>PVLA01000763.1:95902-460390 GCA_004027455.1 Hydrochoerus hydrochaeris
ATTTCTTTGCTGACTTTTTGTCTAGTTGATCTATCTCTTTGTGACAATGGGCTGTTAAGATCTCCTGTTATAATTGTGTTCTTGTGTATTTGGTTTTTCATGTCCATTAGTATCTGTCTTATATAGTTGGGTGCTCCTGTATTTGGCGCATATATATTTATAATTGTTAGTTCTTCCTCTTGAATTTTTCCACTAACAAGTATGTAGTGACCTTCTCTATCTCTTTTACTCATTTTAGGTTTGAAGTTCACATTGTCTGCAAATAAGATAGCTACCCCTACTTTTTTCTGGGTTCCTGTTGCATGGAATACTGTTTTCCATCCTTTGACTTTTAATCTATGAGTTTCCTTTTGGGTCAGATGTGTTTCTTGTATACAGCATATTGTGGGATCCTGTTTCTTGATCCATTCTGTCAATCTATTTCTTTTTATAGGTGAATTGAGGCCATTTATATTTATGGATATCACTGATATGTACTGTCTCGGCTTCTGAGAATTCTCCATATGGATTTCCATGTACTGGCTCGACTTTGCCATGTTATGTTCCAGTTGTTTCTTTCTGCTTTTCCTCTTATTTAATTGCTTATCCTACCAGGTGGTTTCTTTTTGTTGTTGATTTGGGAATTGTGGTCATTTTTATCTCTGTCTGGTATGTCTTTCAGTACTCTTTCTAGGGTTGGTTTGGTGGACATGAATTCCTTCAGTTGTTCTTTGTCATGGAAGTATCTTGTTTCTCCATTCAATTTGAATGAAAGTTTTGCTGGGTACATCAGTCTGGGTTGAAGGTTGTTTTCCTTCAGGGCTTGAAATACCTCACTCCAAGTTCTTCTTGACTTGAGGGCTTGTGCTGAAAAGTCTGCTGTGATTCTAATGGGCTTTCCTTGATAGGTGAGTTCTGTCTTTTCTCTGGCACTTTTTAATATTCTGTTTTTATGCTGTATGTCTGAGATCTTAATTATTATGTGTCTGGGTGTGGATTTATGTTGATTGTGACTGTTTGGTATTCTACCTGCCTCACTTATCTGCATATCAGATTCTTTCCCCATGTTTGGGAAATTTTCTGCTATTATTTCTGGTAAATACTTTACGTATGTCATTTTCCTGGACTCCTGTATCTTCACTAATGCCCATTATTCTTATATAGTTACTCTTGGCATCATCATGAAGCTTCTGGATTGTCATTTCATGCTGCTTTGTTATTTTTAAAAGTTCTATCCTTTCCTGATCACTAAATGTGATCCTGTCCTCAAGGTCTGAAATTTTATCCTCTGCTTGCTTTAGACGATTTTGCATGCTTTCAGTAGAATATTTTGTTTCTTGGATGTCTCTTTGAGTTTGTTTCATGAATTCTGCTTGTTTTCTATATTGTTCATTCAAAGTTTCAATCAGTTTCTCATGCTCATGCACTTTTTTATCTAGTTCTTCTTTAGCTGCATTCAACAACTGCTTTACTAAAGTTGTTATTTCTATCTTTACATGGGAGAGTACTTCTAATTTGATTTCCTCTATAGCCTGATGCAGTTGTTTTTTTATTTCACTCACTATCTTTTCAGAAATTCCCAGTGTGTTACTTTTGGGGTCCTCTATTTCATTATCTCCTATACTTGCTTCTGGTGAACTATGTGTTTGAGACTGCATTTTGCTTTTTCATTTTGTCATTTTCACTCTGCCTGATGTTTTCTATGTGTAGGAGAGGATCACACACACTCTTTTCAGACACACCAAAGTCTTACAGTTAGTTGGAGGGGGTTTTACTACTGGCCCTATTTATCCCCTGTACACCTTTATTTTAGGGGTAAACTCACCACACTGATACAGTTAATCTACTGCAGTCCAAGGTTCACCACCTGGGAGCAAAGTTCCAAATTTTTTCACACTAACTAGAGCCTGCTGAGATCTTCTGATGTTCCAGGTGGGAGGGCGGGCCCAGCTGAAGCAGTCCAGGGCAGTTTTCCATCTTGGGCGGGCCTCCTTGATGTTCCCAGTGGTGGAGAGGGCCCACGGTGGAGGTTCCAGAAAGCTTACCTCTGATGCAGGCTTCTGCTGAGTTCCTGGTGGCAGGACAGGCCCCTATATTCTGAAAATATGTATTAATAAAAGTTTTTTTTTAAATTTAACACCCCCCAAACAAATGACCCAATCAGAAAATGGACAAATGAACTAAATACATAGATACTTTTCAAAACAATTACGAATGGCCAGTAAGTACATAAAAAATGTTCACTGCCTTTAACAATTAGGGAAATACAAATCAAAACAATTCTGAGATTATCTTACTCCAGTTAGAATAGCTATTATCAAGAATTCAAAAAACAACAAATTCTGGCCAGGCTGGAGGGAAAAGGAACCCTTCTAAATTACTTATAGGAACTAATACAACAGCTATGGAAATCAATAGAGACCCCTCAAAACACTAAAAATAGAAATTCCATTTGACTCAACTGTATCTCTCCTGCGTCAGAGTTTCCAAAAGGATTAAAGACAATATGCGGCTGTATAATGATACATTCCAGCCATGTTTATACCAGTGCAATTCAACATATCTGTGCTATTACATAAATGTATATAATTTGTTACATGTAAATGTCATATAATATATGCCTGCCTGAGTCATAAAGAAAGATGAAATCATTTCGTTTGCAAAAAAATAAACAGATCTTGAGACCATAATGTTAAGTAAAATTAATCAGACACAAAAAGTTAAATAACACATGGTTTCTCTTATATGAGAACCTCAAAATATAAATAAAGATCAAAATAAAAAGATATGATAGAAAACAGGGAAGCAGACTATTTGGAGATAGGTCAAGGGAAGGGGGAGGGGGAACCAAGGAGAAGAGTAAAGCGATTAAAAATGATCATGAATATATATATATATATATTCTAGGGATTAAACCCAGGAATTTGCACGGAACTGCATTCCCAATCTTTTTCTAATTTGTTGTTGTTGTTGTTGTTGTTATTTTGCAGACAGAATCTTGCTCAGTCACTAAGTTGCCCGGGCTGGACTCACACTTACAATCACCCTGCCTCAGCCTTTTGAGTGCTGGGATTGCAGACATATGTCCCCACACCCATCTAGTTGTTGTTTTGTTTTGATTTGTTCTATTTGGTGCTCTGAAGTTTGAACTCAGGGCCTTTTCACTGAGCTATATCATCAGCTCTTCTGATTTTTTAAAATAAGTTTTTACTAAATTGCTGGACTTGAACTTTTGATCCTCCTGCCTCTACTTTGCAGCGCTGGAATTACAGTTGCACACTGCTGTGTCCAGTTTCTGGTGTTTTTTAAGCTAATAAACCTGAATCTTATAATTTGATCCCTGTGGTAACCATTTGCCAAGATAGTCCCACATAGTCCTGCCTCCTGATAGTCATATTCTTAATTGCCTTCTATAAAACACCAGCCTTGGTCTAGGCGATCAATAGAACATTACAGAAGTGTCGGGGTGTCATTTCCAAGGCTAGATCAGAGAATCAGCTGCCCATGCTGAAAGGACACAGGACAGCCTTGAGGAGAAGCATAGTGAGAGACACACACTCCCACCAAGAGCCAGCCCCTAGCCTCGGCTAACAGCGGCATGATGCATTATCTTGGAAACAGATCCTTCTGCCCCACCAAGTCTTCATGCAGCTGTAGCCTCATGAAAAACTGAACCAGAGCCATCCACCTAAGACACTTCTAGAGTCCTGATTCTCAGAGAGTTTAAGCAGTTAAAATTTTGAGGTATATTATTGTTACACTGCACAAGATAACTTCTAAATCTGCTTCCCTTTTTCATTTGGCTCTCAGCAAATGAAATTCAAACATGAGGCTTACTTATAAAATATGTACAGTTTGAGTATCCCTTATCTAAAATGTGTGGGACTACAAGTGTTTTTGGATTTTAGGGTTTGTTCAGTTGGTTGGTTGGGTTTTGTTTTTGAATTTGGGAATACGAAAAATTTTCTGCATATATATATAATGTCTTGGGGGGACCCAAGTCTAAACATAAAATTTATTTCTGTTTCATTGGCACCTTATACAAACAGCCTGAAGGTAATTTTATGCAATATGTTAGCATGTCTGCATATTGCTGTCACGTGAGATAAAGTTCTGGAATTCTCCACTTGCAGCTAATGTCAGTGCCCAAATAGTTTCAGATTTTCAGATTAGGGATGCCTAATCTATACAAGACTCGTGTATTTTTGTATTCTAACATTATTTTTGATTTCCTTTCTTTTTTATCTTATTTCAGATTCCTTTTCAATTTATTTATGTCCACTACAATATGTGCTACGAGACACCTCAAATCATTTTAGGAAATGAGGCAAAATATTTTTATGACAAAATATAACCAGAGGAAGATAATAGGACTTAAGCAAAGAAATAACAACAGCATCAGTTGTTAGATTCAAGTTTGACACTTCCTTTTTAAAACTTTTTATTGTATTAGTACATGTTCGCAGTACAGGAAGCTTACATTCATCTTAGGGAGTTGGTCCATGTACATAACACAGCTCATTTCTTGTTTTCATCTCCTTCTCTTCCCACCAACCTCCCTCCCTCAATCTCTAACAGTCCGTTCCCAATTTTCATTCATATTGTTATTACTATTCTTAGCTCATTTGTGACACACAATGCTTACATTCATTTTGGGTATTCAGTGCTTGTGAATGGCAAATCTTAAATCCACTTACTTTCCCATCTTGTCCCCCTCTACCTCACCCATGGTCTCCTGGTCCTCTTCCTAATTGCAAGAGACCTGTCCCCTTCTTTCTATCTAACCTATATTTCACTCACTGTTTGTACTTTGCCTTACTCAAATGAGAGATACTGCGTGGTGTTTAAGCTTGTGTTCCTGATTTATTACACTCAATATTATATTTTCCAGGTGCATCTACATTCCTAAGAATGTCTTGAATTTATCCCTCTTTATAGCCAAGTAGTGTTCCATTATGTATAGATACCACATTTCCTTAAACTAAGTTATTATCTGAGGCTTTTAAAAGATCTCAGTGTAAGTTCTATGTGGAGAAAAGTACAAATATGCAACAAAATTATAAATTATTTGAAATGAAAATAATACTTTCCTACTCTACATACCAATTCCCAATCACTAGTTCACAAAGATATTTTCACCAATCTTCTGGTAAACCAAAAGAATAAGAACAGTGTGGTCATCTGGGAACCAGTGCTCTGTGTGGGCTACTGGAACAGCCAGAACCCAACCTCTCCCATGAGTCAGTGCCATTCAGGGACCAGGGATAGAGAGAAGAAGGCCACCCCAGGAAGCAAGCCCAGTCTGGGAACCAGCACCATGCACAGGCCACCACTGGACAGGAACAGCCAGACTCCAGCCCCTTCCTGCACACAGGCTGGCAAACAAGAAGCACCAACTCCCTGCTCCCACACCTTCCCCTGCACCCCCATCATAAGCCACTGCTTATCTAGAGAAAGCAGGCTGTGATGGTAGCTATGGAGGTGAAATGCAATTGGACACCTGTGGTGCTTTGGTGTTTCACCATCCTTGCAGGTCTAGGACCAGTGGTCTGATCATAGGTTCAGAGGATAGCGGTACGCAGTGTGGCATCTAGCTGGTGATCTCCTACTGAGGGCTGCAGCCATTGTTGATTCCCTATGGTCTTGTTTTGAAGTCCTGTATTGTTTCCATTGTTTTGTTGGGTTGGGTTTTATTTTCTTTTGTTTTGTTTTGTTTATGTCAAATCTAATGGCAGGAGCAGCTATTTCAAAGCTAGCAAGAAATATTACGGTAGCAGTTTTAGATTTACTATTGGCTTGTTTTGAAGTCCTTTATTGTATTCATTGTTTTATTTTTATTGTTTCTATTCTATTCTGTTTGATTTTTACTATGTCCAATCTGCAGCTATTTTGAAGACATCAAGAGGCTTTATGGTAACTATTGTTGATTTTGTAATGTTTCGAAGTCCTGTATCTCTTACACTGGTTTGTTTTATTCTGTTTTATCCCCTTTAAAATAAAAAAATTTAAAAATAAAGAACAGGGCAGTAAATTTTCCATTAAATTTCTTTTATCCAACTTAATTTGACTGTTTATGGTGTAATGTTCCTAATTTTGATGTATCTTCTTTATAATATTGAATACATATTATGTTTTCTGATATTCTTCATAATACAATTTCCCCATTTCTCCATGTATTTTTATTTTGTTTTGTCTTAGCAAATATTCCCTGTGCATGAAACCACTATGTGTAGGAACCATTTCCTAGAGGAGTACTAAGGGGAATTGGGGGTGCTGCCAGCAATGCACAAGTTTTAAGGCAGAAAAATGTGTAAAGAGAAAAAGGCAAACTATTTCAGATACCCTTTATTCTCACAATACTAACTACCAGAGGAAGAATGCAGCTGCCTTGGATTTCAGACACAGGTGTCACCCCTTCAGAGCAGCAGACAGGCTCCTGCTGTTGGACTTTGGGCCCTACGAAGATGATACAAAAGGTCATCTATTCTCTCATATGTCAATATTATCTGTAGAAGAGTGTCTCCAGGTAATATGTACACTATGCTTCAAGTGTGTAGAGGTGCTACACCTATTTAATAAAATTCCACTACAAGTGGTCTAAATTCATGGGAGTTTTTAATATATTGCATCCTATCCCAACTACTAGATTCAAAACTATATAACTAACACTAGGCAAGCATCTTTCTAATTTTTTACATTCTTAAAGTATTTGGAATCATTGCTACTAAATAGTCTTTAATAGATTGCAGGGGACTGAAAGAGGAAATAGGAAGAAATAGTCTAGCAAAGTACTTAAATACTCTTTTCCTAATGCAAGGATGTAGAAAGGGTTCTTATCAGAGATAGAATCTCAATCTAACATATATCTCTTTTATTTTCCTTATGCAGTAAGGCACTCCTTGCTAATATCAAAGGCTCTGCAGAGCAAAAGAAACAACCAACTGAGGGAAAAGAAAACCTACAGAATGAGAAAACATTTTTTCCAACTATTCCACAGATGGAGGACTGATATGTAGCATATATCAAGAATATATATCTAAGATATCTAGGACATATCAAAAAATTAGATTCTCCAAAAAAAGACCCAATCAAAAAATGGGCAACTTAAATAAGTAGAAATTTCACAGAAGTGAAATGACCAATATACATATGAAGAAATGCTTGACATCACTGACCATTAGAGAAATGCAAATTAAAACAACACTAAGATACAACATGACTCCAGAAAGAATTGCTATCATTAAGAATGAAATAGTAACAAATGCTAGTGAGGATGTGGGAAAAGGGAATTCTTCCACATTGTTGATGAAATATAAACCACTAGTACAAACACTATGGAAATCATTATGGAGAGTCTTCAAAAAACAAAAATTAGAAATTCTATCTGACCCAGCTATTCCCCTTCAAGGTATTCTCCCAAAAGAATTAAAGACATCACATTATAGTGATATACTCATGCCCATATTTATAACAACACAATTCATAATGCTAAATCATGGGAGCAGCCTATATGAATGGTTAAGGAAAATGTGGTATTTACATACAATGGAGTACTGCTCTGCCATAAAGGAAGGTAAACTTGAGTTATTTGTAGGAAGCTGGATGCACCTTGAAACCATAATGTTAAGTGACATAAGTTAGAAACACAATCTGAAATATGGTTTCATATTACTTTTTTAAAGAAAAAAATGTAAAGGGTAGAGATAATACAGAATTTCAAAAAAAAAAGGATAAACAGTAAAAAATCACTAGTTGATAAATTACATATTGTCCTCTTACAAATAGTTGTTCAAGTTCCAAAATTAAAGCATACAAAGTAGATATTCAAACAGTGAGACTGTAAACAGCTATGCGTGCATGAGTCTCTACATGTATTTCTATCCTTTCTGTATTAGAGGGAAAAGCAAAACCTAGCAAGACAAAACAAAACAAATTCCTATAAAAACATGAAACCAAAAAGTCATATAAAACCACAGTACAAGGTGATCTACAATGATTGCTGTGTTGTTTGTTATTATCTTCAATAGAATTGTCTATATCATCAGGCATAATTGAATATAGCAGTATAATTGAATATAGCAGTACATAACAATATTAGTAAAAATAAAACATTGTAGACAGTATAAAACTTCTAAGGCAGGTAATAATCAAACTAGAGTGGATATTCTAGTGAATCTTGTCATCTTCAGTGCAGTTGCCTATACTCTCAGACTTGATACTATCAATCATAACAGCTTTGAATAAAATCTATCAATAAAAAACAGCGACCTAACAAACCAGATTTGATTACGATCAGTCATGGTAAAACAGTGTAGGTTATACAGAGCTTTAGATTAAGTAAATAGGAAATTAAAGGATGATTACTGTACTATATCCTGTTATTTTTGGGATAACTGTCTGTGCCCTCAAATCTAGTACAGGTAGAATGACTGGAACAGAGTATAATACATCTAAGCAGAGTGGTGTGAGTAATGTGGGTTTCAAATCCTGGTACACTATTAACAATATAGTGTATCAAGACCATCTATGTTAGGGATTCTAGCCATCCTTCTCTGCCTCATTTCTGCTATGCTTTTTTCTGCCTTTGTTTGTCTAGTTTTCTCCTTCATTCTACTTCCTGCCCCACTCATTGAGGCCTTTCTGCCACTGTTCCTAAAATCCTGGTATTTTTTTCCTCTCTCTCTAGAATGTCCTTCAGTATTCTCTGTAGGGTTGGGTTGGTGGTCACAAACATCCCCAGTTCTCTTTGTCATGGAAGCATCTTGTTTATCCATTAATTTCTAGTGACAGCTTTGCAAGGTACATCAATTTGGGCTGGAGGTTATTTTCTTTCAGGGCTTGGAATACTTCACTCCAAGCTCCTGTTGATCTGATGGTCTGTGTTGAGAAGTCTTCCGTGATCTTGATGGGCTTACATTTATAAGTAATCTGTTTCTATTCTCTGACAGCTTTTAATATTTTGTTTTCATATTGAATTTCTGGTATCTTGATTATTATATGTCTGGGTGTAGCTCTGTTTTGGTTGTAGGTGGCTAGAGTTCTGTATGCTTCACATAACTGAATGTCATTTTCTTCTCTCATGCTTGGAAAGTTTTCCTTAATTATTTCTGTGAATAGCCTTTGTAATTCGCCTGTTTGTATTCCTGCTTCTTCATTCACATTTCTTATTCTTAAATTATAGATTCTCTTGTCATCTTCTAGCCTTTGTATTGTAACTGCCTGTTTCCTTGTTATTTTTAAGAGATCTTTCCTTTCATGATTACACACTACAAACTTGTCTTCAAGTTTTGATAGTCTATCCTTAGTTTCTTTTAAGAAGTTTTGCCAGCTTTCAATGGAATTTTTTATTTCCTGGTAGTCTCTTTGAATCTTCTTCATGTATTCTATATTTTCTTAATATTCTTTATCAAATGTTTCTCTCCTTTGTTTGTGTTCCTCCCTTCTTCTGTCTGTATCTTCCTGAGAGATGCTTCCTGAGAGCATTTCTTTTATTACTCTACTCATATCTTGCCTTACCTGATTTAATATTTCAGTTTTGAGCTCGTCTACAAGGTCCCGAAGAAATCTCTTAATGTCTGTTGAAGCCATGTCTGATGTTGTGTGTTTGTCACCCTCAGTCTCCCTTGTTTTTCCCTCTCCTGGATCAGTGCTCTCAGGGTTCTGGGCTGGGGGGCCTCCTCTTGCCTCTTTCTCCTGTCATGGTCCTGGCCTCCTCCACACAGGTGTACAGTGGAGGTCCCAGCCCCTTTCCCTGTTGGCCATGGTTCCTCCAAAGCACACTGGCAAGGGATCTCCACCCTCTCTTGTCACAGAGGTGTAAGCAGGGCTGTGTATGCAGGCCCCTCCCCACCGGGCCAGCCAAACTTCAGGGTCCTTCACCAGATTAGTGTGTGCTAGGTGCAGGGAATCAATTTGGGACAGCTCATTGGCTCCTGGCCAGGGACACAACCCAGTCCAAGCAAATCCCACAAATCTGCTCTGGGGAGGGAGCAATCAACTGAAGTCACTATGGCTCCCAGTTCAGGTTCCTCCTGCCCGATTCCAACATGTCGCCCATTTGGTTGTGCACTTCCCATGGTGGGGGGTCTCATTCCCAGCACTGACTGTAGATTAATGAAGGTCCCTTTGCTGGCTCTGCTCTCCGTTGGGCTCACCAACCCCCAACTTCAGTGTGGCTGTGGCTCCTGTGAGTGGCGGTGAGAACAAGTTTGGGCAGCTCTGCTGGCCAGCGCAAATTGGCAAATTCAGGCTGGTGTAAACTTGGCGGGTCACAGTGAAAACACCGTGTCCAGTAACCTTAGCTGTTCCAATTGTAGCCCTGAGACTGAGTGTTTGACGAATTCTTTTACATCTCACTTTCTTCCTGTGTCAAGGGGATCCATCTCTCTCTCTCTCTGGATCTCTCCATGATGTTCTATTCTGGCATATGAGTTGTTTCTCCTGGAAGGCTTTGTATTTTGTTGCTCACTGACAGGCCATCTTTAGCTCCTCCCCATGGTTTCATATTTCATATGGTTTCTCTTATAAGAGAAATGGAAAGGAAAGTAAAAGATAGATAATAGGAAATACAAAGATAAGTCATTCTCAGATTGGAAGGGAATCGAGAGGTGGAGGGAAAAGGAGGAAAGAGAGGAAAAGGAGATGAACAAAGGGATTAAGATGTTATTTATGTGTACCAACTTACACAAGACATGTAAGCATTGTGCACTGCAAACATGTACTAATAGCCTTTCCTCTGTGCACCCAGCACAGACCAGGCCGAGAGAATCAGGGGATCTGCCTCTGCCTGCCAAGCGCCACCACCAGAAGGCCCCTTCTGCATGCCCAGTGCAGATCTAGGGAGACAGACAGATCCATCTCTGCCTGCTATGCGCTGCAACCAAAGGGCCACGTCCTGCAGGTGGCCAGCGTGGGCAGAGAGAACCAGCAGATCCACCCCCACCCTCAGGGAGCTGCCACCAGAAGGCTCATTCCTGCAGGCAGCCAGCAGGAGCAGGGACACACAGCCAGGTAAGCCCTATGCATCCATAGGCCACTATTGGAGGTCCTTGGTTACCTCAGACAGCCATCACCCCTAGCAGAATCAGACAGACACATTCCTATGTGTCTTCTACCACTGTGGGAGTCCCAGTATAGACACACAGGCTGAGAGAGTCAGCCCCACCTACATGCATGCCTAATCATCAGTGAAGCCCCTGTGTAGCTGCATAGCTCTGGAGAAGCCAAGTTCATGTCCTGCTACCTCCCTGTAAATCTGGAATTAGAGGAACCCAGGTGCCTCTCTCACCCCCTACACTGCCTTGGGCCAGCCAACATGGGAAGTGCCCAGGACCCCACAACCAGCTTGTTGAGAGGAACCCAGGAGATGTCAAGACAAAAGCAAAAGGCAAACTCAGACCTCTAGCCCACACACAATAAATCTGGAAGATAGAGTCATGGAAGAAAATGGAAGTCACATACCTGAAATCTCTGAGAGGATAGCAACTGAAGTAAGGAAACAACTTCATGAGATTGTAAAAGCAGTCAAATCAGAAATAATGTTTCAGGTAAAAGAAGAAATCACAAACATACTAAAAGAATTGTTCAGCAGGCCTAAAGAAGACAGAGACAATAAAGAGGAGCATACAAAAATGATGGAAACCTTGAATGAAAGTAGAAAGGAATTATAATGCATGAAACAGATTCAAAGAGAGATGCAGGATATTAAAAATTCAATCAAAAACTGGCAAAACCAATTGAAAGAGACTGAAATAGACTTTCAAACCTTGAAGACAGAATTGCAGCTAGTGATTGTGAAAGAAAAGATCTCTTAAAAATAACACAGAATCAGTAAATAACAACCCAATGGTTGCAAGATGATGCAAAGAAGCATAATTTAAGAGTGACAGTTATAGGTAAAGAAGCAGGGGTCAACACAAATGAAATTAAAAGGATACTCATAGAAGTAATAAAAGAAAACTTCCCAAACATGGGAAATGGATCTGGCATGCAGTTAAGTGAGGCATACAGAACTCCAACTAGCTATAACCAAAGTAAATCTACACCCTGACATATAATAATCAAGATCCCAGAAATTCAGCACAAGAATAGAATATTAAAAGCTGTTAGGGAAAAGAGACAGATCACTTATAAAGGAAAAAACAATCAGAATCACAGCAGACTTATCAACACAAACCATAAAGTCAAGAAGAGTTTGGAGTGAAGTGTTTCAAACCATGAAAGAAAACAACTTCCAACCCATATTGATCTATCGAGCAAAACTATCTTTCAAAATTGATGGAAAAATAAGATACTTCCATGATAAAGAATAACTGAAAGAATTCATGATTACCAAACAACCCTACAGAGTGCTAAAGGATATTCTAGAGAGTGGTAAAGCTGACCATGTTTCCAGGAACAGCAGCAGAGGAGGATCACCAAACAAGACAGGCAACTGAATGAAGGGGAAAAGTGGAGGACCAACAACAGGAGGATAGCAGGGCAGAGACAATCCAATGTATGCCTGCTGTAACCGTTAATGTAGATGTCCTCAGGTCAGCAATAAAAAGAAACACAGGGAGAGTGGATCAAGAAACAAGATCCATCGATATACTATATACAAGAAACACATTTAACTGGAAAGGAAATTCATAGACTAAAAATTAAAGGAGAGAAAACAATTGTTTCATGTGACAGGAGACCCCCAAAAAATCAAGAGTGGCTTGCCCATTAACCACAGAAAGGATAAGAAAGATATATTATTTTTATGCAGTGGAAAGCTATCCAGCTATAAAGTAGAATGATCTCAATGCTCCTGTAGGTAAATGGACACAACTGGAGATCATGTTCATGACTGAAACAGTTTGAACTCACACATGTGAATCCTAGCATAAGAAATAAAAAGAACTGAGACAGGTGTGATGGCTCACGCCTGTAATCCCAGCACTCGGGAGGCTGAGGCAGGAGGATCATTGTGAATTAAAGACTAGTTTAGGCTACAAAGTGAGCTCAAGGCCAGCCTGAACTGCAGAGAGACCCTGTCTCAAAAAGACAAAAAAAAAAAAAAAAAGGAAACAGAAGGAATTAATGAGATCCAAAAGCAAAATTTTTAATGTAAGAGCAAAGGGGAGGAAATAACTGGGAGGGAAAGGTGCAAACTACTGTCAATTTCTTATTGTCTTATCTTGAACTCTTGCATTGTTTACACAATTTGGTTAGGTTTGGCTTTGTTCTGTCTTGTTTTGTTAGATTCTATGCTGTCAGATGGTAGGGGCAGCTATTTTGAATATAATAGGATATATTATGGTAATCATGGTTTCCTATTATATTGCTTTGAAGTCTTATAATGCTTTCATTCATTTGTTTGATTGGTTTTATTCTGATTTGTTTGATTTTATTATATGTAATTGTATGAACAGCTATTTTGAAGAAAACAAGACATTATGGCAGCCGTTGCTGATTTACTATCATCTTGCTTTGAAGTCCTACCATGCTTTTGTTCTTCTGTTTTGATTGGTTCTATCCTGTTGTGGTTTATTTGATTTTATTATGTGTGATGGTATGGACAAATTTTTGAGGAAAATGAGATATTATAGTAGCCATTGTTCATTTCCTGTTATTTGGTTCTGCAGTCCTGTAATGCTTTCTTTTGAATGGTTTTATACTATAATGTTATGTTTGACATTAATGTGTGTGCAGGTATGCTCAACTATTTTGAAGAAAAGAGACATTATGGTAGCTAATGTTGATGTCCAGTTGTCTGGTTGTGAAGTGCTGTGTTGCTTGCATTTTCTGTTCTGATTTGATTTGTTCTCTTCTCTTTTGTTTTATACTCTTTAATATAAAAAAAATTAAAATGTACTAAGAAAATAATAAAAATAAAAAAATAAAATCACTAAAAGGAAAGTAGCAAGAAAAACCTACATCACAGATATGGGAAGGAAAAATAAAATCAAAAGAACACTAAAATAGTGACAGAACTTGTAAAAGATGAAAGTGAGAGTGGTCTATGCGCCTTGACACCGTCATGTCATCACTAACAACAGGAACTAGGATTAGAATCCAGGTCTCCTAGTAAGAGCACTGAGTTTCTTACATGTCAGTAATTCATGATTTTAGTGGTAGAGGTGAATGGAGAATTAGAAAAAAGCAGAAAGATGAATATTCTCACAAAGCATTCCAATTTAGTTTGGTGAGTTTCTTTGCATCCAGCGTGGAAGGGCAAAAAGTCCCACATCAGGAGTCTTTTCCTTCCCAGTAAGTACTGGCTTCAAAGCAACTTTGCTTTCTTCTAACTTGAAAATCTAACAGTGGCATTGGGGCAATTGTGGCCAGCCAACATTTTTTTTCCAGAACTGTAAGTTTTCTAAAAGTGGAATAAAGATCAAAACATATTTTCCTTTTCTCCAAAGCAAAAAAGAAAGGAGAGAGGGCAAGAATAGAAATAAAAGGACAGCATGCTAGGTATATGATAATTGCAGGCTGCTGCGACAAAATACCTTAAACCAAGTGGCAATTTATAAACAATAGAAATTTATTCCTCACATCTAGGCCTGGAAAGTCCAAATCAAGGTGGTAGAAGTTCTAGTGTCTGGTGTATAGTGAGGACTTGTTCCTCAGAGTAGGCACCTTTTATAAATCTATTTCTGGTAGGAGAGGCAAGCAAGCCCCCTCGGGCCTCTTATACAAGGGCACTGATTGCATGTATGAAGGCTCTGCCCTCTTGACTTAGTGACGCCCTAAAGAGGCCACCTTTCAATACTTACTAACGAGGGGACACAAAGTTTCTAACCAGAGCAATAACAAAAGCCAGTGAGTGAATATTTTCTGACCTTGATTGACTTAGAGCATTTTTTTAATTATCAAGAACTAATATGATTTACCTCATTTCTACATTTTAAAAATCACTATCAGGAAAATATTAATGAACTTTAAACAAACAGCATACAGAAGCCCAGGACTCAGCAAACCAAATAAAGTATTTCAAATTGCATCCATTCAATTGCATGAATTCTATAGGGATTCACATTTTAAAAATTATTTTAACCACCTCTACTGGACTCACCATGTCTTGGATTTTACTCAGGTTCTTTTACTGACCTAGCTTAATACATAGACATCTTGAGGTCAGATCCTCAAAAGTGATCATTATGCACCACTAAACTATAGTAATGATACTTTCCCACTTTTTACTGAAATTTTATTTATGGCTTAAATTTTGAGAGTTATCGAGGGCAGTACTCCTTAAAAATGAGCAGCATATCACTTTAATTAAAAACAACATCACAATGTCAACTTTATGACACTAGATGGCAGCAAATAATTAGGTGGGCCAAACAAAAGGTTAACTTGAGTTACCCTATAAATATTAGTGCTGGGGGAAGTAGAAAGTTAATAGTAATATTTGACTACTGTATTTGAGAGTTAGTAGTAATATTTAAGAAAGAGAAATTGAACCAGACGGCCTATTCTCAAACATATTTCAAGATATATCACTTGTTTCTTTATCCAACAAATGCTGACAGGTTATTAAACAAATACCTACTTATATAACAAGGTACTATCAGATATTTGCTCTCAGCTGATTTGACAATCCTCAGATCCCAAGGGCAGACTTAATTTGTTGCTCTTGTACATGCGACAACTACTTTTTGGTCTTTGGGAACTCAGGTTTTTCAAACTTTAATACATAGTAAATTCTTCTTTTTTTTAATTATTTAAAGGGATAAAACAAAAAGGAGAGAAATATTACAGAATTTCAAAAAAACATAAACAGTAAGAAATCACTAGTTGATAAATTATATATTGCTCTTTTAGAAATAGTTGTTCAAGTTACAAAATTAAAGCACACAAAATGGACACTCAAGCAGTGAGACTGCAAACAGATCTATTCAACAATCAAACAAGAACTAAGAAAAATGGGTAACAATCCTGCACACATAAATATACATGCAATTATATCTTTTATAGCACTTCTTATTTTCTCTTTTTTTACAATAGCAATTATACATTTTTTATTTAAAGAGAAAAAAACAGGAAAAAGGTAAAAATATTACAGAATTTCAAGAAATCAAGTAAGAAATCAATAGTTGATACATTACATATTGTTCTTTTAGAAATAGTTGTTCAAGTTACAGAATTAAAGCACACAAAGTGGACACTAAAGCAGTGAGAGTGCAAACAGATCTGTTCAGCAATCCAACAAGAACCTAGAAATATGGTCATCAATCCCACACATCTAAATTTACATGCAGCTATATCTTTTATAGTGCTTCCTATTTCCTCTTTTTTTACAATAGCAATTATACATTTTAAAATTTTATTTAAAGATAAGAAAAAAAAACCAGAAAAAAGGATAGCAACAATACAGAATTCTAAAATAAAGAAAGAAAAAGGAGAATGAGAAAAAGCCCCACTAAGAAATCAGTAATTTATAAATTATGTACTGTCATCCTGGATGTAGTTGTTCAAGTTGCAAAATTAAAGGATACATAGTAAATATTCAAACAGTCAGACTACAAACAGTTCTGCTCAAAGATCCAACAAAGATTCAGCAATATGGTCATCTATTTTACACACTCAAACATACATGCAGTTATATCCCTTAGAGCACTTTCTTTTCCTCTCTTTTTTACAATAGCAATTAAACATTTTGGTTTTATTACTTTTGTAGTTCTTATTTACTTTTTACACTAGAGACACACTATGATATTTATAAATATGATTCTTATTTATTTCACTAATGAGGATAGTCTCAAGTTGTCTCCATTTGCCTATGAAGGCCTCAAGGTCATCTTTTTTATAGCTGAGTAATATTCCATTGTATAAAAATGCCACATCTTTTTCATCCACTCTGCAGTTGATGGGCATCTTGGTTGTTTCCAGGATTTAGCTATCACAAGTTGGGCAGCTATGAACATGGGTGCACATATATCACTGTGACATGAACTTTTCAGTTCTTTGGGGAAAATACCCAGGAGGGGGATAGCTGGATTGAATGGGGCTTCCAATCCTAGTCTTCTGAGAATTCTCCATATGGATTTCCATGTACTGGCTCGACTTTGCCATGTTATGTTCCAGTTGTTTCTTTCTGCTTTTCCTCTTATTTAATTGCTTATCCTACCAGGTGGTTTCTTTTTGTTGTTGTTTTGGGGATTGTGGTCATTTTTATCTCTGTCTGGTATGTCTTTCAGTACTCTTTCTAGGGTTGGTTTGGTGGACATGAATTCCTTCAGTTGTTCTTTGTCATGGAAGTATCTTGTTTCTCCATTCAATTTGAATGAAAGTTTTGCTGGGTACATCAGTCTGGGTTGAAGGTTGTTTTCCTTCAGGGCTTGAAATACCTCACTCCAAGTTCTTCTTGACTTGAGGGTTTGTGCTGAAAAGTCTGCTGTGATTCTAATGGGCTTTCCTTAATAGGTGAGTTCTGTCTTTTCTCTGACAGCTTTTAATATTCTGTTTTTATGCTGTATGTCTGAGATCTTAATTATTATGTGTCTGGGTGTGGATTTATGTTGGTTGTGACTGTTTGGTATTCTACCTGCCTCACTTATCTGCATATCAGATTCTTTCCCCATGTTTGGGAAATTTTCTGCTATTGTTTCTGTAAATACTTTACATATGTCATTTTCCTGGACTCCTGTATCTTCGCTAATGCCCATTATTCTTATATAGTTACTCTTGGCATCATCATGAAGCTTCTGGATTGTCATTTCATGCTGCTTTGTTATTTTTAAAAGTTCTATCCTTTCCTGATCACTAACTGTGATCCTGTCCTCAAGGTCCAAAATCCTATCCTCAGCTTCCTTTAGGCGATTTTGCATGCTTTCAATAGAATATTTTGTTTCTTGGATGTCTCTTTGAGTTTGTTTCATGAATTCTGCTTGTTTTCTATATTGTTCATTCAAAGTTTCAATCAGTTTCTCATGCTCATGTACTTTTTTCTCCAGTTCTTCTTTAGCTGCATTCAACAACTGCTTTACTAAAGTTGTTATTTCTATCTTTACATGGGAGAGTACTTCTAATTTGATTTCCTCTATAGCCTGATGCAGTTTTTTTATTTCACTCACTATCTTTTCAGAGATTCCCAGTGTGTTACTTTTGGGGTCCTCTATTTCAATGTCTCCTATACTTGCTTGTGGTGAACTATATGTTCAAGACTGCATTTTGCTTTTTTGTTTTGTGATTTTCACTCTGCCTGATGTTTTCTATGTGTAGGAGGGGATCACACACACTCTTTTCAGACACACCAAAGTCTTACAATTAGTTGTATGGGGTTTTACTACTGGCCCTATCTATCCCCTGTACACCTCTATTTTAGGGGTATTCTCACCACATTGATACAGTCAATCCGGTGTAGTCTAAAGTTTGCCACCTGGGAGCAAAATTCCAAATTTTCTCACACTAACTGGAGCCTGCTGAGGTCTTCTGATGTTCCAGGTGGGAGGGTGGGCCCAGCTGAAGCAGTCCAGGGCAGTTTTCAGTCTTGGGTGGGCCTCCTTGATGTTCCCAGTGGCAGGGCGGGCCCACAGGGGAGGTTCCGGGAAGCCTACCCCTGATGCAGGCTTCTGCTAAGTTCCTGGTGGCAGGGCAGGCCAATACATAGTAAAATTCTTAAATTTTATACCCAGCTACTTGCTGGTCTTCAATCCTAACATGCATCCTCATGGCTCTATAGTTTACAGATCCTATTCTTTCCATGTTGAATGGTGCCACAACCTTGTCACAGACACGTGTGTACATAGCAATCCTTTCAAAAGCCTTCTCTTTATCAAACCTTCAGATTCCATTTGAATGCTCTTTTAAATTCGCACAATGCACTGAGAATACCTATCATAACACGAAGTCGTGTTACATGTGTCTGCCTCCTCTACTAGACTGCTGGCCATAGACTGGTATATTTTGGCACACTGGCAAAGCTTCTCTCATATAGTAAGTTTTCTATAAGATTTTGTTGAGTAATTTAGATGTGTTACTGGAAATCAAGAATCTGTTTAGAAGTTGGACTATGGCTTACAAGTACAGATGCCAGTGTCTCATAATGTTGTGTGGCAGCCTACAGATAAGGCTTAGAGATTTGCTAATAAGCAAGGTTCCTCCAACACACATCCAAAGTTTATTGTAATAAACTGCTACATAACACTAATACTCAAAAATGTGGTGTAGAAGAAGATAAACAGCAGAGAAATAGAATGAGAATAAAAAGGAGAAGGAAAGTAAAAGAGGGAAAAAAAGATCACTGTGTCAGTCACTGTCCTCAGCACCTACTGAATTGTCCTCACAGATTTGTGAGATACAATACATATTCCTATTTGTTACCAGAGGTTCTTAAAACTTACAAAACTTGATTACAGTCACAGAAAATAGGCAATGGGAAGCACAAAGATGCCACTGACTTTTAATTTTGTCTGAAAATTACTATGGGGCTAATTCCTTAATCTACAAATAATATGCAGATTTTTGTAATGTCTTGGTTTGTCTATCATATAGCTTTAAAAATAGGAGAATTCAAGCAAAATAATATAGAACCATCACAGAGTACTTCTAAATTACACTGTCTCAGAAATCTTTGCCAATCTTTGTTGATATGGTTTATGAAATTGAATGCCAATGATATGGTACATAGTTGGAAAAGCATATAAATTCTGGGAGTGAGTTGAGAGGAGGTAAATGACTAGTAAATGTCTGCTAGATAAATCAGGAAAAATAAAATAGGAAGAAAAGAAAAAAGTTATGAGTATATTCTAGAGGTTGATGATCCTACCATATATGATGAAAGTATTAAATATAGTGGGTCCACTGACCTATTTGTGCAGTGGAGTGGTTACAAATAAAGATAACATGACAATGTGTTGTCCTGTTCAAAAAGCAAGAAGAAAGGACTTTAAATATTTTCAACATCAAGCAACAGTGTTTTCATAAATAAATGTTTAACCTGCTTTAAATAGTATACAATGTATACATATAAGAAAGTATTACATAGTGTCTCAAAAATATGTGTAATTTTTATGTCACTATATATCAGTTAAAAAAGTTTAATTTTAAAAAGGAACATTTGATGGCAAGATGTAGTAGTCGTCTGCTGCATAACAAACTCCCCCAAGCTTTATAATTTACATCATATATTATCTCAGAGTTTGGAGCTAGAAGCGGTTTAGCTAAAAGGTCTGGGCCAATGTCTCTCAAAAGAGTGTAGTTAAACTGTCCCCTAGAGCTGACTTTAACTCAAGATCTGGAAGATCCTCTTTAAGATAGTCCTTTACATGACCATTGTTAGAAGAACTCAGTTTGTCACTACAGATCTATTCATAAAACTCTTCTGTATTCTAACAAAATGATACCCGGATTCCCCCAAGCAAGTAATTCGGAGAAAAAGCAAGCAGAAAACCAGAAAGTTATTTATGTCCTAGTATCCAAAGTCATGCACTATCATTCACTTTCTTTCCTTTCTTATTCCCTAGATGCAAGTCACTGAGTCCAGCCAGTACATAAGGGGAAGGTTATCAGGCTTAATTTTTTGTTGGGAACATCAAAGAGTTTATGGACACACTTTACCATATAAGACAAAAACATAGCCCTAGGTATTTTCAAATATGGTGAAAGCATAACCATCAAAATAAAAATTCAGTTGATGTATTAAAAAGCCAAGTTTAAAAAGTTAGAGATGACTTATATGAGAAAAATAGAACTTTAATTCAGAAGCTAAATCTTCCAACTAACTGGAATTTCAGGAAAAAAGAACAATAAAAATAAAAGGGAGAATAATTTAAAAATTTAACAACCAAAGGACACAAAAAATGATCCAGATCAATGCACACAAATAAAGACAGGTATTGTACAAACAAAAGGAAAAGGGTGACATCTTCCAATTTGAGAGAATACAATGATTGTCTTAATTCTGAAATCATGTAAATTATTTGCTGTGGACTGGGTGCCACCATCTTTATTTTTATGTTGAATCCCTAACCATGTGCTGGTATCTGGGGATAGAAGTCTACAGGATATAATTACAGCTTGATGTGAGGTTATGATCCCCCATGAGGGGATTAATGTTCTTGGAAAAAACATTCAAGAAGTTACTCTCTCTCTCTCTTTCCTACCCATGTGAAGTCACAGTAAGAAGGTGGCAGTCTATAGGATGTTCACTGAACAGTGACTATGTTAGCACAGAGATTTCAAACTTTCAGCCTCCAGAACTGTGAGAAATAAATTCGTGTTGTTTAAGACACCAAATATATGTTTTTGTTTTGTTTTGGTTCTTGTTTGTTTTATTGCAGCCCTATTTGACTAAGATATTATTAATCATGTGCAAGGACAAAATGAAAAAATAATTTTACACAAAGAAGATATTAAAATTTTATGTTCCGTGTTCCTTTCATAGGATCTTCTAGAAAATGGGCTTCATTAAATGACAAAATGACAAAAGAGAAAGAAACAGCAAGAAATAGAAGTTTAGACATAAAAATCCATAGGTCTCAACACAAGAGCTGTGCAACTGTATTGTTTTCAACTAAAACATTCCATATTGAAGGAGAATGGGGTGCTCTGGGAAAAAAACAAGTTGTAATTGTAAAAGGCAAATTATCTGACATAGTTTGTCATGCATAAAGTTGTATATGGAAAGAATCTGTAATACATATATAAAAATGAAACACACTGAAATGTGACAATTTTAACAGAAATACAAAAGGTATATGAAAAATAATCATAATGCATTCTATGGCTCTGATTAAACAATATTTATATAATTTAAAAGAGGTTCTGAACATAATAGGAAAATTATTGCAATGGGTTTTTGTTTTTATCAAAAATTTCCAAGCAGGAACCATCTGGGATTTGAGACCTAAAATGTTTATATTTTATTAAGTTCTTTAGGTGTTTTTAGAGATTAGACAAGTTTAGAAACAAAAAAATTTCATATTTAAGTATTAATTTTCTCTAAAATTATTAGACATGATTTTCCAATCTTTTGCAATAAACCTACTTTTTACCACCACCACAACCACCCAATGCTAGAATCATCCACATTTTATAGAACCATGGTAGGAGGAAGAGGAAAAATTTTTACAAGTAAATACTGAGTGAAATTTTGAGTGCCATGTAATGCTTTTCTCATATTTATACACAGGATTGGTAATCTGCTCTCTAGCAGTACTAAGGAAAGAATAAAAGGAAATTACCTAAACTGCAGCCAAATGGCCTGAGACTAAGGAAGTTTCCTGACATTGAGATGTTTTAAAACACTAACATGGGTTTCCAGGAATGTTATGAAGTTCTCATCTTCGAGTTGTGAAAAAACTATCCCTCTATGTATGGGTTCAAACAATTAAGTCTGATAGAAAGATGATTGGGAAAGCTGAATGTATTCATTCATTTCTTCAGTAATTATTGAGTTACTCTTACATCCCTCATACTACACAAAGTGTTAAACATTAAAATGGCATTTTTGAAATGTATTTGATTATGGAACATTTCTTAAATGAAAATATGTAACTAGATCTTCAGAAAGAGGAAATTCTAATATATGATGTTTACTTGACAAAAAGAAATAGAAAAACATCTCAGATTAATTGTTAAAGAAAATAAACTATCATATTTATTAACAAAACATATCAAGCTTAGGAAAAACAGCTTTACTTTATAATTTTATTTTAACATATGATATACACTTAAAAATTACATTTATAAACATTTTTATTAAAGAATCAACTTTTTCAGAATTTGTAAGAATTCATCAAAGTGATCAGCTACAAGTCAAATATATCAATCAATAGTTTTATTTTCTATACATTAGAAAGTGTAATGGAAGGAATGGAGTAGGGATCTGTTCTCTACTTCATTCAAAACAATGAAATATCAATCAATAAGATTACAGAAAACCCTGTCTCTATAGAGAACCTAGCAGTAATTTACTGAAATATATCAAAGAATGAACGGAGAATTCCTGGAGTGGAAAACCTAGTACTGTAAAGATGTCTGCTGCTACAAGTAGTATATATATATATATAAAACGTAATTTTAAATAAATTTCCACAAGTATAAATATCGTGTGAGTCAGTTTATCTTAAAGGAAGAAAGGTTTGCTTGGGCTAATGATTTCAGAGTATCAGGCCACGCCATTTGGTTACTTTGTTTTAGGCCTGGAAAAGCACAGTACACTATGGCAGCAGCACATGGTGACAGGGACTACTTACCTCATGGCAACTAGGAAGCCAATGGAGAGAGGAAGGGCCAGGTCCCAAAACCATCTCCAGGGGCATGTCTCTATTACATGAGGATCGCCTTCTAAAGGTTCTGCCAAGTAACAGTAGCTCCATAGGCTGGCAAGCAATCTTTTAGCACACAGGCTTTTAAAAGACACTTAAGATCCAAACCATAAAGGACAAGGAGGTAAGTTCATGTAACATAAAAATAAATATATTAAAATAGCCAGAAATAGATGGCCATAGAAGTTTAACTTTTCTCCCTCTCACATTCCACCTAAAATGCCATTAAATGCATTCTTTAAAAAGATAAGTTCACAAAATCAAGGAGCAAAATCAAAAGCATCAACTACGAATATATCAGCAAACTTCTAGAAGATGGAAAACAGATAGGGAGACAGTAACAAAAACAAAGCAGGATACTATAAATTCAGATGACTCTCAGAAAGAAGAATATTGATTTATCTCATCCACCCCTAGTAGGTTCAAAATATGAAGGAACCAAATGCCCTAGTTGTAGAAATTCTAACAATTGATCACCTATAATGATGCTTACCAATCTAATAGCAGCACCCACACTTTTCAGTGCTTCATTATAAAATAGAATGGGGGCTACAGGTATTGACTTATGGTAGAGAATCTGCCTGCCACATGTAGGGGTCTGAGCTCTATACCCAGCACTAAAAAAAAAAACAAGAAAATACAAACAAAAACCTAGAAAATATATCAACTTATAAATTTAAGCTTAATTTATAAATTTATAAACTAATATTTATAATATTTATAAAATATGACTAAATCACCAATAATTAGAGGAAAGCTTCTATCACACAATACCGAAACAAATAAAACAGAGGTAGGGTGCAGGGAATCTAACTCTAATGACAGAAAAATAAATGAAAAGAACATTCAGACATTTTGGTATGTTACTTAGTGAGAAAAGAAAAGATATTGCATATGATTTATGAACAGGATATTATTTTTTCAAAGTAATAATCAGAGATCAAAAAATAGCTCAATAAAATTTAAAATATTATCATAAAAATTAAATATTCAATCAAGGGAGTAGACTGATAAGTCCCAGATAGCACAACAAAGAAAAGATTAAAAAGAGGGACTATAGTCCCTCTTTTTTTAAAAAATAGCAACATAGAAGGTATACTATCTGACTCCTAATAATTCTAAAAAAGAGAAAATGGGAGAAAATACAATTTTCTATAGGAAAGGAATGTCCAGATTAAAAAATAAAACTGAACATCTAGGAGCACAAAGAAAGAACAAAAACACTATTATTAAATCCCAGTATTAGAATCATAAAATGATAGTACATTTACAGAATCTAGATGCTTCTAGAAAAAACCAGATTACTCAAAAGTAAATGAAGCAATATATTGGGGTAATTTAAAGATGGTGATAGTTGATTTAGGCAATAATCATCCAAGAATCCTGAATTTTTGGTGAGAGTAACTGAGGGGCAGAATAATTATGCGGTCAAGTATTTTCCCATATATGATTCTATTAATCTTAACAAAAATAATTTATAGTACAGAAATATGGCAGATATCATATGGGTCAAGTGTTCAAAGCTAATATCACAAATACTAGGACAAACTCACATCATGCACCTCCTGATGAGACGTATTGAGAAAATATGTCAATATTTATATAATTGTCCTGCAAAACAAAATATAATCTAAGCGTGAGGAAATATCAGACAACTCCAAATTGAGAGACAGTCTACAAAACACCTGGCTTGTGGTTGTTAAAATGTCAGTATCATGAAAGCCAAAAAAAAAAAAGTCTGAGGAACTATTTCAGATTGAAGAGACATAAAATCAAATGAGAACTAAGTGCAATGTTGCAGGACAAAAATCAAGGTGTCCGCTGGATCATGACATCATCTGGAGTTCAAAGTGCTCTTACAAGCTCATTCAAGTTGTTGACAGTAGTTAATTCCTTGAGGTTGTTTGGCTGACATCCTTTTTTTCTGGGTAGTCATTAGCCCAGCATGGAGAGCTCAACTGATTAGGTAAGGCCCAAGAGTGAATATCTACCTTTTGATTAACTCAAAGTCAACTAATTAATAACTTAAAGGTATATTATCACTTCTTTAGTTGAGAGAAAAAGAGAAGGCAAAGCATGAGAGAGGGATGCATCTAGCACAGGATGAAGCAAACTATAGCCTTGTAAGAAGAGAAGGCTCAATGACAAGACCTTGAAAGTTGCCACTAGTTGTTGAGTGGTCCTGGGCTAATTACTACCAATAAAACAAAGATACACCTAGGAAAAATTATTTTTAAATGGTACTCCATTACAATATTAACATTTCAGAGACTTCCAGGAAGATGGTGGAACAGCAACCAGCAATAAATCACCCTCTCCAAGATCTGGAATCCAAACGCTGAAAAAATAATCACTTGGAGAAGAAAAAAAGGATGGAGGTGGGTCCTGGTGCTCTGAAGAGAAAACTGGAGCCTATACAGGAATTGAAGAGTCAGACCACAATGCAGAAAAAAGGAAGAGGCCATCTGCACTTTTTGCCCAGTTGGAGCTCTTGGTAAAAGGAAGATTGAATCTATGGAGAAACAGTGAAAGCACATGACCCCAGAGCCTGCGGGGAGAAACACAGAGGTGGAACAGAGCAGCGGATGCCATGCACTACACTGTTGATGAGTGATCCCAGTCCAAGCATATGCCATATCTCCTGGGCAGAATGCCTCGTTAGACACCATTTTAGAGAGGGACCAACTGAACTTGGGACTCAGAGCCACTGTAAATTCATCTCGGGGTGCCCAGTGCTACTCCCACAGTGACTGGGTGAGGGACATCCATGAGAGATGTCAGTCTGGGAAGACACACTTGGTCGGTTATAAGGTAAACAAATCAAGCCCTACCCCCATGACCAGAGGCCAGGTTTAGCCTGAGTTTCTGTGGAATTGAAAATCCCAAACTGGCACACTGTTCTCATCCAACTGCCATGCGGGGATAATCCACAACAGAGGTGGGCTCAGACTTCTTACCTTGTCTATGCAAGAGAGCAGAGTCACATCTTGAATTGGTCACTGCCATAAAACTGCAGACCCCAGAAGATAACCATTCCCTTGGAATCACAAAGAAATTTATCTCTGCTTTTTTTTCTTTGCTATTCATCTTTTCTGATTTTTGTGTTTAGTGGGGTTTTTCATGTTTGCTGGTCTTTTTGTGAATGTGAACATTGTTTTTAGTTTTCCTCTTTGTTTCATTCTTGTTTTTACTTTCTCCATCTTTCCTTATCTCTTGTATTCTTCACCTCTTCCTGAGGGTAGGGTAATCTGTCTTCAAGCCTTGTTTCAAATCTCTTTCTTCTTTCACTTATTATTTCTTCTTCATTTTAAATTTTTCCCCTTAACATAAAATTTCTCTGTCAAGTGAATATTTATTGTATGTAATTTTCTGATTTGTCTTAGATTTTGTTATATAACTATAAATCTCATACCTAGAGTTAAAGGTGGCAAATTATTAATCATAGCACTGTCATTTTCCATTTTCCAGTTTGATGCTATTGTTATTACTGATTGTACTACTTTACACAAGGTGACATACTTGCAATCAATTGATCTTTCTTGTATTCCAATGTCTAGATTGTCTAGGCTTCATAAAAAAATATAAGGCCAAAGAACTGAGTGGCAGGCCAAACAAGCAGCAACCTCTCATCCCTAATGAATTGAAGAGTCAGGATCATGGGACAGACTCAAAAGGCAAAAGCAAGTGATGCCTACAAGACGTCTATAAAAAGTAGTCATTTCCTTAAGAGGTCTCAATACTAGTAATAAAGTTACCTACTGTAAGCAATTTACAATTTTACCGTAAGCAACCCTCAATGCAGAAAATAAACAAAAAAAGAAAATATAAAATTAAAAAACATGGAATCAAGCTGCAACCCAACAGGCCCAACTTGCCCAAGGTAAATCCATGAGACATTAAGGTAGCAGAAAACAAAAGTCATCCATCTGAACTTTCTGAAATGATACTTGTGGAAGTAATAGAACATGTGAATAAATTTCTTAATAAAATCAAAACAGAAATAATTATATAGATAGTGAAAAAGATGATAACCATAATGAAGGAAATAATCTGAAACTAGAGTAGAAACAGATTTTTAAAAATATAGAGAGTTTAGAAGAGACAGAAAAACTATGAATGCCCAATATAAAAAGAAATGCATGCCATAAAACAAATTTGAACAGATATCCAGGAGATCAAAAATTCTATATGCAGCAGAATCAACCAATGTGGAGAGTGTATCAGATCTAGAAGACAGGGTTGTGTTTGGCAATTACCAAGTGAAAGACTTCTTAAAAGTAGCAAAGTACTATTAAAATATCAATCCAACAAATGCCAGATGATGCAAAAAAGAATAACGTAAGATTAACTGGAATCAATGAAAAGTCAGAAGATGGCATGAAGCGCATAAAAAATTCTTCACAAACATAACAGCAGAAAATTTTCTAAGCATGGAAATAGAATTTGACATACAGATACATGAGCCATGTAGAACTCCAGTTAGCTATCACCAGAAAAAAAACTACACAAAGGCATATAATAGTTAAGATTTCACAAGTTCAACACAAGAATAGATTATTAAAAGCTGTTAAAGAAAACAAAAAAATTAGTATAAAGGAAAATCCATCAAAATAATAGCCATCAGAGTAATAATAGACTTCTCAACACAAGCTTTCCAGTCAAGGTCAGTTTGGAGTGAAGTATTTCAAGCCCTAAAAGAAAACAACCTCCAACTCAGCTTGATGTACCCCAAAAAACTACCTTTCAAAATTGATGGAGAAATTAGATACTACCATGATCAAGAGCAGCTGAAGAACTTTGGGTCCACCAAATCAGCAGTCTAAAAAGTTATGAAGCATAGTCTAGAAAAAGACAATAAAGATAACTATTTCAAGAATCCCAGTGGAATGAATTCACCAAGCAAAGCAAGCAATTAAATAGAAGGGGAAAGAAAGGGAACCAACAACAGAAAAAATACTAGAATGACAAGGATAAATCAATACCTATCAGTTATAACCATCACTGTTAATGGTCTCAATTTACCAATCAAAAGAAACATATTGGCAGAATAGATTAAGAAACAAGATCCAACAATATGCTGCACATAACAAACACATTTAATTCAAACAGAAGTTCACACACTGAAAATCAAGGATGGAAAACAATACTCCATCAACAAGAACCCAGAAAAAAGCAGGGATAGCTATTCTACAGAGTCAACCCAAAGACTATGTACACACTTCAGGAAAAGAAAAATTGTATAAACATTGTAATACTAAATTTATTGAGATATCATGAAATTATTACAAGGTATCTTTGGCCTCTATAAGTACAAGAGGTGCTCAAGGTGGTGGCCATTAGCTGCCAGACATTTACAAGTACGGCAAACTGCTATTTGGATAACCTTGGTTATTGAGACTGCTGCATATGCATTATAAATGTCTTCTTTAAGAGCTGGCAGCACAGTGGGATTTTCTGCAACACACAAAATCCTCTAGGGTTCCCCGTACAAGGATAGCATGATATACTTTTTTAAAAATCTTTTTGAGGCAAAATTTCATTATTTAGTTTAGACTGCCCTTAAACTCACTTAGTAGCTCAAGCTACCTCAAATTCCCAGCAATCCTCCTGCCTCAGCCTCCTAAGTGCTGGGAATATAGGCATGTGCCACACTGTCCAGCATCATACACTTTTTGCTTTCCTTAAGTATGTATACATTTTTGGCAGACTTGTACTTGTAGGCAAAGTGGATTTCAAGCCAACACTGATCAGAAGAGACAAAGAAGGTCACTACATATTTGCTGAAGGAAAAAATTCAAGAGAAAAAGATAATAATCATAAATATATATGCACCAATTACAGGCACACCCAACTACGTAAAGCAAACACTAAAGGATTTGAAAAATTAGACAACCTAATACAGTTGTAATGGGGGACCTCAGTAAAACAGTCACAAACAGAAAAACTAGACAAAAAAATCAACAAATTAATATTAGAGCTGAACCAAATATTTAAACAAAAGGACTTAGTAGATATTAACACAGTATTCCACCCAACAACAACAGAAAACACATTCATTTCAGCAGCACATGGGACTTTCTCCAAAAGAGATCACATATTAGCTGATAGAACACTCAAGTAAATGCAAAGGAACTAATATCATCCTTTGCATATCATCACATCAAAGTGCAAAGAAATTTGAAAAAAATGGCAACAGAAAGCACAAAAACTACATAAATACACTGAAATTAAATAATACCCTCCTGAATAATCAGTGAATCACAGATAAAATGAAAGAAGAAATTAAACAGTTTCTATGATTAAATGATAATGGTAATACGATATGCTGAAACATATGAGACACAATAAAAGCAGTCCTAAGAGTGAAACTTTTAGCAATGAATTTCTACATCAGAAAAACAGAGCAAGCTCAAATAATCTAATTTTGAACCTCAAAATTCTAGGGGAAAAAAAAGAGCAAATTAAATCCAAATCTATTATGAGAAAGGAAACTATAAAAATCAGAGAAGAAATTAATGGAATGGAGACTAAGAAAACAATACAAAGGACCTATGAATTAAAGAGTTGGTTCTTTGAAAGATTAAATACATTAGACAAACAACCAACTTTATCAGAGAGAAAGAAAGAGAGGGAGAAAGAGACAGAGAGAGAGAAACAGACAGAGAGAGAGAGAGAAATTGATTGATTGATTGATTGATTGATTGATTGATTCAGGCACAGTGCTAAACACCTGAAATCCCAGCACTCAAAAGGCGAGGTAAGAGGATCATGGTGAGTTTCAGACCAGCCTGGACTTCATAGTCTCAAAAACAAAACAAAACAAAAACAAAGTAAAATAAAATAATTTTTTAAAAGGAAAGAAAAGACCAAAATCCATGCAATTAGGAATGAAAAGGACGAAATCACAATGGATCCTGCAGAAATCCAGAAGATCTTCAGTACCTACTTTGAGAATCAGTACTAAAAAGATAGAAAAAAATCCCCCAAAATAGGCAGATTCCTGGATACACATGAATTACCAAAGCTAAATCAAGAAGACATAAAACTTCTAAATAATCCAGTATCTGTCAACAAAACTGAAGAAGTAATTAAATAAAAATCACCAACAAAGAAAATCCCGGGGCATGATGAATTCACTGCTAAATTCTAAAAGAAGTTTAGAGAAGACCCACTATTGCTATTTCTCAAACTCTTTAACAAAACTGAAAGGGAATCAATACTCCCAAACTCATTCCTAAAAACAAACATTATCCTAATACTAAAACCAGAGAAGGATCCAACCAAAAAGAGAACAACAGACCAATCTCCCTAATTAACACAGATATAAAAATCCTCAATAAGATACTGGCACATAGAATGTAGCAAATCATCAAGAAGGTTATATACCATGATGAAGTAGGATTCATCCCATGGGTGCAAGGATGGTTGAATATAAACAGATCAATAAATGTAGTACACCACAGTAACAGAACAAAGGAAAAAAATCATATGATCATCTCAATAGATGCACAAAAAGCATCTGACAAAGTCCAACATGCATTCATGACAAAACTCTAAAGAATATTGGAATTGATTGTCTTTATCTCAATCTGATAAAAGCCCCTTATGAAAAACCAATAGCCAACATCAAACAAAATAGACAAAAACTGAAAGCTTTTACTCTAAAATGAGGAACAAGACTACTTCTTTTCAAAATAGTTCAGGAAACATCTGCCAGAGCATTGAGCCAAGAGAAAGAAATAAGAATATGAATAGGAGAAGAAGTTAAAGTACTTTTATTTACTGATAATATAATATTCTATAAAGAAGACTCCAAAAACTCCACCAAAATACTCTTAGAATTAATGCCTAAGTTTGGTAGCATAGCAGCATGTAAAGTCAACACTCAAAAATCAATAGTAGTATTAGTAGTAATAGTACTTGTACACAGATAACAAACTCACTGAGAGAGAAATTAGGGAAACAACACCTTCACAATCGCATCAAGGAAAATGAAATACATAGGAATCAATCTAATGAAAGAAGTGAAAGACCTATACATTGAAAGCTATAGTTCTCTGAAAAAAATAGATAGAAGAGGCTATATCAGAAAATAGAATAGGCAGAACCTATTCTTGGATAGGCAGAGCCTGTCCTTGGATAGGCAAAACCAATATAGTGAAAATGACCATACTCCCATAATCGTTATCCAGATTTAAGGGAATCCCAACCAAAATACCAATAGAGTACCTCACAGAACTTCAGAAAGAAATCCTAAAATTCATATGGAAACAGGAGAGATCTACAATAGCAAAAGAAATTCTGGGCAGCAAGGGCAATGCAGACAATATCACACTATCTGATTTGGAGTTACACTACAAAACTACCATGATAAAAACAGCAAATAAAGAAACCCAGAGATCAATGCAACAGAATAGAAAATACAGAAACAACTCCAACCACAGTCTGCTACCTTACCTTTCACAAAGCAGCCAAACATTCACTGGAAGAAAGATAGACCCTTTAATACATGGTGCTGGGAAAACTTGCTTTCCACATGCCAAGGACTGAACATAGACCTGTATCTCTCACCATGCCCTAAACTAAAATCAAAGTGGAGAAAAGATCAAAAGACAAAAACAGAAAAACTAAATCTGCTGGAAGATAGAATAGGTAAAACGCTCAAAGACATAGGTACAGACAAAGACTTTGTAAACAAAACCCTAGTCATACAGCACATAATATAGAGAATCAACAACTAGGAGCATATTAAATTAAAAAGTTTTTGCACAGCAAAAGAAACCACCAAGTGAAGAAACAACACACAGAATGGGGAAAAAAATTGTACCAGCTTAGTCCTCAGACTAAGGACGAGTATCTAGATTATATGGTACTTTAAAAAATCAGACCCCCCCCCAAATTTACAGACCTAATCCGAAAATGGACATCTAAATTGAAGAGGCACTTTTTACATGAAGAAGTACAAACACCAAATAAATATATGAAAAAGTGTTCATCATCACTGGTCACTTGAGAAATGTAAATTAAAACAACACTGAGATTTCATCTCACTCTAGAAAAAAAATTGACTATGCCAAGAAATCAACCAAGAATAAACGTTGGTGTAGAGGTAGAGAAAAGGAACTCTTCTCCATTGTTGGTGGGAGTATAGATTGGTACAGCCATGATAGAAGTCAGTATGAAGATCCCTCAAAAAAATAAAATGAGAGGCTCTATTTGACCTCACTGTGCCCTTCCTAGGTATCTTCCTGTAAGAGTTAACAGCATCATACCACAGTGATATATGCATTCCCATGTTTATAATATCATGATTTTATAGCATCATGATTTAGATAAATCTTAGAAACAGCTTAGATGTCCATCAATGGATGAATGAATACAGAATATATGGTATTTATACATAAAGGAGTACTATGCTGCCACAAAGAGGGACAAACTTCAGTCATTTTTAGATAAATGAATGTACCTCCAGACAGGATGCTAAGTGGAATAAACCAGACTCACAGGTTTAAACACTGCATTGTTTCTCTTGTGTGAGAAACTCAAAGGGTAAATAAGGACCAAAATAGAGGATAGATATTGGAAAGTAGGAAGAATATGTTCAAATGGGAAGAAGAACAAGGGTGGAAAGGGGAAAGGTAAAAAAAGGAAAAAGGATCAAATAAAAAGAGAATTCATGGAAAAGTGGAGACAAAGTTTTGTAAACAGGGAATGGGAAATGGAGGAAGGGAGGAGAGTGAAATGGCAACAACAAAAAAGAAAACATTATGTTCAGGTACAAATTCTCTATAATGAGTATGATCATTGCATATGAGAAATATGTATTAATAAAAAATTTTAAATTATTTACATTTTATTTCTATATATTTTTTTCTCAACATTTTCTTTCTTTCCTTTTAGCTCTACCCATGGTCCTATGGGTTGATCTAGTTTATTTATTTAAATTAACCTGTACAGTCTTCTCTTTACTGTCAATATTTTTACTCTCTTGACTTGTTCTCTCACTTCACTCAAGTCTTTACTCAAAGATTTCTTTGATTATCCTTTTAAAAATTATACATTTTAGTAATTCTGTTATACACCCAGAGCTGTATAAATGTTCAACAGATCAAAGGAAGCACAGCAAAGATTTTGAGACCCAAACTAAAATGTAAACTACTACTCAAGTGTCATACTAACAGGTGAGTAACACATGCACAGGATAGGCAAAAAATGAGCTTAGCAACGTATTGGAAATTTAACTGAGATTAGAGATACTTCCCACTAAAAGCAAGACTGCACCAATCTTGTTTGCCTATTAAAACAAATAAAAATTAGCATTGTACAGGGGATAAGAAGACACAGAATCAAACCAACATTTTTGTTTTGAATTTTGCAATCCAAAATTACTTACATACTAAAAGAACCAGAAAGATGTGTCCAATTATCAAGGAAAAAGACAATCAACATATGGCCCAAATATTGGAATTATTAGAAAAACACTATAAGCAGCCTAACTATGGTTCTTGATGCAAACATTAACAAACCAGAAATGAATGGAAAATACAGGCACTCAGCAGAGAAACAAAAACCATCATAAAAGAGCCAACTTAAAAATAAGAATTTAGAAATACATTATCCAGAATTTTAGATAGCCTTTTGTGAGCACAGCAAAACAGATATTAGTCAAAAATAAGTGGGCTGCAAAATAGATCAACAGAAAATACCCAGTAAAGATAGATATGAAGAACAAGAGATAAAGAAAAAAAATGTTAAAAATGAAAAGAGCCTTAGAGACATGTAGTACAACACTGAAATACCTAACATTCTTGTCACTGGATTCCCAGAGGAGGAGAAAGAAATTGCGACAGAAAAAATATTTGAATAACATAATTGCTGGAATCTTTCCAGATTTTGTAAAACATAAAAGGAATTCAATAAATGCAATAAATTAAAACAAAAACCCCAGCTCCTACACATATCATAGCAAGCCAGTGAAAACCAACATTTTAAATATCAAAATAAGCTAGAAAAAGTGACAATTTACATTGGGAAGAAACTATTTCAGTGACCATTGACAGATCTTGAAGGCAATGCGCTAACAGGTTTAAAGTACTAGGATAGTAAACAAAATCATTATGCCCAGAATTCTATAAACAGCTAAAATAGCCCTCAGGAATGAGGGTAAAATCAAAATATCCTTAGATTAAAAAAAAAAAAAAACTAACAATGTACCATTTTTAAAATTCTTTTCACTCTAGATAAGGAAATATTTTTAAGCAGGAGGAGAAGAGCAGAGAAAGCATGTTTCCGAGATTTGGTGTCCTTATGCTGGAATACAGCGACATGAGGAAGAGAAAAATGAGGGAAGAAAGTCCCCATGACCCAGGAAGATCTGAAGCAAGAACTGACGCCAATGCAAAAACAGAGTCTTCAATGCAGAGGAAGGTGGCAGTTGACGCTCTCTCCCTAAGCCCAGACTGTCTGTGTGGGAGAGCAGCTCCAAGGAGCAGATGCCCTGTGACTACAAGCAACCTGAAAGGCCATGGAGAAATGGACCGGTGGGACACAACAGTGGACCCAGTCAATTGCAGTTATTTGGGTTATTTGGGTTCAGGTGTCCCCCAGGAGAAAGTGAGGGACCAGTAACCCTACTGGAAAGGGGCTGAGCTCAGAACGCAGGACAGCTGCGAACTGCCTCCATTTAGTGCTGCCACTAAGTATCAGGATGAAGCTACTTAGTTTGAGTCAGCAGGAGATACATCCTCACAGCCAAAAACAAGCCTGAACTTCAGTGGAGCTAAGGGTGCAGGTTTTCTGGGATTATCCACCACCCTGCTGTATAACTGTAGCTGGATTGCCGGGAATAATAGACTTGAATTTGGACTCTCTCTGCCCACTTTGTCTACCAGTGACAGCAGAGATGCACTTTGAAATGTACATTTTTTAATTTTCTTCTACTTTGTTTTCTTGTTTTTGTTTATGTTTTGGTATATTTTTCTTGATTGTTTGTTTTATTTTAAAAGGAGAAAAGTAAAAAAACACCATGACACAGAGTTTCAAAACAGGATAATAAAAAATTAACAGTGATTAATATATTGCATATTGTTCAAAGAAGTTACTCAGATTACAAGATATAAGCATGAAAAATTAATCAATCAATATAAGCACTAACCAATCTTTTCAATGAACTAAAATAATCAGTAGTATAATTATGGTAGTTATGATATATATATATTTTTCTTTTCCATCCCTCTATTTCTCCTTTCATCCATGTAAGTAGTTTCTTTCCCTTTCTCAAAATCTATTGCAGATTTTGTATCTTATTTATTCTTTTAGTTTCTTACTCTAGGGAAACAAGGTAATGCTTAAACATACAAGTTTGGTTTATTACGCTTATAAGTATGGTCTCTAGTGGCATCCATTTACTTATAAAAGCCTCGTTTATCCTTCTTTATAACTTAATATTATTCCATTGTATAAAAAGATCTCATCTTTTTTATTAATTCCTTGGTTGAAGGGTATTTGGGTTGTTTCCAAGATTTGACTATTGCAAACTGTGCTGCTATAAATATGGGTGCACATATATTGCTGTGGTATGATGTTTTTAATTCTTCTGGGAAAATACCAAGAAGTGGAACAGCTGGGCTGAATGGGAACTCTAGCCCTACTTTTTTGAGGAATTTCCGCACTGATTTCCACACTCCCACCAACAGTGGAAAAGCATTTTTCTCCACAGCCCCTCCAGCATGTTAGTGGTTTTCTTGATGAGAGCCATTCTTTCTGGGGTGAGATGGGATCTGTGTTGTTTTAGTTTGCATTTCTTAAATGACCAATGATGCTGAACATTTTTAGTTGCCATTTTGTATTTCTTTGTCTGAGAAGTGTATATTTATCTCAGATGCCTTTTTGGATTGGGTCTTTGAATTTGGGGGAGCCTGATTTTTTTTTCAATTCTTTATATGTTCTAGATAGAAGTCCTTGGTCTGAGGGACAGGTGCCTAAAATTTTTCTCATTCTCTGGGTTTTCTTTTCACTTTTTTGGTAATTTCTTTTGATGTGCAGAAACTTTTTAATAAGATGAGATCACAGTTGTTGATTCTTTGAAGTACTTTCTGTGTACTTTGATTTTTGTTCATGAACCCTCTGCCTAACCTTGTATCTTACAGATTTCTACCTACTTTCTCTTCCGGTGGATTTAGTCTTTCTGTTTTAATATTTAGATCTTTAATCCATTTTAACTCTAGTTTAGCACATGGTAATAGATACGGGTCTAGTTTTAGTCTTTGGCATGTGGAAAGCCAGTTTTTCCAGCACCACTTAATAAAGATGCTATCGTTTTCCAGTGGACATGTTTGGCCTCTTTGTCAAAGATAAGGTGGCTGTGTTTGGAGTTGTATCTGCATCTTCTAATCTGTTCCATAGGTCATCAGGTTTTGTTGTTTGTTGTTTTGTTTTGAGAGTACCATGCAGATTTTATCACAGTACCTTTGTAGTATAATTTCAAGTCAGGGATTATGATGCCTCATACCTTGCCTTTGTTGCCCAGGATTACCTCTGGTATTTTAGGTCTCTTCTGTTTCCAAATGAATTTTAGGAATGTTTTTCCTAGATCTGAGAAATATGCTAATGGTATTTTGATTGGGATTGCATTAAATCAGTATAACAGTTTTGGGAGTATGGCCACTTTCACAATGCTTTGAGCAAGGAATATCTTTCCATTTTCTAATATCCTATTTGATCTCTTTTTTCAGAATACTGTAATATTCAAATGTATAGATCATTCATTTCCTTTGTTAGATTGATTCCTAAGTATTTTATTTTATTCTGTTTTATATTATTTTTTGATGCTATTGTGAAGGTTGTGGTTTCTGTCTCAGTGAGTTTGTTGTTTGTGTACAGGAACTGTATTGGTTTTTGAGTGTTGATTTTGTATTCAGCTATGCTACTGAATTTGATAGTAATTCTAGAAGTCTTTTGGTGGAATTTTTGGGTCTTTTGGTGGAATTTTTGGGTCTTCTATGTAGAATATCATATTATCTGCAAATAATGATAATTTAACTTCTTTTCCTATCATTATTCCTTTTATTTCTCTCTCTTGTCTAATTGCTCTGGCTAATGTTTTCAGAGCTGTATTGAATAGGAGTAGTGATAGTGGACATCCTTGACTTGTTCCTGATTTTAGAATGGAAGCTTTCAGTTTTTGTCCATTTAGTATGGTGTTAGCTTTGGTTTGCCATAGGTGATTTCTATCAGATTGAGGCAAAGCCTATGTATTTCACTTTTCTATAGAGTTTTTATCATGAATTAGTGTTGAACTTTATCATTTGTGTTGGCTTCTCCTTTTTCATTGACACCAATTAGTCATATCATTTTTCTTTACATTTTTCATGCAGCTGTTGAATTGCTATTTCCTGTTCTTTTGTTATTTTCAAGAAATCTTTCCTTTCATGATCATTAACCACAATCCTATCTTTAAAGTCTGAAACTCTGTATTCAGTTTTATTTAAGTGGTTTTGTGGGCTTTCAGTGGAATTTTTAATTTGCTGGATATCTGAATCCATTTCATGCATTATGTTTCTTTCCTATATTGGTTGCTCATGATTTCCATCCTCTTACTATCATTATCTTTTTTTGTTTTATCTCTCTACTCTAGATTTGCTGAGCATTTCCTTTATAAATGTTGACATTTATTTTTTTACGTGAGAGATCCTAGCTAACGTAGTAAAATTAGCAATAACAATAGCATCAAGTACAATTTAGAAACTGACAAACTGTGGTAACTATTGATTTTGTATGTTAGTCTATACAGAATCTATAGATATATAATAGAACTGATTGTAAATTATGAGTTTATATGCAAAGTGTTTTCCCTTGGTAGAGTGGTTTTACCCTGTGGTGGGGAAATTTAGGGAGAAAGTGTATAGAAAAAGATAGCTGGAAAGGAAATAGAAGCAAGTCTGAAGGACAAAGGATGATCTTACAAGGTTTGGGAAACTAGAGAAGGGGGTAGAAGAGAATGAATGAAGAAGTATTAAAAGGACTATCAGAATTTGGTCTCTGTATATGGGGGGATGGGATTAGTTTTCTTTGGCTGGAGTTCTCCTTAACAGTTAAGGAAAGAGAGAGAAAAAGAAAGAAAAAAGGAAGAAGAAAAAAAAGAAAAGGAAGAGGAAAAAACTAGAAAATATAAAGTGAGAAAAAAGGGCTGGTTAGTGAGTCCTGGGGTTCTTCCCAAGCTGGTTGCCAGTCCTGTGGAAGCCAAAGTCATCTGTTGGCTTATATTGCTATTGTTACTTTGAATTTTTCACACCACTAGTCTCGCCTGGCTATCATGTGTGCCCTTGTTGGGAGCTTTCTGTGTAGCTGGCATTCCCTCTGGCCTCTGGGCCTTCCTAAGCAGTTCACCTCAATCGTGGCAGTAGTGAAGGGAGGGGTCATTCTTTGGGCCTTCTGGTGTGGTTCACCTGTGTCACAGTGTCAGAGAGGGGGTTGCAAGAAGCTACTCTCTTCCCCAGTGTTCACCTGGATTCTTGCTGAGCTCCCATGCAATGGAGAGGCAGTGGGATGGGCTAGTTTCCTCCCTAGTGTTTTCTTGACTTCACATTGAGCATGCTCTTATTGTTTGTTCTAGTTTTTAATGACTGTGAACACAGTTTCTAGTTTTTATTGTTTTTGCAGTTCTGTCTTGTTCTTGCTTTTATTTCTTCCTTCTGTCTTTCTCTCTGTCTTCTTCACCAGTTTCCCAAAGTTTAGGTAATCTTCCTTTGTCTTCCAGCAGGGCTTCTAAATCCTGCTCTTCTCTATTTATTTCTCTATTTTACTCCCTAATGCATTTTAAATTGTCTTCCCTGAGGGAAAAACTGCCATATTGAGGGCTTATATACTGCATACAATTTTCTGGTTCATTTTAGATTTTGTTATATAACCATAATTCTAGTTCATACAGTTAAAGGTAGCAAATTAATAGCTACCATAGTTTGTCATTTTCCAGGCTGTATTTGATGCTATATTATTGCTGAATGTACTATTTTAGCCAAGGTAATATAAATGTTCTAATCGGTTGTTTTTCCTGGTATACCAAACTGAGATTGCCTAAAGGTTATAAACAGTACTATAAGCCAGCACCAAAGAACCAGCACCAAAGAACCAGTACCAAAGAACCCAATAAATTGAAGAGGTAGGATCTTGTGACATACTAAAAACCCAAAAACCAGTCACACCTGGAAGACATCTTTGAGAAACGTTCCTAAAGATTATAAATACTAGCAATAAATCTAATCATCATAAGAAATTTACAAGAATCAACCTAGGGATTAAACTAAAAAATTTGAAAATAGAAATGAAAAGACACTAAAACAAGATGCAACCCCAGACTTTCAGCTCACTAAAAGCAAAACTGGGGACAATGAGTTGAAACAATTCAAAAGCTACCCTCTTGGATTCTCTGAAGTGATAACAGTAGATGTGAAAAGCCAATAAAAGGCTCTAGAAAAAATCAAATCAGAAATAATTTCTCAGCTAACTATGAGATGGTGATCATAATGAAAGATATGCTTAGTGACTCTAGAGAAGACACAGACAGAAACATAGAGGCACTTAGGAGAATGATGGGTACCATGAATGTCCAACATAGGAAAAAAAAATGAATTAATGAAACAGATTCAAATAGATATCCACGAGATTTAAAATTTCACTAAAGTATACAAGAAAGAGCAGAGAACAGAATCTCAGATATATAAGACCTGATTGTGATTAGCAATCATGAAAAGAAATATTTCTTACAAATAGCAAGGGACCACCAGAAATCAATTCAGCAGCTGCTATGTGATGCAAAGAATAATAATATAATACTGATTGGAGTCCATGAAAATGTAGGAGACAATGTGAATGATATAAAAAAACTGTTTACATAGGTATATCAGAAAATTTTCCAAGCAGAGAAAAAGAATTTGACAGACAGAACAGGGAGACATGTAGAACTCCAGTTAGTCACAATTATTAAAAATCTACACTAAGGCATATAATAGTCAAGTTTCCAGAAATTCAACATGAGAATAAAAGCTGTTAGAAAAAATAAATCACCTATGAAAGAAAGCCCAACCAAATCACAGCAAACTTTTCAACATAAACCCTGAAGTCAAGGAGAGACTGGACTGAAGTATTTCAAGCCTTAAGAGAAAATAACCTCCAACCCAGCTTGATGTACCCTGCAAAACTATCTTTCAAAACTGATAGAGAAATAACACATATAGAACACTTGAGGAAATTCATGACCACCAAACCAGCACTCCAAAATATTTTGAAGGATAGATATCCTAGAAAGAGACAACCAGGACTATAAATCCATGAACAACAACAGAATGAATCCATCAGGCAAAACAAGTACTTAAACAGATGAGGAAATTGTGAACTATAATCAGGAAAATAATGTAACAAGGATAAGTCAGTACTTAACAGTTATAACCATCAATGTGAATGGTTTCACCAATCAAAAGAGACAGATTTGTAGAATATATCAAAAAGCACAATCCCACAACATGCTGTACACAAGAAACACATTTAATTCAAAAAGAAATTTAAACACTGAAAGTCAAAGGATGGAAAATAATACTCTATGTGACAGGAACCCAGAAAAAAGCAAGGGTAGCTATTCTATTTGCAGACAAAGTGAATTTCAAGCCAAGACAGATTAAGAAAGATAAAGAAGGTCACTGCATCCTTGTAAAGGGAACAATCCAAGAGGAAGAGATAACAATCATAAGCATATATGCAACAAATACCAGTATAGCCAACTATATAAAACAATTACTAATGGACATGAAAAATCAAATTAGCTCTAATACAATTGTATTGGGAGATCTTAATACCTCACTTTCACAAAAAGATAGATCAACTAGACAAAAATTCAATAATGAAATATTAGAACTAAACTTTTGAACAAATGGACTTTATAGATATCTATAGAGCATTCCACTTGCAACATCAGAATACACATTCTTCTAAGCTGCACATGGAAATTCTCTAAAATAGATCATATACTGGCTCAGAACATGCTTAAGTAAATGCAAAGGAACTGAAATTATCCCATGCATACTATCAGACCACAGGGCAATGAAATTGGAAATCCATGCCAAAGGAAACCACAAGAACTTCATCAACACATGGAAATTAAATAGCACCCTACTGAACAACCAGTGGGTCACAGATAAAATTAAAGAAAAAATTAAACAGTATTTACAGTTGAATGATAAGGATGATACAACATACCTGAACTTATGGAACACAATGAAAGCAGTCTTAAGAGGAAATTTATAGCAGTAAATACCCATATAAAGAGAACAGAGCAAGTGCATATGAACAACTTAATGTTGAACCTCAAAGTTCTCGAAAAAGAAGAGAAGGCTAAACCAAATGCTTGTACAAGGCAGGAAGAAATTAACACACTGAGACTGGAAAAAAAATACAAAGAATTGATGAATTGAAAAATTGGTTCTTTGAAAGGTTAAATAAATTGGCAAACCCTTAACCAACCTTATCAAAAAAAGGAAAGAAAAGACTCAAATCCATGCAATTAAGAAGAAAAAAGGATGAAATCACAACAGACCCTGCAGAAATCCAGAAAATCATCCATACCCACTTTGAAAACTTGTATTCTAACAAAATAATAAATACTGAAGAAATGTACAGATCCCTAGATACATATGAATTACCAAAGCCCAATCAAGAAGATATAAAAATCCTAAATAACCCAATACCAATAGATGAGATTAAAGATGTAATTAAAAACTTATCAACAAAGAAAAGCCCAGGCCCTGATGGACTCATGGCTGAATTCTACAAGAAAGTTAGAGAAGACCTAACACCACTACTTCTTAAACTCTTTAATGAAACTGAATGGAAAGCAATATTTCCAAATTCATTCCTGGAGGCAAGCATTACCCTGATACCAAAACGAGAGAAAGACCCAACTAAGAAAGAGAATTATAGGGCAATCTCCCTAATGAAAATTGATGCAAAAATCCTTAAAAAGATACTGGCAAACAGACTGTAGCAAATCATCAAGTAGATTGTATACCATGATCAAGTGGGATTCATCCCAAGGCTGCAGGGATGGCTCAACATACATAAATCCATATATGTAATACACTATATTAACAGAGCCAAGGACAAAAATCATATAGATACAGAAAAAGCTTTTGACAAAGTCCAGCACCCATTCATAATAAAAACCCTATAGAAAGTGGGAACAATGGTCTTATCTCAATCTGATAAAATCCATCTATGACAAACCAACAGCTAACATCATTCTAAATGGACAAAAACTGAAAGCTTCCACTCTAAAATCAGGAACAAGACAAGAATGTCCACTGTCTCTACTCTCATTCAATATAGTCTTAGAAGCTTTAGCTGGAGCAATTAGACAAGAGAAAGAAATAAATGGAATACAGCTAGGAAAAGAAGAAGTTAAACTATTGTTATTTGCAGACCACGATACTCTATTCAGAAGACCCAAAAACTCCACCAAAAAACTGTTAGATTTAATAAGCAAATTCAGTAACATAGCTGGTTACAAAGTCAACACTCAAAAATCAATAGCCTTTCTGTACACAAATAACAAACTCACAGAGAGAGAAATCAGAGAAACAATACCTTTTACAATAGCATCCAAAAAAATGAAACACCTAGGAATCAATCTAACAAATCTAATCTAACAATCTAATCTAAAACCTCTACATTGAAAACTACAGTACTCTGAAAAGAGAGATTGAAGAAGATGTTAGAAAATGGAGAGAAATCCTGCACTCTTGGGTAGGAAGAACCAATATAGTGAAAATGGCCATACTTCCAAAACTATTACACAGATTCAAAACAATCCCAATCAAAATTCCAATAGCAAATCTAACAGAATTTGAAAAAAAAATCCTCAAATTCTTCTAGAACAGCAAAAGCAATCCTGGGCAACAAAGACAAGATAGGAGGCATCACAATCCCTGACTTGAAATTATACTATAAAGCTACTGTGATAGAAACAGTGTGATACTGACAAAAAAATAAACCAGACCCAAAGATCAGTGGAACAGATTAGAAGATGCAGAAACAACTCCAGACACACTAAGCCACCTTATCTATGACAAAGGTGCCAAACACATCCATTGGAAGAAAGATAGCCTCTTTAATAAGTGGTCCTAGAAAAACTGGATCTGCACATGCCGAAGATTAAAACTGGACCCATCTCTTTCACCATGTACTAGGCTAATATCAGAATGGATCAAAGATCTTAATATTAAAACAGAAACATTTAAATATGCTAGAAGATAGAGTTGGTGAAACTCTTGAAGACATTGGTATAGACCAAGACTTTATGAACAAAACCCTGATTGCACAGGAACTATCACAAAGAATCAACAACTGGGATATCACTCTATTGAAAAGCTTTTTCACAGCAAGAGAAACCACCAATAGTATAAAGAGACAACACACAACATGGGAGAAAATTTATGCCAGCTGTCCCTCAGATAAAGGTTTACTATTGAGAGCATATAAATAGCTCAAAACATAATCAGTCTTTCCAGATTTAAAAATCCAATCCAAAAATGGGCATCTGAGATGAATACACACTTATCAGATGAAGAAATATGAATAGCAAATAAATATGTTAAAAATGTTCCACATCACTTGTCATTTGAGAGATGCAAATTAAAGCAATACTGAGAGTCTACCTTACCTCAGAAAGAATGACTACTATCAAGAAATCAAGCAATAACAAATGTTGTCGGGGCTGTGGGGGAAGAGGAATCTTTCTCCACTGTTGGTGGGAGTGTAGACTGATGCAATCACCCTAGAAATCAGTGTGAAGACTCCTCAAAAAACTAGGATTGGAGGTCCCATTCAACCCGACTATTCCCCTTCTGGATATCTTCCCAAAAGAATTTTTTAAAATCACACCACAGTGATGTATGTGCACCCATGCTTAACAGAAGCATAATTTGTAATAGCTAGATCTTGGAAATAACCTAAATGCCCACTGACTGAGGAACAGATAAAAAAAAGATATGGTATTTTTATACAATAGAATACCACTCAGCCATAAAGAAGGATAAACTGGAGACTTTTATGGGAAAATGGATGCAACTTGAGACCATATTCATTAGCAAAATAAGACACACATGTGTAAACATCATCTTGTCTCATTAATGTGAGAAGCTGAAAGAAAAAAACAAGTATATGTGTATGTATATGTATATGTATATGTATCTAAAAAAAGTAGTTAAAATAGTTACTTCTCTGAGTTCACTGAAGAGAAAGATCTGTGCTGGTATTGTTTGGACCATTGAATGCAGAGGTCTTGTGCTCTGGGTGAGTGATTTGGGGATGACAGTGCACAATGTATGTACCATTATTGTCCACTGATGTGTTTTGAAATTTTGTTGTGCTTCTTTTTCTCTTTTTCTCCTTTTTCCTCTTTTTCTCCTTCTTCTTCTTCCTCTTCCTCCTCTTCTTCTTCTCCTTCAAATAAAATTGGAAAAAAAAGAAATTCATAGACTGAAAGTCAAAGAATGCAAAAAATACTCCTTAAGACAGGGACCTGGATAAAAGCAGGAATAGCTATTCTTTCACTTTAAATTATTTTTCCTTCAGATATCAGTCCTTGAGTGAGGACTTCTGTCTCACAGATGTTTAACATACTTTAAATATTGAATAAAATTGTAAACAGGAGCTGGGGATAGAGCTCCATCGGAAAACAGTTGCTTAGCATGCACAACCCACTTAGGTTTAGTCCCTAGCACTGCAAATCGTGTACATACATGTATACTGTATTAGCCACTTACTAGTCACTGAGACAAAATACCCACACCTGCAACTTAGACGCAATGGGGTTTATTTTGGCTTAAGTTTCAGAGAATTAAGTCCAGGACTGATTGGCTCCAAGGCAGACATGGCATGGCAGAGGAACATAGCTGAGGGAAAGCTACTGAACCTATGGCAGGTGAGAAGGGGAGAGTTAGGGGGAGAGGAGAAGGGAGGTGGAGGAGAGAGGGGGAGAGGGAGAGGGAGACTTTCCAAGTCCCACCCGCAGTGACCCACCTCCAACCAGGCCCCACCTCCTAACAGTACACTGAGGTGTGAACTCATCAGAGTGAAGAATATGGCACCCCCATGATCCAATCACCTTTCAAAAGAGTCACATATGAACACATGAGAACAGGGGGACATTTAGCTCTAAACTATAATATATATATATATATATATATATATATATATATATATATATACATATATAAAATATAAAAATATAGTAAGTATAAAATATATGTAATGCAAACGGCTTTGCAACAAGATACCAAACAAGATACCAAATTAGACAGACCACTAAATTAGTCAAAGGCCTCAACTGTGAATTAATAAATGCTACTCCTGCACCAATGAATACTGTGAATCATTCAAACACTAGATAATGGCACTATCTGATGTGACATTGTTTCACAACAAAAAATCACATAATGTAATCATGTAATTGGCATATAATCATGTAATAACATATTTTTACTCATTAAAAATAAATTTTAGAAGGGAAACATCACTAGTACAAATTTTCCCCACCAAGTGCTACTAACATCTCACAGAACACTGTGCTTGAAAACATGATTTGAAAAATATTACCTTAAGGTCTTAAGGTTTACTTTGACCAGCAATTCGATGTTTTTTTAATTCCCTGCTCTGGAATAACACAGTGTTCTGACACTGCTGAAAAACACTAATTCAAGAAAAGTATTTAGAAATATAGATCCCTGAAACGTGAGACGAAAACCAGTCCTAAAGGGGGAAAAGAAAGAAAACACAGGAAATGCAGTCAAGTGAACCATGACCACAGGGAGGAATGGATCTCATTTAAGATTAGGCTAGGGACGCGTGGTATTCAAGAACACTGGCACTGGTTAGGTTTTTGCTCTAGATGTAAACCGGACTATAACATCTCTTGGGTGGGTCGCTTCCAGGTTCTCTACTAAAACATTCAAGGATTTGTACAGTATCTCAGACTCCCATCTCTCTGCTCTTATAGTTTTTCAATACAATAAAAGACCACTAGGGGGAGAAATTCGCAATTTACTGGACCTTTTATCAGTAGTAACCTCAAAAGTCAACAGATTCCATTAGTTTACTCTCAAGGAAAAAAAAAAAAAATGATTTCTATGATACGCACCATCAAGACACCACTTTCAAATTAATCAGTAGCCAACACAGCTTTTCTGCAGCCTCTGTTGGTTTTACATTGAAAAAAAAAACTACGTATTTTGAATAGTCAAAAGTGAATTCTACGCACTGATTCAAAACAGGAAAAGAGGGGTGGGGCATAGCGAAAGGTTTCCCCTGTCAGTCAAAGGATTGCGGGGGGGCGGGGGGAGGCACTGCTTTCTGCCTTCCAGATGGGTTACACCTTAATCCAATGTTGGCACAAGGACACGCAGCAACGCTTTGCAAAAACGTTTTCTTCCAAGAATCCATAGCCACTTTTGGTTAGCCACTGACAGGCGGAAAGCCACCGCGTCCCCTTCGCTATGCAGCCCAACTGATCTCGTTTTCTCCTCTATGGGAGTAAAAGTATATACACTCATCGCTTGCTTCCAACATTCCATTCTGTATCTCAACCCTTCCTCGCCTGCCGTCTGTAGAAACAAATGACTCCTACGCTGTCCTAGGATGACACAACAGCCTAACTACTGCAAAAGACGGAACATTAAGCGACACACCCCAGAAAACCAATCGCCACAGCATCCTACTCCGGGCGGAAAAGCAGAGCGCAAGCGCAGTGACAAACTGTTGCCCGACGTGCCCACTTCTCCCTCCTCTTCTCCTCAATTTCACTTCCGCTCCTTTGCACCTCTGCTTCCGGGGCATTTTAGGCTCGGCTCCTCCTTGGTTTTTACCCTCCTCTGCCGGAGGAGGGGGGAGTCGAGGGGGTGGGGAAGAGTTCGTTGTTTGTTTACACGATGTGAGCGGAAAAAGAGACCAATAAAGTTTATTCTGGAAACAAAAGAAAAAAAAAAAAAAACAAGGGCGACAGAGAAAGGAGACGAGGCGGGGGCGTGCGTCGGGGGCTAGCAAGAAGGAGAAAGCGGCAGTTCCGGTGCCGCCGCCGAGGTCTTGGGCTGCTGCTGCGGCCGCTGGGGCTGGGGCTGGGGCCGCCGGCGAGGCAGGGCTCAGGCCCGGCCGGGCAGCTCCGGAGCGGCGAGGGAGAGGGGCCGGGAGGCGGGGGCCGTGCCGCCCGCTCTCCTCTCCCTCGGCGGCGCCGCTGCTGCCGCCCGCGGGGCTGGGACCCGATGCGGTTGGAGCCGCGGAGCCTGGAGGAGCCCCGAGCGTGAGTACAGCGCGGACTGGCCGGACGCGGCGGGGACGGGGTCGGGGACGGGGACGGGGAGGAGAACGGGGACGGGGTCCGGTGGGTGCCAGGGACTCCAGGACGCGCCCGCGGTACTGGGCGGGGGCTGTCGGCCCGCGGCGGAGTTCGCCCGCCGCCGCCAGCTTCTGGCCTCTCCCCGCTGCCGAGGCGACTGCTGCCGCTCCCTGTCCTTTCTGCCGGGTTCCAGGTTTCCTTCCTCTGCCGCTTTTGGGAACGGGGCTGCTGGAGGCTGAGGACGCGCACCCAGGGCCGCCACCCCGGCCGGGGCCCCTCACGCCCACCCGGCCCCCGGGTGGCCGGGCTGCCTGGAGCCCACGGCGAGAGGAACCGCGAGTGCCCCTGAGGGGCTGTCACGCCCGAGGACTCCAGCCCCGCCAGTCCTGCGGCCCTGCGTTCGCCTCGCACCGGGTTTAAATCGCCCGGCAGGGGTTTGCAAGGAAAACTGCTCCCCCATCCCGCAGCTCCCTTCCCACCCTTCCTCTCAGGTTGTTTTTTCCTCTTAACGAGACAATCAAACGTTTGGATTTTTCATTCATAGACTTGAGACGTTGTCTCATGTGACTTGTCTTTAAGTCTATTATGTGATGCCTGTTACACAGCTCCTAAGTGGCTCAGGAAAATAGGGTAGCGCCCAGGTTTGGGCTGTGTAAACACCAGACGTTTCAGCTAGTGTGTTTTGACCGCGGCTTGAAGGGTTTATTTTAGGATGCTAAAGAAGTAGTGGTGATACTAGACTTGGGAATCGAAAGCTTTTTTCCTAGATGTCAATAATTGGGGAGCTGTTCACGTAGCTGTGTAAAGAATGAGAAAGCACAACAAAAGAGGGCTTTGTGGAACAGTCTGCGTATTTTTTAATGAATTAGAGTTGTGATTTCATCGTGGTGAAGCTTCCTCATTCCACCACTGCGCTTTAGTGAACATACAGAGTGTGGGTTGGTGGGGTGATGTTTTGGACCGTAGTTTGTAAGGCGGGGAAGAACAGCTGGAAAACTTGGTTAAATTTCTGATAACTCACGACTGGTGATTTCTCCTACAACTTTTGAACCACATTAGGCAATATTGGTCGAATGTTTTCCTGCTTTGAAACGAGGTTCTCTTCGTTATTTGTTTACATTGCTCCGCGCAGAATTTATGTGCCGGATTGGGGTTGTAAGGAAAGTCCTGGAAAATACTTAAGATACCAGGTTGCTAAATTCGTTTGGTTAAATCAGAGTATCCAGTATTTTTATTAATAGGCTATCAAAGCAACTGCAGTCTTAAGAATTTGTTAGCTTCTCTGTGTATTCAGATTTTAAGATTTTTTTTTTTTGACTGAAGCACTGAGTTCTGGTTGACAGCATTGAATTCTGGCTAGATTTCCATATGAACATCCCATGTTGTGGAAAATTTTAATTATCAGATTAACTGTTCTGCAGTGTCATCAGTCAAAATTATCTAAAGAGAACCCTGTGGGGAGTGGGTGGGTTGGAGAGAGGTTTTTAAAAGTTTTTCATCTCATCCTTTGGGACTATGTTTTTGGATGACAGATAAGATTTTTATCCATAACTTTTTTCAAAAGTTTTGTGCATTTTTTTGAAACAAGTGCTTTCCTATTAAAATCACAAAATAGGTGGTTGAAAGAAATGGTAGAATTTCAGAATAGCAACAGCATCATGAGGGAGTTAAGAAAGTAACAAATACCAACATTTTATCAGTAACTAAGTATACTGTTTGAAATGTATTCCTGTCAGTTGAAATTAAAGAATTAAAAATAAGCCACATGTAAATACAGGACTGTGATTTTATTTATCTAAAAGTTTTAAAAAATTAAATTGTATACAGTGCTTAACGGGGATGTTACATACAGATAGTTACTTAAACTGAAAAGTGACCACATGAAAGTGCTTATTGTTGTGGAGCTACATATATGTACAAGAGATGTTACAAAAGAGCAATGGCTCTGTGAGACTGTATGCATGAAATAGTCCCAGAGGCACAGCATCCTTCCTCTTAGGATAAGATCCTCTCCATCCCAAGTCAGTATTCCTTCAACAAACACCTAAATTTAGAAATAAAATGTTTTAAAAAGTAGATCACAGTGACTTTGTTTTTTTCCTAAAAGATTACTCGGTGTGTAATTTAATTCCTGTTAGTTTTTTACTGAATAAAGATTTTTTAAAAAAGAGTTGTGATTATAATGGAAGTTGTGATCTATTTATTTGAAGAGAACAAATTTAATCCTATTTGATGCCTTCAGCAGCTAGAGTAATGGTAAAAGAATCACTTCTCTATTTTATTTTTCTGTATGTTAAATTCCCAAGTGAGAATGATTTTTAAAATGAAATGTGTTGCTTAAGCTTCACAAAAAAATTCATCTCCAATGAAATATTTATGATTTTAAAAACTATTCAACTTTAGAAGTGTAAATTAGAATATCATGGTTTATTAGTAATCCCATAGTTTCTTTTCTAAGTGTTACTACTCTTGAGCTATATAATAATCCTGTAAACAGAGCACTATCTCTAGGAAATGATATTATCTGAAGCCAGACATGTGGCAAGTGATACTCATCAGCAAAACCAACATTTTCAGACTCCTTTCACGCTATCTTACTCCAATCTACTCCAGCTCATTTTTAGTCTGACTGCAGAAACTAGGCTCAGAGAGATCTAATTCCTTTCAGTCACCTTTTCCCATATTTGTAGTAATAAATATACATTGAATGTGCTTTACAGTTTACACAGTAGTTTTTATTCTGGCTACATGTTAGAGTCATCGAGTGAGCTTAAAAATACTAATGCCAGAGCTTCATCCTCAGAGATTCTGATTTAATTGGTCTTAGCTGGAGCCCCACACATTTGTGCTTTGTTTTAAAGTTTAGGTAGTTCTGATCAACAAGATTATAAAATCCTTAAATTCGGGGACCTAAATGATTTTGTCTTTGCTTTTCTATGTAAATTCATTTTTTCCCCCTACTCTTGAAACTCCCCTGGTCTTTGCATGCTCTCATGAGCAAATGCTGTTTGTACTTCCTGAAACATATGTGCACTTAATACTTCTTCCTTAACTAACTGACTCCTACTCATCTTTCTCTTTCCCTCCTTTGAAAAGACCAGTCTGGGCTAGGTGTCCCTGCTTCCTGCTCCCATGGCATTTTGTACTCCTACTATTATAGCTTTGACCCCACTGCATTGTAATTGCCTATTTGTCTGTATCTTCAAGCAGGATGTAAATTGACTCCTTCTGTCTTATATAAGTTGAATTTTCATTGCCAGCCAGCCAGTACATTATAGGCACTTGACTGAATAAATAAATATTTTGGAGAGAGATATAACAGCATTTAGTAATTCATAAGTACCAATCAAGTTCTTATTCTTGACCAGTAGTTTTAATTTAACGTTTTTGGTCCCTAAAAACATACATCCTTACATGACCACAGATACAAATTTCATTTGGAGACATTTGAGATGTTATAAATTATATCAAGAGGGACCTTCAGCCCCCAGTGTATGTGCGTGACGTGCACACACACACATACACAAATACACAAGAACACATAATACTGAACAAAATGATCATTATTAGACCTGTTACTGTACCAGAAATCAGAAAACCTGAATTCAGATCCCCGTTTTACCACAAACATTGTCTTTGGGCAAGTCTCAGTCACTTTGAGCTCCATCTTCCTCTGCAGCATAAAAGGGATTATACTAGTTCTTCTAGATCCTTGGTGGCAAACCCACAGCACATATGTCACAATGGGCTGTTGATATCATTGAAAGGTTCACTATCGCTGTTCTATGTGTTGCTTAGTGATCTATCCTTAAAATTCTGTGAGTACTAACAATTTTTGCTCTAATGTGTCTTGGTTCAAAACCTGGTTCATACTTACTAGCAGAGTTACTGAGGATAAATTTCCTAATCTGTATAAGGAGGATAATTACTACTCAATAAAGTTGTTGAATTAAATGGATGATGTAGCTCCAGGAGAGTTCTTCAACTAGATCTCTTACTTAACAAATGTTCCTTTCCTTTTAGGAGGTGTTTGATCTCAGGAGTAAACTTTTATCTGAGATAAAAGGACACACTTTAAAATAAATGCTGTTTTTCACTTTGTTGATTGCTAGCACTGCAGGTGTAGGGACCAAAAACTACTGTGGCTTTTGGTTTCATTTTCTATGAACCCATTTCTACAGCCACACACCCAGGTGTTGTTCAACTTGCTTGGGAAATAATTATGACTAAAATTTTATCCTGACAATCCAACAAAAGCTAATTTTTAGTACTATGTATATTCATATTCATGTGTGTGAATGAATGTGGGGGAGAGGACAGTTTAAACTGATGACCTTATACCATTGCCAAGGTTGAGTAAAATCAGACTTGAGCATTTAAAAAAATGGAACACATTAAAATTAAGAATGTGTTATGAAAGAAAACTCAAAGATGTTGGTAAAATTTCTGTTTACCCAACCTTAAAATTTAGAGATCATTTGAGTAAATTCTAGGTGACAAAGGAAATACAGGAAAAATTGGTCTTCTGGTAAGAGCCATTTCCAAAAGATAGGCACAAACGTAGTCCCCAGTACCAGATTAGAAGTTGTAGACTAAGGTTGATATTTTTCTGTATTTCTTAGTTTTACATAGCGATTTTGTTTATTTAGTAGTATTGAGAGTAACCTGACACATGATATATTGCTCTGTTGAAGTGTGTTACCGATCTTATTTCTCTATCAATTAAAATTGCTTGCCCATATTTCTCCTTAAGTTTACAAGAAAAGTGAATTAAATAACTGATCTTTTTGGGAAAAAATACTGAAACAAAAATTAAAAACCATTGATAGGAGAAACTGAAGTATTAGGATGTAAAAAAGAAATACGAGGCCACGTGCAGTGTAATTTGATTCAACTTGAAGGCTAGATTTCCATCATTCACAAAGTCTACTTGATTTTAAATGTACTGACAATGTTCTGTGGCTATATGGCTTATTCACTTTTGATCCTTCATCACATAAGAATAAGAGACAGCCTACAGAATGGGGAAAACTTTTATTCCTTGGACAGGGGACTAACATCTAGCATAAATAAAAATTAAAGAGAATTAGACACCTCCAAAATAAAAGACCCACTCAAAAAGCAACTGAAATGAACAGACACAAGTACAATGGCCAATAAATAAATGAGAAATGTTCAACATCTCTGACCATGAAAATGCAAGTTAAAACAATACTTATATTTCATCTTATTCCAGAAAGAATGGCCATTCTCAAAAAAAAAAATCAAATAATAACAAATGGTGATAGAGGCTGTGGGGGAAAGGAAGCCTACATTGTTACTGGGAATGTAAGCTAATATAACTACCATGAAAATCAGTATGGAGATTCCTAAGAAAAATAAAACTAGGAATTCCATTTGATCCAGCCTTCTAGGTATCTTCCCAAAGGAGTTAAAGACATCATATTATAGTGGCATATGCATATCCGTGTTTATGGCAGCACAGTTAATAATAGTTAAATTTTAGAAGCAGCCTGTATGCTCATCAACAGATAAATAGATAAAGAAAATGTGGTATTTATACGTAATGGAGTAATATTGTACCATAAAGGATAAACTTGAGTCATTCATAGATTAATGGATGCACTTTGAGACCATAATATTAAGTGAAATGAATCAGACACACGGGCTTAAATAGCACATGATTTCTTTTATGTGAGAATCCCAATATATAAATGAAAAGCAAAATAATAGAAGTAAGGAGAGCTTTTTCAGATGGAGGGGAACAAGAGATGGAGAAAAGGAAAAGAGAAGGGAGTGAAAAGGGTTGAAAAAAATTGGATAAAAAAATGAAAGTAGAACTTCTGCAAATAGGCAAGGGACCAAGAGGTAGAAGGAGCAGGGAGGGAAAAGTGGGGTAGGGGACAAGAAAGTACTAAAATGTGTTATTTGCATGTAGTAACTCCCCACAAGGAATGTAAACATTATGTACTGCAAACATGTACAAATAAATTTTTTTTAAATTCTTTATTATGTGAGTCATTGGATGCTAGTTAAGGAATTTTTAGATGTTCTTGCCCTGCCCACCTATATAGTTTAGAGCTTTGGGAGATAAAATACTCCAATGACGAGTTCATAAGTTTGTAATAAAAGTGATGGCTTAGAGCTATCATTTTCCCCAAATTTTGTGTTTCTTAAAGGAAAGTATTTTTATGTGTTAGAGAGCTCTGGTCTAGGTGCCTAAGAGACTGAATTCCAGACCCAGACTGCTACTTTGTATGTGCATGAGGAAGCAGATTATTATCACATTTTGTCTGTTTTTATAGCTTGATGGAATAGGAATTGTAATGTTTTGCTTGCTGAGTTATATTATCTCATATAATTGAGATAACATAAATGATCCCCACATTATTGCATAAAATTATTAAATAAAAGGTATACATAATAGTTATTTTAAATTTATATCTAATACAAGAATAATATCTTTTATATTTGGCCTGACAGTTAACTATTCATGTTGGTAGTTACTGTGACAATTTGTCTAAGTCGTGCTCATTTATAAATGGTATTGCAGTTGTAACAAAGTCTTTCTGTCATGGCCAGCATTGCCATTTGAAATAAATGTGTTAGAAACAGTCTGGGAGAGTGTGGTGGAACACTCTTGTAATCCTAGCTGCTAAGGGGCCGAGGCAGAAGACTGTAAATTTGAGGCAAGCCTAAGCAACTTAGCAAGACCCTGTCTCAAAATCTAAAAAGGTCTTAGCAAGACCCTATCTCAAAATCTAAAAAGGGTTTGCATACCCTTGTATTCAGTTCCCAGTACCAGAAAAGGAAAAAAAAATCTGTGTGTTTGGAATGTTTCTACTATTCATATTAGATTTTAAATATTTGTTTAATAGACCCAAAGCAGTCAGTATTGGGATATGAAGAAAGCTGTACAAGAATAGGATCATTCTACTATGATTGTAACTCTTTCCTAAATCACTAAGAATTAAGCTAAACAGAGAAATGTGTCTTATCAAGTACTGCTGAAATACAAGGCAGTATTCTGAAGAGAATTTTGAGCATGGGCATTTGAACAGACCATGTCGTGTTCATTCTTGTAGTCTCAGCTCCTAGCATAGTGCCTAAATGTTAGATGATCAGTATTAGGGTTTTTTTTTTTTTAAGACTAGGATCATTTGAAAATTTAAAATATTTTCTTATATTTCTGTTAGTATAGCTATACACTTTTAAAAGTAGTACTCCCCCCCCCCGAAAAAAGTAGTGAAATATAGGTAAATTGCTACATGCCAAGGCTTAGTTGATTATTTCTCTTTCTTTCTTTCTGTTTGTTTGAGGTTGTTGGTTGGTTGGTTGGTTGGTTTTTTTGGTACCCTGAATTGAATTCAGAACCTCTTGCTTGCTTGTCAGGTGCTGCGCTGCTGAGCTAAATCCCCAGCAGGTGATCATTCTTGAGTATAAGAAGTATATAAGAATTACTTTTCGGAAAGTTGTGGTGACATGTGCCTACAATCTCAGCTATTAAGGAGGCTGCAATAGGAGGATCACAAGTTCAAAGCCAGCCTGGATAAGTTGGTGTGACCCAATCTGAAAAAAAGAATCCTTGCCTGAAATGTGCAGGGCCCTGAGTTCCATCCATAGCACTACAAAAGGAGAAAAATTTATACATTGTTTATTAGGGTGCCTATTTCTATTGATGTTTAGAGACATTTTAAACAAATATTGAAAATTTAAGATGCTGTGTGTTATGGCAAAAATAACATTGTATCAGGATGAGAAAGTGCAGATTCTACATCCAGTTATTAAGTAGAATCCAGTTATTAATAAGCTAGTGTTAGATCTTGAACTTTCAGAGCTTATTCTTCACCTGCAAAATTTCTAAGGTTTTTGACAATTCCCAGACTCTCTGAGATTCCTTGTACTTAAAATCTGTTTCTGATTTCTGAGAAGGATAAGTGCTAAGTAAGCCACTCCCTGAGGGAAAGACAGTCTATCTCAGGGTTTTGTATTTTCAGAAACTTCCATCTTTTTGTCTTCCTGCTTATGAATTTTCTCATATTTGAAAGCTTCTGTGGCAGCCAAAAGCTACTATTGGAAACAAATGAGTGAAAGGATCTTTTTCCCCCTTTGTGAAACCATCAGTGATTTTGGAAAACTAAACTTACTGCAGGTTTGGTCATTTGCTTACTGGCATTGGAAATAGTGAATGACTGACAGGCACTTAGAGTAGGTCATCACTATACACCAGTTGCTAGGATCATAACAGCCAGCAAACCTGTCACAGTCCTCGTAATAGACATTGGACATCATCCTCACTCGTTAAAGACTTCTAGGAAAATATGTTCCATAATTTCCCTTGGAAACCCACCCTACTAAGATAGTTTTCAGGAAAATGTGTTCCAATCTTAGAATCATACTTCCAGAGGCATTCAAACCTGTTGTTTCTTTTTTGTTTTGTTTTGTTTTCTAGCTCTGTCCTCAGTTATTGAGGCAAATGTGTGGAATGATGGCAAAAATCATTGTCCTTGATCAGAAAAGAGTGATGTTTATGCTACTGATTTGTTTTTTTCTATTATTTGTTCAAATTACCTTCAACTTTTGAATACTCTTTAACCAACAAACTGATTTAGTAACGAGGTATTATTCGTTTTGAGTATGTACTCATTTTTCAGCAAGGTAAGCAGATTTTTGTGGCTTATTTTTCTTTATGAGATCTTGCTTTTCCAAGTACTTTTCATGATGAACTTACTGCATGTTTAAACCTGAAAATACTCCTATATTTGAAAACAGCTGACTGCCTTAAGCCTAAAAAACGAGTGAATCATAATCTCCCTCTCCCCTTAGGAAGTTAATTTGTTCACAGGTTGAAAACTTTGTTGGTAGTAGTGTTAAATCAGCAACTATTCAGTGAATGTAGATTTACAGAATACATTATCAAATATGAAGCAGATTCTCATGAGGAAAATTGGGAAAGTGCTTAAATTATGCACTATTTTAACTAATCTGAAATGAAACTATACATAACAGCAAAGAAAGAAGATAATTATATTTTGGAACTTAATTTTATACTTACTGGTTTTATAGGGTAGTTTATTCTTGTATTCACTAGAAATGACCAATTTTCAGCTTTCTTAGTGATATTATGGGACTCCAGATTTCCTTAAAATCATTTTTACTACAATAATATATAGCTACTAAAGCAAAGCTGCATGTATTATGCTGTGGTCTTTTTTTTTATTGAGTATGAATGTATGACTTAATTTTTTTCCTCAGCCAAAATTTGGACAAATAATCTTACAACAGGAAAAAATGCTGAATTTAGAATTGTCTTAGAAAATCCACAAGTGCTATGTACTTGGCCTGCTTTTTCTTTCCTTTTTCTAAATATATATCTTAATAGCTAAGAGGATGTGATCCAGAGTCTAACCATGAAGATTACTACAGTTTTGTAATTTTTGGTAGGTTATTTAACATGTCTGAGTTAAATATTCTCTGGATAGTACATATTTTCTCATTCATAAAAGAAGGATAATTACTACCTACATCATAATAGTATAATGAAGATGAAATGAATAATACATGAAAGCACTTAGGACTGTGCCTAGCATATAGTAAGCACACAGTAGCTATCTTTGACAAGCCCCTGGAAAGTAAGAATTATATCATATTCATTGATTTATTTTGAAATTCTTAACATTATGTAGTGAATTGAATCATCTGTTTTGGAAGTCTAATAATGGGTTCAGTCTCTGGATAGTGAATAACTGCTTTCTAATAAGCTCAGAGTATTTATCAGTTCCTTTTTGTTCTGTGAAACTTCCAAAAATATCATTTTAGCTTTAGGAGTCTGAATGGAGATTTAGCTTGATAGCAATAAAGACCTAAGAGAAGAAGGTATTATTAAGTAAGTGAATTGTACATTTTCACATCTAGTCTGAGTTTCCTATGGAGCTATTTTTCTCTGTCTATTCCTGGAATCTCAGAATCCCCAGCAGATAGCTTAATAACACTTTGCCATTGATGCAATACTTGTTTCATGCTCTAGGTATTTCCTCTTTCTTCCTGCACTAAAGACACACTGTTTGTATCACATTGTCACATAGTTCCTTTATACAAACCCCATGTCCTGTATTAAAGCTGTTTGTACTCACTTGTTCATTCTATCTTCTATGAAGTCTTGTAGTGTAGTATTTACTCTTGTGTATAGTTATCCTTTTCTTCATTATGTCTTGTATGCTGACTGGATATTGTATGTCACTTGTGTGGAAATAAAGCAGTCATGTTTATTCTATGCATTCAGTGTAAATATTTCCCTTTAATCACTAAAATAGCTGCCTGATAAAATCACTGATAAAAGTTGCTATACTTGGTTCAGTATTGTCATTGGTACATTATATAAATGAGACTATTAGCTCATATTTAAGTTTATGGCAAACACACATGTATTTTATGTTTTCTTACCTCACTCTCTTTAGCAGCCTTCTCTTGACAGTCACTCAAAGTAATTTACTTTTCTCAAGTTGAGGAACAGTCTTAATTTCTAAACCAGGGTAATATGGAACACACACTTTAAAAAATTATGTATATTCTTAAAATTTACATGGAGAGTGTTTCAGAAAGTGTCAGCAATTTTGATCATAATTGTTCAGAATTTTTCTGCTATTTTAGAGAATAATTTTTATTAGGAACTTTCAACCTTTTTTTTTTTTGCAGTGCTAGATGCTGAACCTAAGCAAGTGTTCTATCACTGAGCTATATCTCCAGCCCAACAGACATTTTTAATGCATGTAAAATATACAAGTTAGTTTCTTTAGGGGTAGAGATAAGGGGTTTTAATGAAAATGAAAAAGCACTGAGACATTAAACTGCTGTAATACTGACTGCTTTATCACTGACCAGGAGTTTGTCTGTGTGTACTCTGGCATGACTAACCCTGACATTGAAGTTAAGATACTTAGATTTAAATGATACCACAAAGAACTCTAGCTAAAGAACTGTGTGAGACAATTTCTTTGATTTTCTAAATGTACCCTAGAGTATATTTTGAATTTCCAAACTCAAACTTTAATATTATGAATCTGAGGAATGGAAGGATGTTGTACTTTTTTATGCATTGGTTTTCATTGGTTTCCTTAATCCCATGCTTCATCACACATGTGTAGTCTCTCCATTTCAAAGATTAGGAAACGTCCAGTCAGTGCAGTGGAATCTCATCACATTTAATTTACATGACATCATCTGTGTGTACTCAACCAAGTATAAAAATATGATAAAATGATAGCCTAAATATTGTATTCACAAACTACTATTGAGATTTTTCAAAGTAGATATGAGATTAAACATGTGAATTTGCTGTCCTTACAGTTGATCTTAGCGTATGAGTATGAACATTTTAACTGTGTTGAGTGTGATTCTGTTCCTCAGACATATGTAATGTTCATGCAACCCTCTTAACACTCAACCTCTGGTGCTCAACCAAAGAATCAGCAGCTTATTCCCAGAAGAGAAACTGCTGCTTAGTCCCACTAGACAGTTTGTTGGTTCCCAAAATAGATATGTAACTATTGTGCATTGTAAATTTCTGTATATCGTTGCATAAAACATTCTGTACAAGGTGAGATATAGATATATAAAAAAATCAAACTTTACATGTTTCATAGATGATTTAAGAGATTTTTCAAGGAAAATGTTGACTATACACCTAAGGACTATGTTTGCATAACCCCATTTCTGGAAGGTAGCACTCTAGAAACATCACTTTCAGTCACTAGCCATTCGGTAACAAAGTTTCAGACTTGTAAAACATAAATAGTTGGTTTCACATAGTTATCAGGCAGGTTAGTATTTTGGTACTAATCTAGAACTATAGCTAACTGCTAGAACTGTAGCAGCTGTCCCAGTTTGCTGCATCTAACCTTCCATCTTCAATCAACATAAGAGAGAGCATGTCTTCTAGACCCAGAAGCCAAGTTTTTAGCCAGCTAGCAAAATGATCTTCATGCATGTGATCCTAGAGCAAACTGTTAAAGTACATTGACTTTGAGGTAAAGTGCAATCTCAAGCTGGGTGTGATGTTGCACACCTATAATCTTAGCACTTGAGAAGCTGAGGCAGGAGTATCTTTGCAATTTACAGAGTGAGCTCAAGACTAGCCTGAACTGCATAGCGAGTCTCAAAAAGACAAAAAAAAAAGTACAATCTCATTACTTTACTATCATTGTATTCACGAGTTAGCGTCAGCTACCCTTTTTGTTCTCATTTTATACACTATCTTGCATTTCACACTTTACAGTCCAGCCACCATATCTCATATAGGTCTCTAATTGTAATCCTGAATATTGAATACAGTTATCCAAGTATCATAATCCCTTTTCCAGTTTTCCTCACAATACAAAAAGTTATATTTGTAATCCCATTGAAACGTTATTGGAATTCCAGCAAGTTAATTCCAGTCCACCTCCAATGCAACCCATGGGGAGAGTAAAGACACCAAGACACATTCCAAGTGAAGGGCAGCCAAGGGGTCCTAAATTCAATCCCTATGAGGATGTGTGGACTAAGGCCCTGATCCTAGGCCTCTCCCAGAATTTATTATCTTGTGAAGAAGGGAGGTGGCTGGAGGATGAGTGACAATGAGGATGGCAGGAATTACGGGAATTATGTGAGTAAGGAGCTGGCTAGACAGAAGAGAAAAGCATCTGCAAAATGCAGAGATAAGGATATGCTGAAGGATCAATTTGCATAATTAAGGTAGCAACTGAATTGTTTTAGGAGGCTGTTGCTTTCCATCCCACTGTGCTCATATCTTTTAAACACCGATTTGAGGAAACCAGAGGCTGTCTGGAGGCTTAAGAGATTACATCTCAATACCTCGGCTAGCCTTACTTACAATGCTTAGAGCCAGTTGAAGAGAAAAGGAAACACCATAGCCAGCGCTTTACATATCAGTGTAAGGAAATAAGTCTCCATATGACCAAAGTTGCAGCTATTATTCCGTATTCAAGGGGAGTCACTCCAGTTGTCTCCCACATCTCTGAATATGGTTCCTACTGCTTAGCAACTGTATTAGTCACCCTTGTATTGCTAGGACAAAATACCTGACACAAAGGAATAAAACTTTGTTGGCTCATAGTTTCAGAGGTTTATGTCCATAGTCATGTGGCTCTAAGTCAGAACCTTTATGGTAAATGGGCATAGCAAAGGAAAAGTTCACTTCCTGTTTGCAGGAAAACAACAGGAAGAGAGCCAGGAGAGAAAGGTAGAGGCCAGGAGCAAGAATGTACCCTTAAAATCATCCTCTCCCCCAGTGACTTACATCCTTCAGCTGGCTCCATCTCCTACACCACATTCAGCTCTGAACTCAATCCATTGACGAAGTTAGGACTCCTGTGACCAGATCATCTTCTGAAAATCCCACCTCTGAGCACGTGAGCCTATGGGGGCACATTTTGTGTTCAGTACATCAGAGACCCTTTTGCTGTGCTTGCTCCTTCTAGTAACTAGCTAGCCTGGCATCTTGTGTTCACTGTACATGTAATCTGTATAATATATTCCTGGATACACCCTCACAGGAAGAATCAATCTTTTGCTCTTTTGTATTTCTGTAGTTTGTGTTGATTGCATCACACACGTAATAAATTGTGCTTATTTACATATCTTCCTCACTAGGCTAAAAGCACCTTGAGGTCAGGCATGCCATTTTCTTTCTTTTAGACCTGTATCATAGGTTTGCCAAATGATTAACAGTCCAGTAAAATAAGGGAAGAAGTGATTAATTCGATTTTTTAGTGAAAAGGATGAGGTCTTAGAAATTACATATATTTACCTACCCTGTAAGTATAGACCTGAGAGTCACACTCAAGGTCTTTTCCAGCTTTGGAGTTTATAGGAAAGACAACACAGTAAAATTAATTCTTCCTTTTTTGAGCATTTTTCTCTTGCCTCACATGTAGTTGCTCTATTATATTTCCAGAGAAAGTGTTTTAATAAACTGTCCGTTATATTTATACTTTATAAAACCTTTTTCTCTATAATACCTTTTTCCCTAGGGCAACAACAGTTACTGAACCCTAAGCTGCCTGTCACTTTCACATTCAGCCACCTGCACTCAATTTCATAATGCCTGTTTGTATCCATTGCAGAAAACATAGCACCTACTGGAATATTCACATATACTTGTTTAATTAAATTGAGCAGATATTTATATAAGGAGTACTTTATTTACAACAATTAAGGCAAAAACAAAAAACTCTGCATGTGCAAGTATTCAAGTGGATTTCCATTGTAGTTTTGAAAGCTGTTTTCAGGGTTTAGCCTTGCTGTAGACTTCATTCTTAAGGTGTTGATGGAAGTCAAAGACCAGCTGCAAAGCTCAAATCTAGTATGCCATAAAATGCGTGTAGCTATGGTTTAAACCAAATGTTAGCAGTGAAATATTTAGTAGCAACTGTTCTTTTAAAAGAAACATTTTAGATAATTAGAGTCATCTTGTAATATTCTTATAACCAGCTGTCAGCTTTTTACTTTTTCTGCCAATATTTCTGGAACTGAAACCAAAAAGTGGAAGTTAGGGTACTATACTTTGAAATAAACTAAATATTTGAAAAAAATCTTACAAGATTTCCAAAAAGAGCTCTTCCATTCTTCAGAAGTTTTATAAAAAGAAAATACATATCTGTAGTAATTCTCCCCAGTATTAAACTGTAATAATAGGAATGTTTGAGAAATGAAAGAATACCCTCTATTAAAGACTATTAAAGTACATTTAAGCATTCGAATTCCATTTTTGAAATTTACTGTCTCTTAATTTTGTTACCTTGTGTAGTGAGCATTTCAATATCCTTCCATTTCAGTTTTTATTCTTTCTACTTTGAAGACACTCAGGTCTGCAGTTCCTATTATATCAACTTTCATTAATCTTGATTTTTTTCACTGTGTTAGACAAGAATAACAATCTTCCTTTCATGTCTTCTTACACTATTAAGTAATAAAACTAATTCTATACTGATATTTAATCCTTTTACATTTTGACTATAGGTAGATTTTAGTAGTTGAAACCTAATAGTATTTATATGCTTATGTAACATGTTTCACTTTACAATCAAGTGGAAGGCTATGGTTAGATTTCTTTCTCTGAATATATGTTAAGCATCACAAATAAGATTCTTGGCATTTAGATCACAAGGTATATATCTTTTTAGACGTTCTTCATATTGCTCAAAATTTTGCCACTCATTTGATGTATAATTTTATTTTATAAGTACTGACTATTGATTCTGAGTATATTTTCTCATTGGTTTACATTTGTCTTTGGTGTTTTTTTTCCCCCAGTCTTTTTGAGACAGGATCTTGCTATGCCATTCAGGCTGGCCTTGAGCTTACTATGTAGTCCAGCTGGCATCGAACTTGCAGCAGTTCTCCTGCCTCAGCCTCCCAAGTACTGGATTTACAGGCATGCACCATCATGCCCGGCTTCAGTTTGTCTTCATGATAACTTACCTGTGAGATAATTTATTTTTCTTTTTTCTTGAGGCCCCTTTCCTACACCCGTCACTCTTCTTAAATTAGTCTTGATTGCTCAGTAGGTCTGTTTTTATGACTGCTGCCTTAAGACTAGTTTTTGCTGGCATCCTGGAAATTCTTTCTTGTTTCCTGTGTTGAAGGTCTAAGTGCTGTGCCCATGCCTTTATGGTTTACTCCGTCATTTTACAGAGCATTTTCTGTAGAAGTTTCCTGCAGCAGGATAACTAGTAAATAATTTTTTGATATTTTACATAGCTGAGTGTATCATACTGTATACTTATAGTCATGTAATATGTACAGCATTCTAGTATGGAATGTTTCTATACTAAAATTTTTGAAACTGTTGATAGCACTAGTATCTTCTAGCTTCCAGTTTTGCTTTTTAGTAATCTAGTGCCATCCTAGTTCTTTGTCTGTCTGTCTCTGTCCCTTTCTTCCCTCTCTTCCCTCTTCCCTTTCCCCTTCTCTTTCCCGCCCTCCCTCTCAATACCTCTGACGCTATTTTCTCTTCATGCCTGATGTTTTGAATTGTTGTGCTGGTGTATGTTGGAGTTCCTCTTTTAAACATGTATTTTGCTGTGTATTCAGTGGGTGATTTCTTGCATTATTTTAGTTTCCTGCCTTCTATTTTCATTTGTCTTTTTGGAACTCCAAATCAGATACTAGTCTTCCAGGTAGGTTTTCTAATTTTTCATTTTCCTCTTACTACTCATTTCTTTCTTTTTATTCTGCCTTAAAAGTTACCTTGACTTTTTCTTTGAATTTGTACTGAGGTTTGTGGCTTTGGTGTTGTTTTTGTTTTTCCAGTTCTTGTTCTGTTCTTACTGGTTTATTTTTTCAGGGTACAGAATTTTCTCTTGGGGTGTTTTAATTACATTCCTGTGACATTTTCCTCCATCTCACCTTTCTTTTCTGAACCACTTATATTTTGTTTTGTGTCAGTCTTTAATATTAGAAACTTTCCTCAAATGCATTGAGATCCTTGGGTGCCATTCAAATCAAAAGGCATTATAAAATGATTGAAAACTCTAGATTTGAAGTCCAAGCTCTTTACAATTGAAACCTTCAAATGTCATAGTCCTTTTCTAGGTTGGTTAGTTTTGGAATTCTTTTTCTGAAGAAAATACAGTGTTCTGTATGAGGCTGCTTGTGTTTTAAAACTATCCTGAAAACACAGCTTTGAGTTTCATCAGACTTTTACATAATCCTCTGATTTTGTATCTACTTCTGAGCCTGTTAAAGGCCAAGTCCCCTTGGGTGTAGTTTTTCCAGAAACCATATTTTCTGATATATGGAGGATTGAGAAATCACTGGCCACACTAAGTAGATTTGCAGAACTTGAATTCTAATAGTTACAGCAGTCTCCAGTCCTGAGCCTTTTGAGGGTTCATGAGAATTTGCATACTTATCTTTAAGCACATAAAGTTAATATTCCTCAGTTCTGATGCCATTTTTTCCAGTCTCCATGTATTTAGGGTTATAGTTTTCTAATTCTATCAAAATGCTTGTTTTTATAACTGTTATTCTACTGACTTAGGAATGATTAAGGAAACAGAAATATTTACTCATATTTTAAAATCAGAAGTCTGTCTTATCCTTTCCATAAACATGCTGTTGTACAGCTTTTCCCCATTTCTAAGATATAGAATTATCTTGAACACGTTTTTATATTAGTATATACAGATCTATATCATTTAATTACTGTATAGTAGCCACAAATTGCTTTGCTGTGATTTATGTAATTGTTCCTCTATCAATGCGTATTTCAGTTGTTTCTTGTTGTTTTCATGAATATTGCTGCAGTGAATATTCTTTATTTTACTTTTTGGTGAATTTTTACAAATTTTTACAAATATAGCCATATAATAAATTTCTAGTTCTAGGACTACTGCATCTTAATCACTTACCAACACAATTATTTAACTACAGGATAACCAAAAATTGCACATTGTTTCATTCATTTTTATAAGATAATATAACAAGAAATATAAAAATGTCAGTTTTATGAAGTTTATTCAGTAACTTTTCTGGGTATGGTATAAAAACATTCCACCTGGACAGTAGTTTCTAGTCTCTTTCCAAATTCTTTTTACATTGTTCTCTTTCTTTAAACAATATTTATTTACATAGTTGTGTTGGCCTTGCCTTTTTTCCTGTGGCCAGTATAATTTCATTAAAATGTCTACCCACTCCACGTAATGGTGAAGACATCAATGAATGGATGCCTGGTTGGTCTTTCACTCTGCAGTTTCAATTATTTGGTCTATGAGACCTAATCTCAATTGTAAATAACCTTTTAAACCTTCTTGTTTTGAATAAATAGTAAATGGGTTCCACATTATTTAGTCTAGAAGATGCATAAATATTCTATAATAGTATTTTTCCTTGCTTTTTGACTATAGGCTAGCTTGTTAGATGTCACTCAAGTCTGTCAGCACCACCATAGAATCATTATACTCATTGACCACTATTGGAACTGTTCTAGTTTCATTTATTCAAGTTCTGTCATTTCTGTATTATGAATAGTTAACAGTGAGATGCCTTGTCTTTCTGCTTCATTAAACAGACTTTTCGTCTCTAATATGCTAACGTTTCTCCCTTTTTTGACTTTTTCTTTTGCAGATCTCTTGGCACTTCTTTCCTGTTCAGTCTCAGTGTCCAAAACCTATATTGTAAACAAATACCACTGAGGTTTGGAGAAGTATAAAATTATATCTAATGTACTTAATTATAGGTTATTTTCGCAAATATACACAAATTAGTAAAAAAAAAAAAAAAAAACATAACTTACTAGATTTCTCCAGAAACAATTATCAAAAGCAGATTCAACATTCTAAATAAAAAGTATGCAAAAATAATCAAAATAAAACAGACATATGAGTGTATCCCATGTAAACAAGAATCAACTGGTTGAAATGACAGCTGCCCAAGCAACCTCTTACATGGATGTGAATAAATGTGCTGACCAAGTGATGCTTGGGGTAAACTGTTAATTAATTAAGATTATGTGTGCTTAAAATTCATATCACAGAATTGCCTCCCAAAAAGTTTATATGCTCAGCATCTGAAAACTATCTTTGCAATGACTTGTTTCATCCAGTTTTTTTACTGTGATAAATAATAAAGGAGATGGACATTGTTTTCATTTGCTTAATTTTAATCTCTTTGATTAATTTATTCTTCAGCTACTGTAAACTGTATAAATTCTTACTGATATACCTGGACTATTTGTAAATTACAAAAAAGAAATGAACTCTTTACTGTATGTAATGCTAATATATCTTCTCAATTTGCCCATGGCCTTCTAATTAGATTTATGGTATTTTTGTCGGACCAAAACCCTTTGACTAAGAGCTGGGCGTGGTGGTGCATGCCTGTAATCCCAGCACTCAGGAGGCTGAGGAAAGAGGACTGAGTTTGAAGCGAGCCTGGGCTACATAGTGAGACCCTGTCTCAAAAAAAAAAAAAAAAAGAAAAACAAATACAAAAACTTTTGACTAATGAATGTATGTCTCTTTCTGTATAGCTTATTGATTCTATAGCATTGGTATCAAAAGTTAAAGTTTTCCTTTGTATGAGCAATAACCAGTTATAAACTATAATGAAAGAGAATAATCCATTCACCAAATTAACAAAACTCAAACTTACTTAGAAATAAACATAACACATAGCAGAGCCTCCATGAAGAAATCTTTTAAAACTACTGTACTGAAAAGGCAAAATTTCCTGGACAGGACACAAAAAACACTAGTCATAAAAGAAAATTTTATGAATAGAACTTAATCAGTATCAATAATATTTGGTCATCAAAGGACATTAAGAAAATGAAATGCCATAGAATAGTGGAAAGTGTCATTACTTACAATGGTATATAGAATAGGTGAACAATCTTTGAAATCATTTTTAAAAAATGAACTGCTTAGCATAAAAATGGGCAGGAGACTCAGCCTTCTCACAGAAGGAATTCATATGACCACTAAGTACATGAAATAGTTTTCAGCATTATTGCTCATCAGTAAATGCAAATTAAAACCAAGTAATGGCTGGGAGTATAGCTGAGTTACCTGCATAAGTCCAAGGTCCTCATTTTAATTCACAGCACCCAATAAACTGAAAGAACAAAAACCGTAGTGGACTATCACTACATAGTGAGATGTTCCATAGAATAGCTAAATTTAAAAGGAATGATACCTACATAGATAAGAAGATGTGGAAAATCTAGAATTCTCAGTTTTGCAGATTGTACTATAATACAGTAAACCTTTTATGAAACTATTTCTTTTTAAACATAATACTTACCGTGTCAAGAGGGGTCCCCAAGATCATTGCTAGATTTCATATCTGCTAGGAGCATTCGTGGAACTCAGCATGTGGATTAGTTTCAGTTAGCTCCTGAAGTTATTTCAGCAGAAGGGTGCAAAGCACAGCTAGCGAAGGCAAAGGTAAGTGGGGCAGAATCCCGGAGAGACCAAGTGCAGACTCCCCAGGTTCCTCTCCTGGTGGAATCCCGAGGTCCGCTCTCTGCCCCCAGCAAGAACCTTGGCACCGTGTGTGAAATGTTACATAAGTGAAGCCGGGAGTGGGGCGCGGTGGCAGATAGAGGTGGGAGCAGGAAGACAAGCCTGAACGACATAAAGACCCGGTCTCCAAAGACCTACAAATAAGTAAAGAAGTGGGGCTGGGAAGCTCAATAGAGACTAATGTGGGGTTTTACTAGAGTATGGTCCCACTCTTGGCTTGGCACACACCCAAATTCCAGACTTCCGGAAGGAAGGCAGTTATTCAGCGTAAGCCATGTTGTGGTTGTAATGTACAGTTTAGGCTCAGGGAGCCACACTTACAGGACAGGAGGGAGGTGGAAATCTTTCCCAAATCTAAGATTCAAGTTCCCAGACACCACCTAAAACTAGACTTGCAAACAGATCTTTTTAATGATAAGTATTCCTTTAAAGAATGTTAACTCTTTCTAGTACATCTTACAGTCCACTGTTTCTGTAAATATTTCCCTAAGAAATAAAAGTGTTTGTCCACTAACAAAAGATGTAAGAATGTTTGTTTGTAGTCAGAGCTAGAAACAGCCTATATATTCAACAACTGGAAAATGAAAAAGCAAATTCTTACATATTTTGGAATATTACATGGCAATTAAAAAGAACTATCTGAAACATTTATTGTGAATGTGATTCCAGTACCACAATCAATCAAAACATGAGTAAATCTCAGAAACATTATGTTAAACAAAAGAAACCAAACACAAAAGAGTATATGAGATTCAATTTACATGAAATTAAGAATCAGCAAAACTAATTAGGGGAAGCAAAATGTGATTGATGGGAGGCAGAGAAATTGATTGGAAAGAACATGTTGGAATGTGTGCTGATGGAATATAAGTTTAGTGCTACCCTGCAGAGACTAGAAGAAACATTTGGGTGAGCCTAAAAATGAGTATGATGGAAATGACTTCGATTGGAAATAGAGGGAAAAGAAAGATGATGAACCCTGTTTACAGGCAAAGCAAACTGAAGGAAAGAGATGGATCTAATGAGACTAGAGCTTAGAGCAGTGATGGTGACCCTTTTAGAGCTTTTAATGATAACAAATAGCCCATTGTAGTATGTGGCTTAGAGTAAGGGTGGAGCATAGTTACTGTGGTTATGAAGCTTTGAGTCTGAGCCATATACTATAGATACTAGAGATTTACCACATTGGTAAAGTTCAGTATAGTGTAATTGGTGTGTTTTATGTAGCCAGTTCCAGTAATGATGTGGGTAATGAACTGGGGAGGGGAGAAGTTGAATGCTACATGCTTATGCTGCCCTTTAAACATCCTGTACCCTTATTCTTTACCTGTCAGAAATCCCTGTTACTCTTGAAGTGTACCTCCCTTAAACACACACACTTTATCCTATAGTGCTGCGTTGTGTCTTGTAGATTGTTAGATAGTAAAGACGGGAACTCTTACCCTTTTCACCATCATTTACCTACACGTGTGAATGTTATCCCTTCTTTCCATCTTTCTTCCTTCATTTCAACAGCCAGTATTGTTTACAGAGTAATTGCTTAATAAATGCTTGTGGAGTTAGATACAGCTCAATGCCCCACATAAAAAGTCATTATGAATCTAATAGTGATAGAGAATTTTGAAAATGGTAGTAAAGAATTTGCAGATTATTTAATGGGTACATGAAGTGATGTCATGCAAGAGAAGAGTTAGAAATACTAAATGTTCTTTGTAGATAGCATCAATGTTCTCTTACTTTAATAACTTTTACCTTTTAATTTGTAGGGACAGTTCTAACATAAAGTATAAAATATGAACCACATAGGCAAGAAGTTTTGCTTGTGTGTGTGGTGTGTGTGTTTTGAGGGAAGGTGTATTTAATTTTGGTTTTGGTTTTATGTGCTGGGAATTGAAACCTAGACATACCCATAGAACCTGAATCTGAGAGCTTTTTAACACTTAACATTTTGTAAATAAATATACCCACTTTTAGAAACTTCTCTATGTCTATCACAATAACTTTTTATAGATCTCAAATAGAGAGGGGAGGAGGGGTATGTTTTGTCCTGGGAAAATGACATCCTGACAAGACAAAAGACCAGTAGTAAAAATAACTAGGCTAAAGGTGGTTTTCCTGTCACTGTGTACCAGATATGAGAGTAGTAAAAGCAGACAGATGGACAGTTCTGCTAGTTTTGGAGTGTGTGAACAGAGAAAAAACATTCTGTTCCTTTTATTCAGAAAAGGAATTTCTAGGCTAAATTACTGGTTTCAGTAATAAGTCTCATATTCTGACCAAAGAAACATCCCCCCCCCCATGGAGATAATGACTCATGCTCTTCTCAGAATTTTGCTTTTGTGGAAACTAAAACTCAGTCGTAAATACAGCCCTGTTATTTGGATCTTTGTGTTAATGATATTATTGTGCATAGACTAGCGATAGGTCAGAATACTAATATTATAAACCCAGTTGTAAGAGAGGAACCAAGTACATTTTAATTAGCTTAGTCTAGAAGGTATGAAAGTAAGTCTTTAGGGGGGTTTTTTTGGTGGTGTTTTGTTTTTAGTTTTTTGGTACCGGGGACTGAACTCATGACCCCACACTTGTCAGGCAGGCGCTTATACCACTGAACTAAATCCCTGGCCCTGAAAGTAAGTTTTTAAATAATTATGTGAATTATGCAATAAAAATAGGACCTATAATTACATTTTTTAAAGTATCATTTTGATGGGCTTGCATCACAAAGTATATTTCTAATTTCCAGCACTGACACTGGAGATATTTTAAAGATGTGATGTGTGTGTGATTTGTTGTGTCCTTCAAAACTGTTACACGATTATCAAATTACAATCATATTGCCCATAAAGCAACTACCAAATAATAGGTTATTAGCACTGGCTGCAGTTGAAAGTTTGTGTTCCAGTGTTGTTCTAACCCTAATCTTGTAAGAAATAGAGGCTTAAATGTGCTCATTATATACTGTAATTTATTCTATTATTCTGAGTTTTTAAATGAGGATATTCCACTTTATATACATCCCTATAATTGACGTTATTGGGCATGTACACAAAAGTTTCTGTCAATGTCCCATACAGTCTTTCCAAGCTAGGAACTTTTCTTTTCCCTTTTCATTTTAATCTTTGCAATCATTACTTTTCTTGACTTTTCTCTTTAGCCACTTCCAAAGAATAGAAGTTTAGCTCTTGAAGTCCCCATTTTCAAAATTTCTTTCATCTTCCCATGTACCATATTTTATTATCAGCAAAAGTTAGTTGATGAATTATAGTATGTGAAGCAGTTATAGTACGACAGCCTAATGACATGTTAAGTAACCAGTTGAAAAGTTTTTTTTTTAAATCAGTTGCTAAGTTTTATATGGGAGCACTTAAACTTACTAGATTATTGTAATTTTTGAATTCACATTGAATCATCACCTGATTAATAAAATTAATAAAAATGGAGAAATATCCTACTTACTAATCACTTAGGTTGCTGTTTTTATACCCAGTTTAGGTCCTCATTCTCATGGCTCTTTTTAAAAATGTAGCAAGTATAATTTCCAACATATTTGGTACACTGTAGCAAGCATAAGTAAACAATAAATGTTTGAAAGGGCAGATAAGTCATCTAAGATATCCATCCCTTTTAGGCCTAAATAAATCCAAAGTACCTTGTCCATAGCACATTGTCTTAAAAGATTGATTTTTAAAAATACATTTATTCTAACATGATTTCACATTGTTGTTATCATCGATAGAACTCCTTTTCAGATCTTGGCTAATGATGCATGTGCTTAAAATTAAGCTAACCTGATTGCACTTTTGGGAGATCTCTGTTCCTTTGCTTGCTGAATAGCTATCTTCCCTTACTCAAATTTTGCATTAGTGAAATGCCCTTTTACCAGAACAAATACCAAAGGATGATAAATCATTACTAAAGTTGGTAAATAATTGCTTGCAATGGAGTTTTTCATCATTACTAATGTAATTCTGTTGTTGCTAAAAAACGGGGTCAGATGGCAAACAATAAAATCAAAATATAATGTTATTGCTTGGTCTTGACAAAGACAATTTAAAAAACAACTTAAAAATCAAAATTTTATTGTATTTCATGTCATTTACCCAATATCATAACATTCCTCTTAAAGCATACTTTTACCTACAGATAGATGTAGATAGTATTCGCTAATATTTTATTTTTGTTATAGTTTGAAAAACTAGAAGATTTCTGAGTGTAGTTCTTATCAGTTTATCTCATTAAGTAAAAATGAAAAATTTTGTTTTGGTCTGTAAGTTTGATGTGTGAAATGCGCAGATTAAAAATAGACATGAAATGATCATTAAGATGAAATTTTCACTGCAGTATGTTTTGTGCTTTTATATCTCTTTTGTAAGGATGGGAATAATATGCCAGTAGATATGGCGTCAGAGGACTGTAAGAGATTACAGTAATCTCTAAGAAAGGAAATCAATTCAAGGGCATAGGCTGAGATTGTGCTATATGGGCAAAAGATACTAGCAAGTATAGATAGACAAACATGTCAGAGACCTTTTGATATGATAAGAACACTACTTTTAGAGCCATATTTTTTCCAATGTTTAATCTAATCCTGGTTGTATATTAAATGCCTTGTAATTAAAAAATATGTTTTATGATACTGAATTGCATTATTGCTTAATTATGTAATGCAGGTCACCGGGGACTGTGCCTTAGGATGAATGAAACTGAAAGCAAGGCCCCCTCATATTTTCTGGTACAGGTTAACCAGATAGTAACTCCGTTGCTGTTAGCACATACTACCTTGATTGAAATGACAGCAGGAAATCCCTCACTGTGTAGAACTGATACACACATTCAAGAAGTGCTCTACGTTGGGTTATTTTCCTGATACACAATAGTATATAGGAGTCCATTTATACCTCATCCTTAACTTCTCAGTGTTGGCAAAATCACCACTGTGATCACAGTTCAGACCTTCTTATTAGATTTTAAAAATATTGTCCTTACAACAGCCAGTTTAAGGCAGTGATGCATAAATAGTTGCTTTAGTCATTATTTGTGCTTAGGGATCTAGAATCATAGACCCAAACACCATAGCTGAAGTTATGACACTTGGTTTCAGGAAGTAAGGAACTTTATAGGAAACAGTAGACCATGATGGAGTTTTTTAACTGGTCCCTGATACCCCTCTCCATCATTTTGGTTTTCTGACAGCACAGATAAATCTGTTACATTTGGAATGTTGGGTTAGTAAAATATAAAAACCATAGTCCAAAGAGAATTTCTGTGAAATATGTTTGAATGCAAATAGGTAAATATATTAGGTCTCTTAGTAATCCCAGTCAAAATTGCTACATCTGTCTTTACTAGGCCAGACTAGTCTGAAAATCTTCTACAGGTATAAACTGCAGGGCAGTGAGAGTCATAGGATTTACCTATACCTATACCTGACTCAGGTATAGGTTAATATCTTTGCTTGTGAAGGCAGTATAAATTTGTTACTCACAACTCATCTTTATCAAAATATTAAGGTAATCAGTGGGATACAGGCAAATTTTTATGGGGCTCCCACCAGAAGGAGTAATACTTGAATGAGTCCCTGTAGTGACAAAGTTACATCCTCATCTTATGGCATAAGGAAATAAGAAATAAGCTAGAGGGGAGCAGTGCAAAACCAAGAAGCTGACTCCTCCTGAAGATGTGTTAAAAATTAGAGATTTCTCCCTAGGTTTGGTGGAACTGAGGATAATAGAGCACTGATGTCTATAAAAGCTGAACACTGGGGCTACTTTTGCTTAAGACAAGTCAGGGCTTTTATGCATTGCTCTTTTTATTACTGCATACAGATAGTGTAGTTTAAAAATCTAGGGGTTCCCAAAGTGTTTTTAGGTTCATTGTCTATTCATTTACCCTGATTGTTGTCCAAATTATTAAAGCTGAAGTCACCGGTTAGAGTTTTTGTGCAGTGGTTAGCTCTTGATTTTTCTTTGGCACCTTTAATTCTGTCCACCCGTCAGACCAGTACATGCTGCAAGTATGTTACTCTCAAGTTTGCCTGATTAATAAAGAGGGATCAAAGGATTTGAGCATGAGTGTTCTAGAAAAATGAAAGCTGAATATTAATGTATTTCTCCATTAGAAGTATTAGTCATTCTTTTAGTTCTGTGTTTTAAAATAATTCATCTTGATCTTGAAAATGTAAATTTAGTTTCTAGAGATGTCTGATTTACTACTGATTTCTGACTTCCTACTCTTTGGTTTATGTGAAATCTGCCTTGACTCAAAATGAGAAAAGAAATATTTTCTAGAAAACTCTTATCACCATGAAATAATTTGTTTTTTGTTACATTGTATATGATGAAATGTCTCTTGTATTTTCCACGTTATATTTCCCTATCTTCATATTGACCTCCCACAATCTTTTGAGTTTAAATTTAGTCTTTTTTTGAGTTTAAATGTTAAGAAATTTCAGTTAACATTTATTGTACACTAATATCTTAATTTTTAAAGATCAAATTGAGAAAGCTACTATACATTTCAAGATTTAGTATAGTTTTTATGCCTATATAAAAATTTAAATGCATAATTTTCCTAGTATCAAGTATCTAGGATCAAGTATTTATTAATCAGCTGGGTTTGGTGGCCTGTAATCCAAGCAATTGGGAGGCTGAGGCAGAAGGATCACTGTGAGTTCGAGGCGAACCTAAACTGCATAGTGAAACCCTGTCTCAAAAAAGACAAAAAAAAAAAAAAGTATTTATGAACCTATATTTATTAATGGCTCTTTACTGTATTTGATTTTGCTAGTCACACTGGGCATTTTTACCTTACCTTGTTCACTTTTACTGGTAATCAAGTTTCCATCACTGTAAAGACATTTCTCACCTAGGAATTATCTGTGATTATTTAAAAAACTCATTAGTACAGACCCTCCCTAAACCCATCCATACACCTCAGATTAGGGAATTTTTGTCTTTCATGATACAATAAATCTCTGAAATATATTTCCACAGCACTATGAATATGAATTTAATAATGAAAATTAATTGTAGCCCTTAACTAATGGAATTTGGATTTTCTAAATACTACTGAGAACTTGATTTTTCTACCCTAGAGTTATAAAAGACTTTCTGTCTCATTAAAAGCATGAGTAAAGTCTGTTTTCTCGTGAGTTGCTTTGCTTGTAAAGGTCAGCGAAGGACAGCATTTTTTAAAAAATGGATAGTATGCATCCTTCTAGGGCTAGTGTATTACAGCTGTTCTTTTAGACTCCAGCAAGCTCAGTGATTCTTGGAGGAAGAGAATTTTGGAGGCCTTTCCTGGGACTCAGAAGTGTGTACCAAAGGACATTTGCTTCCCGTTTATTGTCACGCTGAAATTTGTTTAAAATTATCCTTTTAGGGATCTCAAATCTAATTAGTCTCTCAGTGCTTTTGTTTTCCTTTGCAAGGTATCTTCCTCCATTTTGGTCTTGCTAGCCTTGTTGCTGTTTCTTTTTTCAGGCCTGATTTTACACTTTCCCTGTGATAATTTCAACAATTTAGTTTTCTACTTTTCTGTGCTTTAAGATTTAAGCCCTAACCCCCAAAGACCCATTCCTGAAAAAGTTAGTAGTCTAGTAGAAAGTCAAACATGGGGGTAGATAATAATCAAAGTGTTACCAGGTGTAATGGTTTACACCTGTAATCCCAACACTGTGGGAGGCTGAGGCAGGAGGATCACAAATTTGAAGCCAACCTGGGCAATTTAGTAACTTAACAAGACCCTGTCTCAAAAAGAAAAAGTCTGGGGATGTGGTTCAATGCGAAGGTCTTGAGTTCTCTTCTCACACCACTACCAAAAAGGAGGAGTGGATTTTAAACTACAATAGAAATACCTGGAAGAGGCTGTGATAAAATTAGAAGAGGGAATAATTAACTTTAGAAATGATTAAAATAACAGACCCATCCCCAGTAAGCAACCCGCTGGTTCGGGGGACAGGCAGAGTTGATAGCAGGGTACATAAAGCAACTAAATGCTTGTGTTTGGTTGATTTTGCAGGCCTGGGGCCAGAGGTCTGGGCATCTCTTGGGAGGATGACAGTATGCAATATAGCAAATATGGGGGATCTCCTTCTATCTTGTCTTTGAAACCCAATATTTTCTGTTTTTCTCTGTTCTGATAAATTGTTTTGCTTTATTCAGTATTCTGTTTTGATTGGTTTCATTCTATTTTGTTTTTGATTTGATTTTGCTATACCTGAGACAGCTATTGTGAAGATAACAAGATATACTATAGTAGTTATTATTGTTTTCCTAGTATCCTGCTTTGAAGTTCTGTACCAGTTTTGCTGCTTGTTTTGATTGGCTTTGTTCTGTTTTGTTTTGTTGGATTTTACTATCTTTAAATTAAAAAATATTCATATATAAATTAAAAATAACTTGCAGATAGAAAATCAAACTATTGCTGGACATGATTGTGCATGCCTGTAATCCCAGCATTCAGGATGCTGAGGCAGAAGGATCTCCAGAGTTCAAGGCCAGCCTAAACTACATAGGAAGGCCCTGTCTCAAAAAAAAGAAAAAGAAAAAAGAAAACATTGAATCATGAAGCAGAATTTTAGTCACAAGTGTCAGTAACAGAATTTACTTCAAGTACAGAAGTAAATTTTTGTTCTTGTCAAGATCAGACTAAAGATTTAATAATTTAAAAATTAAGAAAGCATATTTTGTTTTCTGTGCATATGCAAATAGAACTAAGCTATAAAACTTAATATTTTCCTATTGATCTCTGAGGATGGAAAATATCTTGTCAGTGTTTTATCTAAATATTCAGAAAAAATATTTGTAAAAGTGTTGATCACTCAGCAAACAAGCAGCTTCTGTATTTGTGAAACAAATATCTAAAAATGCAAGCTGCTTGTTTTAGCAAATTGTGGTTTTTGGAGATAATTAGGCTGCCAATCGAAATTCATAAATTTTCTCTTTAAACTTGTAGATACGTACTTTAAAATCGTTTTCTTATTTTTAGTTACTTACATATGTATCTGATGTGCAGATACATATTAATATTTTAAAATAGGTTTTTAAACATAATATACTTCTAAAGTCAGAAAAGGCCTCTACCGTGTAAGAATGTTTATACAGGCTCATAAGCTACAATCAGGTAATAATGTTTTGTTTTGTTTTGTTTTGTTTTGTTTTGTTTTTGATACGGGGTGGGGGGGCTCAGACTCGCACCCTCACGCTTGCCAGGCAGGTGCTAATGCCGCTAAGCTAAATCCTCGGCCCAGGTAATCGTTTTTTGTACACAAATGTTGTCCTACATTTTGGTTGCTAAGCTTTGATTTGAATGTTGGCAAAAGAGCACATCAGTGATGGCGAGGAAGGTGCTGGTAAACTCTCTTGCTTGAGTTGTGGTTGAAGGTATTGGAGTAAAAATACCTGAGGAAAATTCTGCCTGTCAAGTATGTGACAAGAGAAAAAGCAGAACTGCAGGAATGAAGGAGATAGTTTTGGGGACTGCCCTGGCGCTCCACAAAACATCCCTTATCAGATGGTGAGCGCCCAGCTCTTAAAAGAGCCCAGTTCATTAACTGACTGCTAAAATACTTTCCTGTTTCAGCAATTCCAGGTTAAAATTAATACTTTTTTTTTTCTGTGAGAGAATTTAGATTGGAAGTGTAAGATTATAGTTGCAGAGACAGGGTGGGATGACTTCTTATTCAGTGGGCACTTAGAAAATTCCCTAGTTAATACCAAACAATTCCAGTATCTTTAGGAGTCAGCAAACTCCTTTCCTGTACAAGGCCAGGTAATAGCTTAGCTTTACAGGCCATGTGGCTCCTGTAGCATCACCTCAGTTCTGCAGTTGCCTGCAGAAGCCTCAGGACAATATGTAAACACAATGTGTTGGCTCCTTGTGTTTGTGTGTTCCAGTGAACTCTGTTTAGATAAGAAAGTAGTGAGCTGGGTTCGACATCTGACTCATATTTTCACCACCTTTGCCCTGTAATGTGAAACCCAGGAGTCGAATGCTAATGTAAATGGAGAAAGGCTTTCAATTCAGGGATTAAAAAACAGGAAGACTGAGCCAAGTGTGATGGCATGTGCCTATAATCCCAGCCCTGAGTTCAAGGCCAGCCTAAACTACATAACAAGACACTGTCTCAAAAAATTTTAATTAAAAAATAAAACAAATTGTTAATAAGTCTTCTTGGACTGAAGGAATACACATCAGATATTCAAAATAATCAGTTTACCAAATAAGAAATCTTCCTCTGTAAAAGTTAGTGACAGCAGAGAGTACAGGTATAAGACTCTTTTGTAGTTATTTCTGCCATTTACTTTGTACTTAAAAGACTCTTTACTCCTGTTAAAAGTCCTCTTGGACTTCCAAAATTACTGTAATTTTACCACTAGAGTAAAAAAAGAAAAAAAAAATCTCTAGTTATCAAGGTATCTGTCACATATTTTGTACTGTTGAGGTCATGTGATGGAGCTCATCATGTCATCAGTCCGTCCTTTGGCCTTTATACGGTATTGTAAAAAAGTGCTCACGGGTCAGTGCTGACTAAATACAACAGGAGGGATGCCACAGCAATAAAGCAGGTAGCTCTCAACTGAAAAATGACCATTGACCGCTAGGAAAAAAAAGAAATGAGAATTTTTTTAAAGTACCGTATCCAACCTGATGGTTTTAGGACCAAAGAACAGCTTCCAGAACCATCAGCATGGCACAGTCATAAAGAACTTTGCTGTATTGTGTATCGCAGTATAACACAGTAATTGATGTTTATAATGAGGATTGTGAGTCATCAAAACAAGAGTAAATTGTGAATTAGATATAAACTCTTATAATAAAACAGAACTGCCCTAATTGAAACAACTTTTATCATACAGAAAATCAGGATAAGCAAAAAAAATTAAGAATTCTAGAGAGTTGTGATTTGGTAGCCTGTATTAGTCCTGGCATTCTGAGTCAATAGAGTGGTGCCTCGACTCCTAAAATGCCTTATTTTTAGTAAAACATTTTTCATTTTGACACCAAACCTTCAAATTGCCCAGATTAGTATTTCAATAATTAGTTTTAGAGTGACTTATTCCCCTCTATTGCGTTACATAAGTTTTTTCATAAACATAATAATATTCATTTAAATTTGCTAATTTTGTCATTTTTATGAATGTTTATCTAGTCTAAAGAACTCTATTTTAAATGTTACAAGATCAGATTTATTAATTCTATGTATTTTTGTCTAAATTCTCTAGGTATTTTTCTCTAAACTGAGATGTTTTTATTTATTTTTTTATTTAGGGAAAAACAAAACAGAAAAAAGAGTAGAAATAGTACGGAATTTCAAAAAAAAGCAAGAAATCACTAGTTGATAAATTGCATATTGTTATCTTAGAAGTAGTTGCTCAGGTCACAAAAGCAAAGCACAAAAAGTAGACAATCAGTAACAGTACAAACCATTCTGTTTGGTGATCTAATGAGAACTTAGCAGTATGGTTATCTAGCTTGCACACTTACACCTACATTATATCCTTTAGAGCACTTTCTTTCCCTTTCATTATCTCAGTATCTATTATACATTTTGGATCTTATTACTTTCAATTAAGATACAGTTTGTATATCTTAATGTTCATTTGGTGTTATATCTTATATTCAAAAATAATTTTTAGAGACATCTGAGAGAATTTTTTTAATTGTGGAACAATACGTCCTTTTTTTAATTGAAGATGAGTTTCACTCATTGTACAATGTGAGATTCAAACCCTTCAGCATAGTTTTATTATCTGGCTCCTACCTGCCTTTCACCCCTGCTTGTTTGTCACCTTCCCACCTGTTCCCAGGCACGTTAGACTCACGTGAGTTTTTTGTAAAAAGCTTATAGTGCTGCTAACAGTCTGCCTTCTTTTACAGTTGGTGGCAGTGCACATTCACTCTTGCTGCCATCTAGGTAAAATGCCCTCCTCATATAGCTGTCCTGCAACCAAGCTACTCCTCTCCCTGTAAAACCCTTGTAGTCAGGCGTGGTGGTGAACGCTTGTGAGGCCAGCACAGGGGAGGTTGAGGCCGGAGAGTCTCCATGAATTTGAGGCCAGCCTGTGCTGCCCAGTGAGTTGAAGTTCAGCCTGAACTGCATAATGGGACCCTGTCTCAAAAAACCCTCTGTGATGTACTGAACTGCCTTGCTGAAGCCTTCCCTCTCCTCTTTAGGCTTTTTCATAACTCATAGTCTGTTTTGCAACAGTTATCACATGGTTAAAGTTGTTCCCTGGTAAACTGTAGGTCTTTCAACAGCAAAAGGGAAAGTACGAAAGAACCATACTTAGCCTAGAGCCTAACGTAAATAGAAACTTCTCAAAACGGGAAAGAGGCAGTAACGAGTGATTCCTCACATCTAAGCTGTAGGCAGCTACCATTTAAATAGGAGTTCCGGGAACCTGAGGAACTGGAAGTCACTGCATTTATTGAATGTTGACTTAAATCTTTTTCGTGTGTTACCTCATCTGATCCTCGTAATGACCCAGTGAAGTAGATGCTTATTATACCAGTTTAACAATTGGGGAAAATACAAGGTTCGGTGGATGAACTAAACTGCCAAGTATGGCACAACTGTTAATTAAGGTACATGAAATCTGAATCTAGTGAAATTTTAGAGCCTGCATTCTTATTCACCACTGCAGAATATTGCATGGCCATAACTGTAGACCAAATAGCGTCATTGTTATAGTACACTTTTTTAAGTCATTTAGACCTGAGTTGAAAATACATTTTCTTGTGGCAAGCAACTTCATTTCTCTGACCTTTGTTTTTCTCATATGTAAAATGATCGTTCTTACACCTGAAAGGGTCATTGCATGTCTAAATAGTAAGATACTAGTCCCACTTGCCTTTTCTACACCTTATGTGAGCTCTGGGATAATGATTTATATGAACTAAGATCTGGCATGAGAAGACAAATAACCACTAAAAAGTTAGTGTCTTATCTTCTGTGTAGTACCTACATTCTAGAATCTACAAATGTTTTATAGCTGTGATCATATTTATTCTCTTTATGAAAAGAGTGTTCTTAAATATTTAATAATTGTATTAGTCACTTGTAAGTATACTGTAGTAGAAAGAGGAATAAAATCAATAGCTTGTGTACTATACTAGACTCCTGTCTTATTCTTAGGGAACATGTGAGACTGAGTTGTTTATTAAATAAAATAGTTGCCCCAATGGTTCTATGAAATAAACTTCTTAGCACCATTCAACAAAGAAAACTATAAACACAGCTGCTTTTGGCATGGCTTATGGTTTTGGTTTTGTTTTTATTTTAAGTATTTTATCCAGGAAGATAATCATTTAAAAAGTAGTCATTTGGCATTCTGTCTTGCATTCTTCAAATTTTTTGATGTTTTTAAAAGCTTAGTTTAAGTCACTTCTCTAATTATGCACACGGATTGATCTATCTGGTCTTTTCACTAGGCAAAATTTTTTTAAAGTACAGGAAATACAATATTTTAAAAATCCTATAATTTCAGTGAATCTTTTGTAAGTTTGAAGAATATTTCCAGCTGTAAAAAAATAATTTTTTATAGTCCTCATTGCCTTCCAGTTAATTTCTGTTTTCAGAAGTGAGAAAGCTAAATATTTCTATTACTATTCCTCACCTTCATATAAGTTTCAAACTTTTTAAAATTTTAGCTTAGTATGTGTTTTCAGTATATAATGATTATATGTATTGTGGGGAGTTGGTGCATGTAATACATCTTAATTTTTTTTACATCCTCCCCCCCATTTCTTTGTCTTTTGCGAAAGATCTAACTCCCTGTTTCCTACTACTATCTTGTTTTGCTCTTCAGTTTATTTATATTTTGACTTTTTTATATATAAAAAAATTACTATATTTTAAGCTTGTGAAATAACTTTGAAGTGTCATAACCACATGTTTGCAGCTGAGAATTGATGCTGCAGAAGCATCTGATCAGATTCAGCCCTATTGCTCTCTTTAGGTCACTCTAGCTGTGAGGTGAAAGGTAGATTATAGAGAACAACAACAACAAAAAAGCAAGATCTTTTAGGCCTTTGCTGTGTTACCCCTGACCAGGGTAACAAAAGTGATAATGAAGGAATACAGACAATTTAAGGAGTTAGTTTTTTGATAGGTTCGATATAGATTGGTGTGAGATAGAGAATGGCAGTTTTCTGGATTAAGTATGTCATGCTTTTTGCTTCTTTTGTTTGTTCAACTGCTGCTTAACCCTAAAGGGTTTGTTTTATGTGTTACCTTCTGTGGGATACCTTCCCACCCCAACCTCCTTTGAGTTAGATGACATTGAGTATGTGTTTTACAGAATGCAGCCCTTCTCCATGGCAGCATTAATCCTGTTTTGTACCAGCGAATGTAATTGCCATGCATACAACCTAAGCAATTCTTCACACTCTGGATTTACCTCCTGAGGGCAAGGACCACCTCTTATTCTTCATTATATACCCAGCTCCTAGCCTGGTCTAGGGGCCAATACTCTTCTGGTAAATAAACATAGCTGTTGTCTACAATACCTGGTAGAGTATTCAAATACAGAGGTTTATCTATGCTTCTGTGGGGTGTGTGTGTGTGTGTGTGTGGTCTCTCACAGTTTAATTTACTGAATAAAAAAAATCAGCATAAATAGCAAGAAATTGAATTTGGTTGTGTGGATTTTAACAGTGTCTTCAAAAGAAAAAAAACAAGATTGTTGAAGTTTAAAAAATTAAGGGCCCTCGAACCATAATAGCACTCAAAAAAAAAAAAAAACTTACAAGTTCTTAATACAGGTGGTTGATGCATTGTACTGGCATTGAGTCCCATTTCTGTATAGAATGTTTCCTTTCAATTAAAAGTATTAGAACTGGATTAGCTGATAAAGTATATGTATCTCTGCAGGTTCATCACATGCTTCAAGGAAACACATTGACTTACTAGATACATATTAGTGTGAATATACCTAAATTATACTTTAAAAACAGAATAGTCTAAAATATTTGGGGTATTTTTGGTACTAGGGATTGAACTCACTACCTCACGCTTGCCAGGCATGTGCTTATGCTGCTGAGCTAAATCCCCAGCCCTAGAATAGTGTAAAATATTGCAAGTTCCCACTCATGTGGAATCAAAAGTAGACGAGAAAGCGTTAAGCAGACAGGAACAGAGCGGGCAACACAGAGTCGAAATGATCAAAGTATGTCGCATGTGTGTACGGATATACCAAAATGAAATCCATTATTTTGTATAGTTAGTATAGGGAGAGAGGAAGTGTGGGAAGGAGGATAGAAAGGTAGGCTGGCCTTGTGATTTCTCCTTGCTGCAGTTTGAGGATAAGAAAGGAAAAGGATTTGGCTTCTCTAGGTTTTATTAGCTCTAAACTGAATAATGGACCTTGACCTAAGCTCCTTTCTGGCCAAAATCTGTTGATTCATAAAATACCAGAGAATGATAAAAGTGATAGGTGGTGGGAATTTGGGTTTGAATTGAACATTTCATTGTTTTCATAGCCTCAGCTCTGTTTTGATGAGATCTTAGAAAATATATTCAAATATATTTTTAGTGACCTTACTAAATTTTAATTAAATACAAATGTTTTTCATAGCCTATGCTAAATTCAGTTACTTTTACTGTAACTTAAGGCAGTAGTCTTGATTAAAATATTTAAGATTAATCATTATCCAATTCAAACTGTGGGAAATGAACTTTTACATTTAGCATTGCCAATAAATGTATCCTTTATAGTTTTTTTTAACTTTTAAAAGATGTTTTCTTTCTTTCACTTAGGTCACTGCTTTGGAACAGCCATAAATCTAATTACTTAAAGTAGTTTTATGTGTAAAACTCGTAAAGGATCAAAACAATGCCTCCACGACCATCATCGGGTGAATTGTGGGGCATCCACTTGATGCCCCCAAGAATCCTAGTAGAATGTTTACTACCAAATGGAATGATCGTGACTTTGGAATGCCTCCGTGAGGCTACATTAATAACCATAAAGCATGAACTGTTTAAGGAAGCAAGAAAATACCCTCTCCATCAACTTCTTCAAGATGAATCTTCTTACATTTTCGTAAGTGTTACTCAAGAAGCAGAAAGGGAAGAATTTTTTGATGAAACAAGGCGACTGTGTGACCTTCGGCTTTTCCAACCCTTTTTAAAAGTAATTGAGCCAGTAGGCAACCGTGAAGAAAAGATCCTCAATCGAGAAATCGGTAAGATGTAATTCTTAACTAAATGTCATTTTCATCCTATTCTAAAATACAGATAAGATTAGCAGTTGTCTTGTTATTGAAATATTTTGCCTGAACCAGTAGCTTTGTAATATAAGTAGCTTTCTTAGGGTAGTATCTTTATACATCTAAAGTTATCTTTGGCTGTTGAGTGTGAAACTTAGTTTTATTGCTATGATATTCTATAAGCTCTTCTTTAAGAAATATCATAGATGGGCAGATTTAGATTTGTTATATCCCAGTTTTGTTTTATTATTCTGTAAAAAAATTGATATGACTAGCAATGCAATATGTTGAAAATATGTATTTTTTAATATTTTGGTCCTTACTACATTTACTCAGAGATTTTTCTAATCCAGGAAAACTTCTTATCTCTATTGTGATCTTCCAAATCCATACAGTTACTTGTAGAATTTGTAAAAAAACGTGTGCATATAATAGAATAATACGTTCTTTATATAATGTTCTTAAGGTTTTGTTATTGGCATGCCAGTATGTGAATTTGATATGGTTAAAGATCCAGAAGTACAGGACTTCCGAAGAAATATTCTGAATGTTTGTAAAGAAGCTGTGGACCTTAGGGATCTCAATTCACCTCATAGTAGAGCAATGTATGTCTATCCTCCAAATGTAGAATCATCACCAGAGCTGCCAAAGCACATATACAATAAATTAGATAAAGGTAAGAAAGTTGTCTGTCTACCATAATTGTTACTATAGTGTACAGTTGTTCCTGTGTTTTTGTTTGTATTTTTGCAGTCATTTTTTCCTATCTAGATGATAAGCCTTTTGAGGGCAGAAGTCACTTACTGACAAGATTTGGTTGATTGCTGAGTATATAATTTGTGTACAGTAAATACTTACTAATTAAATTAATTGTATGTATATGGTGATGATGCCTTGAATTTTTATCCCAATAAAACTGAAGAACTTTGAGTTTGAAATTTTTAAGGATACTAAAAATCAGAGCTGCTTATCTTTTTATAAATAAAAGCAATTATAAATAGAAGCATTTGGTGAAATTTTAGGAAAACTTTATATGTTTTTATATATACAAAGAAAGAATTTTCTTAATATTATATATGTCTGATCATAAAGAGTCATGGATACACTGAACATTTAATGTACTGATTTCTAGAATTAAATGAAAATGGTTAACTATATTGTTTTGGAAATAAATGATGTATTAAACACTTCTGATTTGAAGTTTTAAAGTAGATTGACTCATGTGGTATTCAATATAAAATTCTACTAGAACAATATAAAGATATATTTGTTGCACAGAGTATTCTTAGTAGTTTAATACAGTATAATGTGCTCTTTTAAAATTCTACTGTAGTAAACATTTTAAAATAGGAATATTTTCACTTTTCTCCATCTTTTTATGAAAAATTTCCCACATATAAGGAAGTTGGACTGTGAGCATATTGCATCTATTTTTCATGTTCACATTTTTGGGGTTCTACAGATGGTCTCATGACTTAAATAATCTTAATAGCAGAAGATTGGAAAATTTCTGTTGCCTCTTCATCTTTTGAAATGTTCATTCCCATCATTTTAATTGAGCATCTTTAAGCCTTCATTGATCATTTCTTTATTTCCCATAGTGTTTTACATTAGGCACTGCTGACTCTTTGACACCACCTTAAAATATGAAATATTTATGAAATATGTCATACAGTTTAAAATGGAAATTAACTGATCTCCTGTACTTGTGACCCACTAACCCTAGTTTTTATGTGCTCTTATGATAAGGCAGGAGAATTTAGGCATGATCTGGCAACTAAAATTCCATATCAGATATGAAATTTTCCAGTTTCTATCAGATATTTACCTATATTTAATTAGATTGATGAGAAATCATTTCTAATTATGATTAGAATAATGGGTAGTACATGCTTCTTGAAATTTGTCTCTTGAAGAATGGAATAGACTTGATGATCATATAACTATGTTTTCCCATTACAGGACAAATAATTGTGGTGATTTGGGTAATAGTTTCTCCAAATAATGACAAGCAGAAATATACTTTGAAAATCAACCATGACTGTGTGCCAGAACAAGTAATTGCTGAAGCAATCAGGAAGAAAACTCGAAGTATGTTGCTATCCTCTGAACAACTAAAACTCTGTGTTTTAGAATATCAGGGCAAGTATATTTTAAAAGTATGTGGATGTGATGAATACTTCCTAGAAAAATATCCCCTGAGTCAGTATAAGGTGAGTAACAAGTTTCAATAATATTAATTTCAAATTTTAAAAATAATCACATAGAACCTCATAGCTGTATTTTTAGAACATATTTTTTGAAAATTAAATAATGAACATGGGCAGATAACATTCACAAGTTTTTTATACTGTAATTATGTAATTTTGAGAGACTGAAAATGTTGGCAATTACACAATTTCAAAATATGCAGTATTCATGCTTTAATAAAATAAACATTTCAAAAAAATCTGTGATCCGCTGTTAAGATGTACGTTAATACGTCTCTGTTATCTTTTTCTATTTATTAAATAACCTACAGGAACCAACTATAGCATGCATATTGCACATATTGAGCACAGTACAGGGACAAACAAAAGGCCTGGCCTTCAGATTTTATGTGGTCAAGTAGGACTCATAGAAGAGGCCACAGGCCATTATAATATGAATAAAGTAGCATTTATGTTTAAAAATTTCTATGCTGGCATTTCAGAGTTTAGCTCAATGTAATATTTTTTTAATACATCCATAAATCTGAGAATCTCCCGATTTTTACTATAAAAATAAGTGTTTCTCAGGAAATGTTTACATAGAATAGCAAGTGGGCCAGCAGTATGACAGAGGGGTTTTAGTAATACTGTGGGGTTTTTTCTTTTCTTTTTTTCTTTTTTCTTTCTTTTTTTTTTTTTAATTAGGAATAGAACTGTACTGTCCAAAGCTTATATTTGTTTTTTTAGTATATGTAATTTAATTTCTATTCGGAAGTACTTGGTTGATCTATGCTATAACCAAACTCCAAAAATGTGCTATTTTAAATGTTCCAAGTAACTACTCAGAAATGTGGTCTGTAATGTTTGACTTCTTTATCATCTTTACAGATTAATATGTGCATTCTCACCATACTCTTACATGTTGCTTTTAAAATGAAAAGCTTTACAGAAAATGGCTTCTTCCCTTCCTCCTTAATCTCTTATAGTATATAAGAAGCTGTATAATGCTTGGGAGGATGCCCAATTTGATGCTGATGGCTAAAGAAAGCCTTTACTCTCAGCTGCCAATGGACTGTTTTACAATGCCATCCTATTCCAGACGCATCTCTACAGCTACACCATATATGAATGGAGAAACATCTACAAAATCCCTTTGGGTTATAAATAGTGCACTCAGAATAAAAATTCTTTGTGCAACTTATGTAAATGTAAATATTCGAGACATTGATAAGGTAAGGCCAAATGTTAGTATTTATTTTTCTGTAGAAATCATTTTATGTAAACCCTTTTACTGAACTATATGTAGTGATCTGTTGATCTATAGCATGTTTTCAGATGAGTAGAAAAAAATCAAGTCTCAGAACATACAAATATGTAATGAATTCTTTTTGTTTCCATTTACCTTAGCTCTTACATAGCTATCAGTCTTTTATAATTCTGTTATCCATAATTATAAGTTTTTAAAACTAAAAGTTTTATAGAATTCATTGGATAACAAAACCTGATCTAAAGTGAGTCTTGATAGTCTGTTAATCCCACTTAGTGTAAATATTCATGCATCTCATTACAGAAACATGAGTATCTTTAATGGATCACTGTTCTGCTGGCTAAGGGCCTTAAGCTAGTATATACAGTATACCAGCTTACCTCTTTTTCTGCAGCCTTTCTCTATTTCTTCAGTTGTACTTTTTTGTAATTTTTATTCTTATTGGTACATGTATGCTGTGCATAGTGGTTACATTCCTCATGAGAAGTTGGTGCATGTACATAACACATCTTAATTCTTATTTTCATCCCTTTCCCTTCCCTCCCCTTTCTTTTCCCTCCATCTCTTGGTCTACTTTGGAGTTTAGTTTGGTTTGGTTTGGTTTGGTTTGGTTTGGTTTGGTTTGGTTTGGTTTTGAGACAGGGTCTCACTGTGTAGTTCAGGCTGGCCTGGAACTCATTGTATAGCCTGGGCTGGCCTCGAACTTGTACTGATCTTTCTGCCTCAGCCTGCTAAGTGCTGGGATTACAAGTGTGCATATATAGTTCAGACTGGCCTCAAACTCACAGCAGTCCTCCTGCCTCGGTCTATTGAGAGCAAGATTACAGGCATATGTCACTATGCCCAACCCAGTTTACCTTTTCTTGCTGAAAAGCTGAATTATATATCTAGCTTGAAGGGATGATAGGCTTGTATCAATTTTTTTAGTAGCCTGATATCTTATCATCCTATTAATAGATGAAGGCAGTAGTAAATTTTGGTGAGGAATCTTCATCAGTATTAATTTATTAAATATGTAAAGAGAAGGAAAGTAGAAAAGCTATATCTGAATAAAAATTTTTATTGATTCTCTTGTTTATATTATTTTACTGCATGATACTTGGGTTCTAAGTATGTGCATATTTCTATGATGTACATTTTGTATAGACTTTTTGTTTTGTTTTCTTTTGTTTAGATCTATGTTCGAACGGGTATCTACCATGGAGGAGAACCCTTATGTGACAATGTGAACACTCAAAGAGTACCTTGTTCCAATCCTAGGTATGGCAGTATTTGGATATATTTCAAAAGTCTTATTAATAATTAGGAGTGTGATCAGTAAACATGAAATATTTTACATTATTAGTTTTATGCAAATTATATAACTTACCAGACATTTACATTTAGAATATAACAATTTTTTGTTAAATGAGTATCAATCACTGTATTGGTATTAAATCTTAATCCAGAAGACTTTTCTGATTATCTCACTATTTAAAGGAGAGAACATAATACGGTTATTATACAGATGGTTCCCTGCATTAGATTAAAAAAAACCCTGTCAACTGGGGATTTAGCTCAGCGGCATAAGCGCCTGCCTTGTAAGCACACGGTCGTGAGTTCGATCCCTGGTACCGATTAAAAAAAAAAAAAAAGTGGGGGAAAAAAAACCTATCCTATTATTTACTTAGCATCATTCTCCTATATGTGAAGAAGTAAGAGTTGGCAAACAATACTAGAGCCAAACTACTCTGGTGGTTTCCTTCAAATCACTCTCAATATACTTATTTATGATACTCATCTTTCAAGGATTTTTGGAACAAATCAGTTTTGTAAGGGGAGAAGGAAGTATTGTGAACATTTTAAGTCATTACTGCATAGATATAATAAAAAAAAATCTAAGGCAGTATAAGTCAAACACTTGCTGTCCTCCTCTATTTCTTTGTGTCTCTACAGAGTTATTCAAGGAAAAAGAGTCTACCCTTGGATATTATAGCAGTAATATTGTAAGAAAACTCAACTTAGCCCTGAAGATTAAAAAGGGACTATATAGAATAGCAAGGGAGCTAACTAGTGAACCCTCCAGAAGTAAATCACATAACAATGTAGACTGACTTGGAGGAGAGTCAAGAGAAAGTTCTCTCTCTCTCTCTCTCTCTCCTTTTTTTTTTTTTTTTTTTATCATTACAGGGGATCGAGCTCATGACCACACACTTGCAAGGCAGGCGCTTATGCTGCTGAGCTAAATCCCCAGCCCTGGTTCTCATTTTTAATGGATGGCTGGAGATGGCCATCCTCTAGAGCCCAGATAAAGTTCAAAGAGATGGTAGCCTTCTCTACAGGGGAAGGAAAATAGTTCCTTCCTCTACCTGAACTACTGCAGATCAGAAGGTACATCATTCAGGTTAGAAGTTATGGTGTGACAATAAATAACCCCAGGAACTCTCTTAGTTTTTACTAAAACAATGGTTTATTTCCTAATACATACTACATGTCAATCACTGGTAGGGTGATCGTGGGAGGAACAGGAAAATATTTTGAGGAAATAATGTCTGGAAATTTTGCAAATTTCATGAAAACTACAAACATATCATTCTAAGGAGTTCAGCAAGCCCCAAGCAAAGACCCCTTAAATGAAGTTAGGTACATTTATTTTAATTGTTTGAAGCATTAAAAGTAAAGTAGTTATTTAGAAAGGACTGAGTTTGATTATCTTCCAGAATTCTCTTATCTAAAAGATGAAGTTCCTATGGTAGTAGTGTGAAGATTTAAAGTAAATGTTTTAACTTTTCTATGTTTACAAAAATAAAAAAATTAGAGATAAATATGAAGTTATTAGAAAGAAAGAAATGTAAAATTTAAAGACTCTTGCTGAGGTAATTTGATCCAAATCAGTGCTTTTCTTATTCTAGAAAAATTACTTTATAATTTTGTCATAAATGTACCAACACCTCAGGCAGGCATGGTGACATACACCTGTAGTCCCAACTATTTCAAAGCCTGAGGCAGGAGGATTACAAGTTCCAGGTCAGCCTAGAAAGCTCAGTGAGACCCTGCTTCAAAAAAAAAAAAAAAAAATTCAAAAGGCTGCTGATACACCACTATCTCTCAAAATTAGAATGAGTTTGAAGAATATATGTATCTGTGTGTATATCCATTTCTTGAAAAAAAAAAGCATGGTTTATATGTTTGTGCATGCATATGTGTATTGAAGAGATGAATTTAAGAGTGGAAACTATATTTTGTTAGTATAGTGCTAGATTCATAGGGCATAGTTCCTTAGTGTGTGTATAGAATACTTCCCATTACTTTCTAAACAATTCTAGAGATTTATAAATAATTTTTTAAAGTCTTACATGAATTTGAGTAGGTGTGCCTTTAATTTTTCTTTTAAACAACCACAGGCTTTCTAAGTCCCACAATATTTCTTTCTCCTAGATTTTTGTAATACATTTTTTTTTGCCTTTAGAATTGTTGCCAAATTCTTCTACTTAAAATGTAAGTTTTTTCTATAAACATATGATACTTTGCAGTCTTTGTCCATGTTTGAGCAAAGATACTAGAATAAATAGGATATTTATTCTACAAAGTTTATATATTAGCTTGACTGACCAAACATAGAATTTTATACTGATAAGTATTTATGACCTAAAACTTGTTTTTTTATACTTTTACGGGAGGGTAGTGGGTACCAGGAATCAGACTCCGACCTTGTGCTTGCCAGGCAGGCACTGTGTCACTGAACTATATCCCTGGCCATTTTATTTGTACTTTAAGAACAGATTAAAATTATAAAGAAACCATGTGTTAGTTGATTTTCCCATTGCTGAACAAAATACCTGACACCAACCACTTAGAGGAGGAGTCTTACTTGGCTCATAGTTTCAGAGGATTCAGTCCCTGGTCACCTGGCTCGCAGGTAGCAATATCACAGCTGAAGGACATGAGCTGCTCAGATTATGGTGGCCAGAAAGCAGAACAGAGGAGCCAGGCCAGAGGAGCAGTTCAAGGACTAAATATATTACCCGAGTTGGTAATTCTTTGACCCACCCAGACACACTCAGAAGTATGCTTTATTAATAATCCCTTAGCTAGTTCCCAAGCCAATCAACTTGATAGTTAAGTTTAACCATCACAAGCAAGATGCGAAATAGTATCTAACACTTGAACTTTTACTGTTGTTCAAGGCATCATTTTAGTCACTTTACGTAAGTTTTAATCCTGTTACTTATTTCATTTAATCTTATGAGATAGAAACAACTTTCTCAGGGTGGGCACTATTATTAGTCCCAAGGAGATAAAAAACAGTATAAGGCAGCACAATTCTAGAACAAGATTCTACTCCAAGCAGTCATTGTGAGTCCATTTTATAATGTTAGGAGGAGAAAAAGCTTTTTATTGTACATGACTCTTTACAAACATGTCCTTCAACTATGTACCTGATTTCATCTGTAATATCCTATATATTGAAGGAATATATCATAAAACTTTAAATAACTTCATCATACCGCTTTTTAATATTACTATTTAACATTCTTTCCTTAGTTTAATTTTGTTACTTCTTGTGAAGTAATTATTTTAAAAGTCAAGTACATTTTTCCTGTACATCTTATATTTTCATACTGATTTATTTGGATTAGTGAATTATTCTAAACTCCATTATGTATAAAAGTAATTAATGTTCTTGTAATTAAGGAATTATCATTTTATCTTATATAATTTTCCTTTTCTGTTTGACTTTTTATGACAGAAACTCTTAGTTTTTTGTTTAGTGAGGTATAGTGCATACATATGTATAAAAGTAAACAAATTTTAATTGTACAGTTCAGTGAATTATCACAAGGTGAATATTCCGGTAGCTACTATACCAGTCAAAAAAATAAAACATTTGCCAGCCTCTAAAAGCCTCTCCTTATGTTCATACCCAATCTAGTAACTTTTTCTCCTATCTAGAAGTAGCCACTATCCTGACTTTTGGGTTAGTATTGCCTATTTTGAATTTTATATAAATGGACTCAAAGAATAGGCATTTTTTAATGTCTAAATTATTTTACCGAACATGTTTGTAGGATTTCAAGTCATGTTAGTAATGTGTTCATTTTTATTGCTGTGTAATATTCCTTTATATGAATATATGTACTATAATTTATTTTATCTGTTCTTCCCTTAGACATTTACTTTTAGTTTGAGAATATTATAAATAATTTTGCTATTAGCATATTATACACAAATATACCCATTTCTGTGATTTTTGTTCCTACAAATTAAACTGGGCATAAATTATTCATATATTCACTTTTAATAGACTATGCTTACTGATTTGGTTGTAACAAATTATACCCCAGCTTTTAGTATATGGATTCAGTATTACTACAAAATATTCTTACCACCCTTAGTATCCTTAGTCCTTTTAGTTTCAGCCATTTTTATATATAGTGAGAACTCCATGACATTTTAATTTTCATTTTCTGTATGAAAATAATGTAGTCTAAGTTTTCATGTTAATTGATCAGTTCAATATGATCTCATAAAGTGCCCTGTTCAGTTACTTTCCTTTTCTTTACTTTTCATTTCTTGATAATTTGTAGAAGCCACTTTTATACTCTAAACAAAGCCCTGTTTTTTGGGGAATTCATTTTTTTCTTTACAATTTTGCATAGGTGGAATGAATGGCTGAATTATGATATATACATTCCTGATCTTCCTCGTGCTGCTCGACTTTGCCTTTCCATTTGTTCTGTGAAAGGCCGAAAGGGTGCTAAAGAGGTAAAGTATTTCAGGGGGAACAATTATGATTACCTCTAAAATCTCCTAATTATACCTCAGATTGAATTTTCTCACAATTAATAGATCAGACCTGTTACAATTTTTTAGTAAATAAAAATATCACAGAAGTCTATCTTGAAAGAACTTTAGAAATTTATAATGAGTATTATGCCCCTCCAGATTCATACTGATAGATTTTTAAATATGCAAAATACTACATTACAGTGATTAAATGCAAGTATGTGTCATCCCTCTTTTGTTTCATATTTCCTATTTTAATAAAGAAAATGTATCTAGTTTCAAATGGGAAAAAGACAAAATTGCTTAAATCTTGAGAAACCAATATGACTTTTGATAGATTTTACATCCCAGTTATTATAGAGGTAATTGTTGAATTCTCCTTTCCAGGAAATAAAAGTATTTTGAAATGCATTTTATAATTTAATTTCTAGATTAGTGATTTTTTTTTCTTTTGCTTTTTAAGGAGCATTGTCCATTGGCCTGGGGAAATATAAACTTGTTTGATTACACAGACACCCTAGTATCTGGAAAAATGGCTTTGAATCTTTGGCCAGTACCTCATGGATTAGAAGACTTGCTGAATCCTATTGGTGTGACCGGGTCAAATCCAAATAAAGTAAGCTTTTTCTTCTCATCATTTTTTTTCTTTTTTAATGACAGCCAACTACAACATATATATTAACTTTTCTTCTATCTCTTAGGAAACTCCATGCTTAGAATTAGAGTTTGATTGGTTCAGCAGTGTGGTAAAGTTTCCAGATATGTCAGTGATTGAAGAGCATGCAAATTGGTCTGTATCCCGAGAAGCAGGATTTAGTTATTCACATGCAGGACTGGTAAGGAAAGTCACTGAGTTTCTGAAGTATCAGTTGTAATCTATATGGACAAGGTTTTATGTATTTTAGTTATAGTGGCATAAGTACAAGGGTAAAATTTTCTGTGTGCTAATATTTTGTATGCATCTATTTCTTCATAGTTTATTTGGACCTGTAGCCTCCCTTCATTCATATAACAAATATTTATTGAATGCCAGCTATATGTAAAGCAGTAGGGGAAGGACTAGGTAATGAAGTTGTGAAGTAAACAGATCTACACTGATGACTCAATCTAATGGTGAAAGCAGACATATAACAGATATAAGGAGAAATACAAGATTGTAAATTGTGCAGTGCCATAAAGGAAGAGAAAATAGTGCGATGAAAAAATAAAAACTAAGTGGGGAGGGCAGTTTTGCAGGGTAGGCTAATACATGGTTGGGTCCGGGAACGCCCTCCCTGAAATGGTAGCCTTGAAGTTGAGACTGACATATAAATGCATTGTTTATTGAGCTGTGATGTAAAAGAAATAGTAGTTATTCGCTATGTTAACACTGGTCCTCCAGACAAGAATGCAAATACAATGGAGCTTAAATATTGATCTATTTGTTTAATATTCCCCTTACTTTGAAACCACAATATAACTGAGTTCAGAGACCATTAATTTTCCCTTATCTCTCAAAGACAGACTGTCAGCACTAAGAGAAAATATTTTTCTTTGGTGTCTCTTTCTTCCAGATTCCAAATTTATCATTTTTTTGCTGGCTGGGTTGTAGGATATAGACCAGCCAATGAATATTGGACCAAAAGGTCCTGAAATATGCCTAGCCCAGGCAAGTAATGTAGCACCAAGAAGCACTCTAGAATACTGCACTGAGGAGCTTTTTCAGTTTATAGCTCAGTAAGAAATTTGCCAGTTGCTTTTGTGAACTGAATAACATTTTCCTGCATATACAAGTTAAAAGATACGAGTTTTTTTCTGAGTAATTGTAGCTCTTTGTAAGGATTGATATTTTATGATTTGTATTCTTTCCTAGAAGAATTCCTTGTTCACTAATTACTTCCAAATATGCTTTAAAAATACTAAATAATATGAAGGTATAAAAATACATAATAGCCTAGAAGGATGATACAACAGTGAAATAAATCACCACTATTACATACGCATTCAGTTTTCTTATTGCATTGGTTTGTGTCTCACAGCATCTTTCTAGGGGTATAAGAGCAGTCTGACACACCACCTTCAAAGGTTTTTTTTCTCTTTTGGGTTTTGTTGTTGTTGTTGTTGCTGTTGTTTTAGGTTTTCAGTGGACTGAATTTTTCACTTTATACCTATAATACAAAAAGAAGGAAATTATAGAGGAAGATATATTAGTTACTAGACAAATAATAGTAGGAATGCAGAGATAGATAAGACTTTAGAGTGGTTTTTCTCCATCTTGACACTATACTTTAGGCCAAATAATTCTGTGTTGTAGGGGATGTCCAGCACATTGCAGGATGGTTAGCAGCATCCCTGACCTCTCCTCACTAGGCACCAGGAGCACCACCACACCAAGGTGTACCAATCAAAAACGTCTTCAGGGGGCTGGGAATTTAGCTCAGCGGCATAAGCGCTTGCCTTGCAAGCACGCAGTCATGAGTTCGATCCCTGGTACCGGGGGGGGAAAAAAAAACCATCTTCAGACATTGCCAGAGTCCTTAGGACCAAAAGGGAAAATCACCCCAGCTGAGAACCACTGCTCCACACCCTGTAATAATAATGGTAAAATTTATCATACAAATAAAATACGAGATGACACTATCCTTTGTGAGTTTTCTCAACCTAATGGAAATAGTGAATGAGCAATACATTTCTAAGGACAAGTAGAAAATTTGATGTTCATATCCATTCAACAGAAGTGATTTATTCTCACAAGGTTTTATGACAAGAACTGTCCTGTATTTAGTTTCCTTTCAATCTGTAATGATGTTATACACCAGTATTTGCTTTTATTTGCACTTTCTGAGTGGATAAAGACAGAAGGTAGGTGTGTACAAAAAGTGACTAGAAGGAAAAAGGTGATGTAGAAATTTTTAAAACTCATTGAATTAATTATTCTATTTGGTATTTATAAGTATAAAAATGGAAATTTGCAATTACTGAGTAAAGAAGATGGCCCATCTTTAAAATTATGAGTCATCAGTTTTCAGATGTTCCAGATTTTGACAGTATAGTTTAGTTTGACAGAGATATATTTCAAAACAAGGAAAATGTGGTTTTAGTATGTCGTGAGTTCTTCTAAAATACCTAACAAAATCGTATTTCATCATTACTTTATCCTTCCATAACTTATTTTGTACTAAAAATATACGCAGAAATAAGTAAATAATAGTACAGTCCATTGCAACCCAGATGACAAAGAGTAACAACTACTTTTCCTAGTAAATTAGGGGTTAAACATTTATTGTCTTGGCTGGACTAGTGGAGTAGCCTCTAACTGTCCTCCCTTCTTTCATTGAGCAGCCAGAGTAATCTTTCAGAAGCACAAATCAAATTCATCTTTTAAATGGCTCTCACTACAAACAGAGTTGAAACTTTTTAATCTGACGGCAGATTTTACATGTTATTAACCCCACCTGCTTTCCCTGTGTCTCTCCTCTTTGGGAGATTAGGCTTACTGACTTTTTTTCTTTTTTTTCTGTCCAGTCAAGCTTGTTCTTTCCTTGGGGTTTTTGCACTGTTCCCTCCATCCAGATTTGTTTTTCAGTGATCTTAGTGTGGATGACTTCTTGTCGTTAGAGTCACAAATTAAAGATTAGGTTCTCAGAGAGTATCTAACGCTTGTGTTTATTTGACTTCCCTTCAGAATGACAGCTGTGTCAGTGCAGTGTCCTTTACTGTTTTGTAACTCCAACAGCAAAAGTAGGCCAAGGAAAGCAGTGCACATTTAACAAATGTTGAGTAAATTTATGCAAGTAGTACTTCTTCATACCTTCAAATAGATTAACAATGTATAAAAACCCAGTCATATGTCTGTTTTGATTTGTAGTTTTAGAAATAGTGGAATGCATTTTTTGTATAAATATGCATTTTGTATTAATATGCATTCATACTTACTCATTCTCCAGTTCATCTAACTGTATTTAAGGGGAAATAAATACATTACTTGGAATTAGACAGAATGTTGTACTACTGTCTTTTTAGTTTGTTTATATTATTCAGGGAACAGTATTTCAATGGGGTGTTCTATCTCCTTTTTTCCCCTATTTTTACTTTTAAATTTGAAAGCCTCACAAGTTGAATTCAAGCAAGGAAGATAAAAGTTTGAGTTTTGATTTTATTACTTTACTGTTTCTCACTCTTTTGTAAGATACCTTAACCAGTTAGTTAACAGGATACTGGGAAGGGATCTCATCAAAAGGAAGAGTAAGTGATTCACTACCATCCCCAGTCTGACCTCTCCCTGACTTACCTTTGGTGTTTACTATTCTAACTGTGGTTGGGAGTAATATTAACCAAGTATGTGATCAGATTTGTTCCATAAATATTGTGCTTAAAATGATTCTTACCTATCCCTAGATACGAAGTTTTAAAATGAGAATATAGCACTTAATAAGCAACATTGTTGAAAATTAATTTGATTTTTTTCTTACAGATCATTTATGAATCATATATCATTTATGATATATGACAGAGAAACCCATGTAAGATATTACTTTATTTTACAGAGTAACAGACTAGCTAGAGACAATGAATTAAGAGAAAATGACAAAGAACAGCTCCGAGCAATTTGTACACGAGACCCTCTGTCTGAAATCACGGAGCAAGAGAAAGATTTTCTGTGGAGTCACAGGTATGTGTTAAGATGGAGATTATTTTTTCTTTATTGTAGAAGAAAAACTGACTTTGGTAGAGCATGTCATATTTTTACCATGCCTAGTGTGATATATAAAGCATAATTGATTTTTTATTGGCTTTCTTAAAACTATGGATATAGATTTATATTTCTAGAAAAATGTGCTATGTTGATACTTACATCATTCATTGAAAGCTTTTAATTTTTTGTTTTTCCCTAGTACTAGGGATTGAACCAGGGAAGACCCAGCTACAGTCCAAACCATTTTTATATTTTGTTTTGGGACAAGAGTCTGGCTCAGTTCCCTGGACTGGGCTCAAATTTGCAGTCTTCTTGCCTCATCCTCCCACCTGCTAGGGTTACAGATGTATGTCATGATACCCACTTTTGGCACTGGGGATTGAATCCTAAAGCCTTTGGCTTGCTGATTACTCACTCACTAGACTCCTAACCCCTAAAATTCTCTTAGGGCTTTCTTTGGATTTTTAAAAATAAAATTCAAGGAAAAAGCCCTGTGTAATTCTAGACCAATTAGTTATTTTGTTGGTGTAAATTTCATAATTTTCTGGAGTTGTCTTCCATTTTTCTTAAACTTCCTCAGAACGATACCATAATGCATTATTTTCAGTTAGACAAAAATTATTCTGCTACTTATAACTAACTGGTATATTTCATGGAGCAGTTTTAGTACATTTCTGCAGAAAGTCCACTAAAACATGTTTTGTTCAGTAACCTCAGTAGAAATTATGACTCTGTGGTTCCAGTTGCATAACCATCTGAGCAGCCTAAAGAGAGGCATATGAGTATTCATAACTTTTCTTAACTGTCAACTAAATTTAAGTATTTATTTTCCACTTGGATTTCCTTTTATTTTCTTTGCCATATATACTTAACTCTAAGTATATATGTAGATAATACACAGCTATATTGTTAAGTACTGATTTTATTTTTTTTAAAGCTAGAAAGAACTTGGGAATTTCTCAAAGAATACATAAATGAAGAGTTAGACCTCTAGGCCTTTTGAATAACATGGAAGTTTTTTTTTTTCTTTTGTCTTTCCAACAGACACTATTGTGTAACTATCCCTGAAATTCTACCCAAATTGCTTCTGTCCGTTAAATGGAATTCTAGAGATGAAGTAGCTCAGGTAAATGCATGACTCAGATTCCTGAATAAACATTGTACAAAACTAATACATCACCCAAATTATTTCCTCTGAGAAAATGTGCATAAATTTAAGAGGTGAAGTACACTGTTAATTGTGGTAATCCAGGAGAGAAAAATGCCATTCACATCCTTTCTACAGATAAAACTCATTAGAACTATAAATTTCAAGGGTTTTTTAAATCTACTTCTGAAATCAGAAGTAAAAAATCAAAGTGTTCATCCACAACTGTCCTTGCTTCGTAAATGTGACTTTCTTTCTTTTCATACACAGATGTACTGCTTAGTGAAAGACTGGCCCCCAATCAAACCGGAGCAGGCAATGGAGCTTCTGGATTGTAACTACCCAGACCCTATGGTTCGAGGTTTTGCTGTTCGATGCTTGGAAAAATACTTGACAGATGACAAACTTTCTCAGTACCTAATCCAGCTAGTACAGGTAAAATAATGCAAAATAGAAAATAGTGTTTCATTCCAAATATATGTAATTTCCAAGACTTATTTTACTAACTTCAGGAGTTGTATGCTTTAAAAAAAAATGCATTTTATTACCTGTAGTATCTACTTTGTTCCTTAAATTTTTCTTTAAATTCAGTCATGCAGAAATGGACACTAATTTATTTGAATGTTTGTTCTTTTAATTAACCAGGTCCTAAAATATGAACAATATTTAGATAACCTGCTTGTGAGATTTTTACTCAAGAAAGCATTAACAAATCAAAGGATTGGACACTTTTTCTTTTGGCATTTAAAGTAAGCAAATAATCTCCTCCACTAAATTCTTTAGGTATCTATATGGTATGTCAGTTTCTTAATAAATGTACAAATATATTTTATGTACTTTGTTTTATTTTGGCTGAAATAGTTTTCCATATTGAAAATATATTGCAACTGGGCATGGTAGTGCACTTCTGTAATCCCAGCACTTGGGAGGCTGAGGCAGAAGAATTGCTGCAAGTTCAAGGCCAACCTGGGCCACATAGTGAGTTCAAAGCCAGTCTAAACTGTATGGCAAGAACCTACATCAAAATATAAACTTCTTGTTTTTTTCCCCTCTTTGAAATTAAATATGAAGTAAAAGTCAAAACTGAATTTTAACACCTGTAAACCCAGCACTTGGGAGACTAAGATGGGGGATCGCCAAGAGTTTGAGGCCAACCAGGACTACATAGTGAATCCTTGTCTCCGAAAAATAAACCTGAATTTCATATGTGAATGAGAGCTGAAAGAAATATTGTTAAGGGTTTGATTTGACTTTTAAGCCAAGTAAAAATTTGCTAGGTATAAATTAATGTGACTATAGGTCTCACTATATTTATAGATTAAAATATCCAATATAAATAAAAATCTTAACCTTGGAATTCAGAACAATAACAGCAAAATCCTGTTTCCTACCAGAAAACAAGCCAATTAAGAATAATAATATTTTGTAGAATGAAGTATACTTCGTACCTCATCGGAGGTCATAAACCATGTAGAAATTCAGAAATGGTTTGTGGCTAATAGGAGTTTTTAAATTTTATCATTAAAAATGACAGCTAGAAGCTAGATTTAAAATAAATTCAGAGATAGTAGAGTATGAACATATGTGTCAGAGAGTATTCATCAAGCTCTTTGCTCCCTTCTTACATGTTTTACTTTTCTCTATCCAGTTTCCTTTTTTCATATTTTTGTATTATTAGTGAATAAAAATGTAGTTAGAATAAATTAGTTGTCTGTTAAATTTACGTGTCCAGGAACTACCTTACTTATTTTCTTCTAAATGGTAGGTTTTGAATCATTTTATTCTTAACATGATTGCAACATTTAATGGATTTTCTCATTTTCTTTAGAAAGATTATATAAACACACATATAGGTTTATGTAGGTTTGTATTTCTGTATATGTGTATATACATTTATCTATGTTTAAATCTTTTACTGTTCTTTTAGATCTGAGATGCACAATAAAACAGTTAGTCAAAGATTTGGTCTGCTTCTGGAGTCCTATTGCCGCGCCTGTGGGATGTATCTGAAGCACCTGAATAGGCAAGTTGAGGCTATGGAAAAACTCATCAACTTAACCGACATTCTCAAACAGGAGAAGAAGGATGAGACACAAAAGGTACGTGATTGTTCAGTTCGTTTTTTAGACTCTTCTCATTGCCAGGGGAGGGGATTGTTTAGAAGCCCAGTATATACACAGAGTACAGTTCTTGGACTCAAGCTTATTAAGATTTGGACCCAGGTTCCACTGAATTCACGTGCAGCTGTTTAATTACAGATACTTTTTTACTCTTAAGATTCAATGTCTTACCTGTAAAGATGAGAATATTTTCACCACACAGTTAATTGTTGCGAGAGCTAAATTATATGAACTGGGTAAAGTACCTAGTGTATCCCCTAGAGCATGAGATGCCCAGTAAATATAAGTACCTATACTTTCCTCCTTTTTTCTTTTTTATATAGCTCTTAAATATTTAAAATGATTCTTTTCTTATTCATTCATTATCTTAGTAATGACCCTGAAAACAAGTGGAAAGAGGTGAGCTTTTTACATTTCTAAGTTGAAAATGGACTCACAGTCACTCAGTAAGTGTATCACACACTCTAATCATCTGCATTCTAGCTAAGCCATATGAAATGTAAAGTTTTTTTCAAGATTTTTTCTTCCTATTCCCTATCCTTTATTCCATCTAATCTACCACATCCTAAATTTAACACACTCTAAAGTGAAAAGTAAGATTGTTTCTCACCCTGGTGAAATGGGAGGGAAGAAATTCCAGTTTATTAGTGAGTACTCAGAGGGCAGAGAACAGAAATTGCCAGCACTGAATAGATTTTTCCATCATCTTCTTTAGTACTATTCAAAGGAAAAAGCAACTTTAGAAGAAAACTGCTGCATTAATCTTAATATCATGCAGTCAGCATGTGACTGAATTGGTTTCATTGAAGGTGTGGTAAATAAATTCAAATATGGAATACTAGAAAAAGTACTATTACTAATGCTGGAATTAATGGGCAGGATGGCACTAGGCTGCTTCAAAAGAGAGTAAAATTTATTGCATTTGTAGTGCAACTGAACTAGGAAAAAAAAAGTATTAGATATATTTGTAAATAGATGCATATTTTGTGCTAATTTTTGTATCACAAATCAGCTATGATAAAATGGCTTAATTAGAAACATGAAATTTAGGGCTGGGGATTTAGCTCAGCAGCATAAGCGCCTGCCTTGCAAGCACACGGTCGTGAATTCGATCCCCAGTACCAATTAAAAAAAAAAAAGAAAAGAAACATGAAATTTATTACTGGTGTCATTATTGGTTTAAATGAGATTGTGGTAAGGAGCACAAAGGCAGTCACTTTGAGTGGTTTTGTGTTTTATCATAATAACGATAAAGTGTGTGAAGCACTGTGCTGATACTATAGTTGACAACAATGAAAAAGGGCCCTTACATGGGTAACAGCTGCCTAGCCAGTGATGACTAGATTTCCTAGCTATTAACTTACATGTAGTGAGAAGAAAAAACCTCATTATGAAAATTCCATCTTGAAATTTATTATATAATTAATTTATTATTATTAATTTATTATATATCTTTGGTTCTGACTTTTTTAAATACTCATGTTCTATATTTTTAATAGATTGAAATTTCCTGTAATAAAATGCCAGCTACTGCTTGGTAGCTTAGCAGTCTAGTCTCTGGTTTGAGCTCATTAAAAAGGGATATTTTGCCATACATGGTGGCACCCACCTGTAATCCTAGTATCGGGGCAGCTGAGGTAAGAGGATCATCATGAGTCTGAGGTCAGCCTGGGCTACATGGTGAGTTCAAGGCCAGCCTGAACTTCATAGTGAGACCCTGCCTCAAAACCAAGCAAACAAACACTTCTTTGTGGCTACAAACAAGGTATAGTGTGAGATCCATGCAGCAAATATTTTTATAAGTTTTTGCAACACAGCTTTTAGCCTCACTAGACCTTTTTTACACAACAGAGAACATACACAAAATGTTTTATACAAAGCCAAGAAACAGAATTATTAAACTAAGATAACATGATCTCTTTAGTTTTTCCTCTAGAACAAAGATGAGCAGTTGTTTCTTAAAGGGCTAAATGTAAATATTTTAGATATTGCAGGCCATGTGGTCTTTACTATTCAACTCTGCTGTCCTAGTGTGAAAGCAGCTCATATGTGGTGAATGGGCATGGCTGTGTTCTAAGGCAACTTGATTTACAGAAACTGACAGCTGACCTGCAAGCCAGGGTTCACCACCTCTGCTCCAGAGACAGAGCATTGCTCTGTCAACAAGTAGTTTATTTTTTCACAGGAAGGTCCATGCTGTCACTCTTCCTCTCTCTCTGCATCAGGCTGCTCTGTCTCATACAACCCTTCTCCTTAGAATGTTGCCAGTTCAAGATATGGTTCAGAGACTACACAGTACTGAGTTTACAGTGTGTAAGAGATTAGCAATTATTTTTACCTGTAATGAAGTCAATTTCTAACTTTGATTATGTTTTTTATCAGGTACAGATGAAGTTTTTAGTTGAGCAAATGAGGCAACCAGATTTCATGGATGCACTACAAGGCTTTTTGTCTCCTCTAAACCCTGCTCATCAACTGGGAAATCTCAGGTAAGGTACTTTCCTGGGAGCTTTATTGTTTTGTTTAAATAAGAACTTCTGTGGATAAAATATTGAGAAGAATCGAAACGTCCTATGTGATAGTCCCATTATGTGTGTTTCCCTTTTCCATTCTCCTACCGTGCAGAATAGGAATAGTAAAAGGGTCTTAAATTAGAAATGCATTTATTCAGAATGAGTTTTTATTACTTCAATAAGAGTTTAAAACCTTCAGTGGTTGAACTATTTGTGGCGTATGGAGTATAATACATGTTGTTGCAAATTCATGATTATATAAATGTGTTAAAGCTTAATATTCATGTAATACTCCTTAGAATGAATTTATAGATAAAAATTGAACTAAAAATTTTATAATACTTCTTTGATAGATAATAAGAAACAGTGAGATCTTTTGCAAATGGGAAGGGAACCAAAATCCAGAAGGAGTGGAGGAAAAGGGGAAGTAAAAAAGGCTAAGATGTGTCATGTACATGTGCTACCTCCTCACAGTGAATGTAATCATGATGTTCTGCAAACATGTACTAATAAAAATTTTTTAAATATTTTAAATTTTAAAACCTGTTTAAAACTGTTAAGTAAATTTGAGGATACAAAGAGTAACAAAGCTGAGGTGCCTAGTAAAGTTTTTAACTATTTTAAAGGCTTGAAGAGTGTCGAATAATGTCTTCTGCAAAAAGGCCACTGTGGTTGAATTGGGAGAACCCAGACATCATGTCAGAGTTACTGTTTCAGAACAATGAGATCATCTTTAAAAATGGGGATGGTAAGGAAGAGTATTAATGAGCTTGTGATGTATGAATTTAGTTATCTTTTTATACACAGGATATTTATGAACCATGAAAACTGTTGAAAGCCATTTAAGGAATACACATTTGATAAAATCAGACTAGTAAGTAGATGTCTTAACCTTGGCAATACACATATGAAGAAATTCAGGAACTGTGACCTCAAAATAAGACATTTTGGTTTCCTGACGACTTTGAACTTTAGGACACTTGGAGAACAGCAAGCAGGCAGGCTTTCTCTTACATCTCCTCATCTGCCAAAGGTGGATCCTCCAAAAGGACTCACGTGTCATGAACCTTATCAGCCAGGAAAGATCAACTGGAGGTTTGACTCCTAACAATTCTTATCCTTAACTTTGTTTCTTTTAACTGATTATGCATGTGTAGGGGAGCAAAAAATGTCTTCCCTCTACTCGTCTAGGTTCCTGGGCTAAGCTACAAATTAGATTGACCTAAGACAAACTAACAGGAAAGAACACCTATATTTAATTACATATAATGCTCAAAGAAAGGTCAGTTGATTGACGCTTATATGGCATCCTGAGTTATAAGAAAGAGTAAGGGCTTGGGGCTTTTGAGGGAGGAGGGTATACAGTTATGGAAAGGTAAGAGGAGCAAAGATAGGATGAATAAAGGTTGTCTTGATATGTGGTTAAAAAAACCTCTCAGAATATAAAAGCCATCTCAGAGAAACCCTCAGAAGAAGTAATTAGTCTTTCTAGGCATTGTACAACCTTCAGTTGATCTTCCCTGGTTGAGGTGGCATTTTCTGAACTCCTGAATCAAAAGTCATGAAGTTAGTTTCTGTTTTTCGCTTAACTGTCATTTACATGAGTGGCGTGAGTATACAGCCATTCCTTAACTAACTATGTGCTGGGTCCAGGGTTATAGTAATAAAATAGGATCCCTGCTTTCTTGGACCTTACAGTCTAATAGGGAAAAGAAGGACATTAAACAAATAATTTATAAAACAAGTTACTTGCATGTACAAAGAAAAGTATAGTCTGCTAAGAAGCTATGCAAAAAAAGGACTGTAATTTATGTGGAGAATAGACTACGGGGGAGAGGGAAAGATCACCAGTGGCTTTCCATTAGGAAATGACAGCTCGACAGTGAATGCTGTTGATGAGAGTACTTTAACACACACATTGTAAAATTTAAAGATCCAGCAAAACAAATACTTTAAGTCTACATAACGCTTTATGAAGTATTTATTCATCTTTTATACACACGTTTTTTCCAGTACTGTAGAAATGGGTTAAACAATCAAAATATTGTTGTCTTGCATATTATTCTGAAGAGTAAATATAGCTCTGTTTTTTCCAATTTGAAAACAGTGTGTTGGCTTGATCCCCTAATTTATATCTATAGTGTTAAATGCTGATATGTGTTATTTGAATTTCAGATTTACGGCAAGATATGCTAACGCTTCAGATTATTCGCATAATGGAAAATATCTGGCAAAATCAAGGTCTTGATCTTCGGTAGGTAATCAGTAAAACAACCTGTATGTGGACAGTTAGACTGAAATAAAGCTATTAATAAATAATTATAAAACCATATACAGACATAGATCTATAAGGCAATATTGTAGTAATTAATTACAAAATGATATTTTTCATTTGTCCTCTTTCTTGACTTAGCGTGAGATTTGAGCTAAGTCAGAAGAGGTATCTTTAATTTACCAGGGAACATTCTGTAGTTGCCTCTGGGGTGTCACTGTTAGAAATAGGACATAAGAGACACCTTTTTTCCAGTGTCACAAAGCTCTGTTTTTATTCAGAAGAGTTTAAAAACCAGCATTGTAACAGACATTTTCTGATTCTGAAGCTTTATCAATCCTCTAATCTTAAATCAATTTTGTAGCAAAATTTATGAAACCAACTCAAATTACCAGTTTACTAGTCTTTGTCCAGCTTTCCACAGTAATTAGTGTATCTCCTAAATTTTATGTTACGTTTCATCTTCTAGTAGTTAACACTTCTAATAGTTTTTTCTTCTCTTTCTCTTTTGAAATCCTAAGTCCTCTCTAAAAGTACTTTTATCTGTAAATGGGCATGAGTGAAATCCACCTGCAGCAAGAAGGCATATTAAGTAAAAATAGCAAGTAATACCAGATACATGCTTACTTGTATGGCTTATAAGAGGTTAAGAATAGCTGGTATATGGGAAAGATTCAGTGACACATAAAGAAAATGGGTATTTCAAGTAACAAAAGGCACAAAATTAAGTCATCAATTTTAAGTTCTTAACGCTGGATTTCCTGGTTGATCTCTGCTGCTTTGCAAAGACGGTGTTTTCTTTTTCAGCAGTACTTTCCGTGTCATGAGAGACCCACATCCTGCTAGTGCCAGCGCTTCCAGAGGAGTAGCATGTAAAACATATTGCAGAACTAGAAAGAGTAAAGGGTTTAACTACGTAACTCTGGTAGTTATGATACTTAATTGTGAATTAGAGACTACAAAAAAAAGGAGTATTATGAGCAAGTTCATAGGCTATATCAGTCTTAAAATACTTTCAGTAAATTTAATTTCTTTTAAGCAAAAAACTTAATTTCAATAAACTCTTCAGCATTTTTATTTATCCTTGGCAAATTATATTTCAAAATATAATTTATAATTATATAAAATATATTTATATGGCAAAATGTAATTCAGATTTAGGTTAATTGTAACTGCTTGCTTTTTATATAAGATGTACAGGAAAATTTGACTATAAGAATACTCAACAGGAATAAAATAAAAACATGAAATAAGAGAAAATGAGCTGGAATACAACCTTAACAAATGTCTGTGTTTCCCAGGGCAGTTCAGGAAGAAATTCTATCAGAAAAATGGTCAAGGGTGTGTAAGAGGCCCAAAGTAAGTGATTTCACAGAACACCAAAAAAAGGGAGAGATTCACAATTGGTAATGCCAGGTGTCCTGAAGGTTTCAGAAAGCAAGAGCTGTTGTTACTCAGGGTTAGCTTTAAAAATGAATTTATAGTAGAATAATAGGCATACAAGCTAGGCTGCAGGAAATTAAAGAGAGCAAACAAAAACAAGTGTATACTTGTTTAGGAACATAAGTAAAAGAAAGGTAGAAAAAATGGACAATAACATGAGAAAAACAAAGGAAGGAAAACTGTACTTTGAGTACTTTGTGCAATCTAGATGCCTTTTTTCACTGTCATTTTTAGTCTTCATGTCTGTCCTTAACTATGTACTGTTTAATTTTTTAACTAAATATTTGACATAATAAAGTAAATACCTCTTAAAAAGCACTTCATCTGCATCCCATATAGCTGATGACTATATTGAGGAAAAGCATTTATGAGATTCTCTGAGTTGTGAGCTAAACTAGCTGCTTTTTTCATGGAATACCATTTTTATTTTAGTAACAGACGAGCTATGATTATTCACACATGGGTTCTTGGCAGACAGTTTCTTGGAAAAAGACCAATCTCTTCAAGGAAAACAACTGTGACAATATTTGTTGCCAACAATAAAATTTGAGCTTTCCAGCAAAAATTAGAATTTTGAAAGACTTGTAGCTGTTGCTGAACTTAAAAGTCCTTTTCTGATGAAGCCGGTGATAATATTAATAGTTATGGCTTTTTATTATGGTACATGAAAATATAGATTGGTTACCAAAAAGCATATATGAAGCCAGGCATGGTGGCACACACCTGTAATCCCAGCACTTGGGAGGCTGAGGCAGGAGGTTTGCTGCAAGTTCAAGGCCAGCCTGAGCCAAATACTGAGTTCAAGGCCAGCCTGTACTACATAGTGAGACTCTGTCTCAAAAAAATCGGTAAAATAAAATTAAATAGCATATATGAAAATCCAAATAACTATAAAACTAGACATTGGAAATTTTTGGAAAAATAGTCATTCTCACTAAATGATTTTTTATGTGAAATTTTTGTTTCATAAAAGATGTTATGTAGCACAGTGGCTTGTTTTAAATGAATTAAATATTTAATCTTTATTTTCTTTGTTTTAATTTCTAATACCATTAGATGTAATCCTTGTAAATAAAAACTTCTTTAGGATCCTCAGTAATTTCTATAAAAGTCCTAAGACCAAAAGTTTGAGAACTGCTGCCCTAACGTTTCACTTAGATGTCAATTAAAACATACTTAAATTCATCTGCATTTTTAAAGTCATAAATGTTTATATTTTTATTGCTGTAATTTTCTTAATGCTTTTCAGACGTACAATTGAAAGTTATAATAATTGATGGTAGATAATTTTGAGGATTTTTCTAAGAATATGTTTGTCACATTATAGAAAAGAAAATTAGCTTAAGACAGTAAAGATCAGACATGACAGATTTACAGATAGAATATTCATGTTTCAGTCTGTGAAGAAGCTCAGAGTTAAAATCCCACCACTGTGAACGTGTGTCGCTCCTTTTTCAGAATGCTGCCTTACGGTTGTCTCTCGATTGGTGACTGTGTAGGCCTGATCGAGGTGGTGAGAAATTCTCACACTATCATGCAGATTCAGTGCAAAGGCGGCCTGAAAGGTGCACTGCAATTCAATAGCCACACACTGCATCAGTGGCTCAAAGACAAGAACAAAGGAGAAATGTGAGTTCACCAGTCTTTCTTCCCATTAGGTTTGCTGGGTGAGTCAGACTATGGTTGCACATACACCGGAAAGAATAATTCTACTCACTTTGGAAAAAAATATCCTCAACTTTTGAAATGTTTGAGGTTATTTTTAAATGATCAGATTTATTTAAATTTGATAAAATTCTGCACATTCAACTTATATACCTAAAATGTTCTTATTGCTTTTTTTACAAAAAATTGTACATTCAAACTTTTAATTCTTCAATAAAATTGTTAATTTTTTTCAGTACTAGAAATAGAACCCAGAGTCTTCCTACTGAGTTATGTCTCCAGCCCTTTTTTGTTTTGAAATAGGGTCTTGCTAAGTCACTAATTTATGCAGGCTGGGCTTGAACTTTAAGATCCTCCTGCCTCAGCCTCCCAGAATACTGAGATTACAGGTACGCACCATCATAGCCAACTAAAAACAGATATTAATTTTAATGATCAAAGTGTTTTTCCACTATGACAAGAATCATGCTTTGGTCAAGAAATATCTAGAAATTTCCCTAGAAACCTTTAACAACTTAAGAATCTCAAATTTCTCAGATCTTGGACGTAATTCTTTGTCTGTTGTGATTATTTTCATTGTTTTAATAGAAACTTATACTCCCTTTTCCCAGTGTGGCCTAGTCCATATGACTTATGAGGTGTTTGTTTCTTCCTTGCAGATATGATGCAGCCATTGACCTGTTCACACGGTCGTGTGCTGGATACTGCGTGGCCACCTTCATTTTGGGAATTGGAGACCGTCACAACAGTAACATCATGGTGAAGGACGACGGGCAGGTGAGGCTTTTCTTCCTAGAGGGTCCCCTGTTGCTGGTTACTAATTCAAGGAGGCTGAGTCTGCATGAATCAAGCTGTAACAGACTTTCTTATTTTTAAAAGCTGTTTCATATAGATTTCGGACACTTTTTGGATCACAAGAAGAAAAAGTTTGGTTATAAACGAGAACGTGTGCCATTTGTTTTGACACAAGATTTCTTAATAGTGATAAGCAAAGGGGCCCAAGAATGTACAAAGACCAGAGAGTTTGAAAGGTAAGCTCAAGAAATTAAAGCACACAACGAGGCGTTGGCGCTGCAGTGCCAGAAACAATTGATACCTTTAAGCAGTTTAAGGTAATAGATGTTATTTAGCAAAAACTGAGTGTTTTACTTTTTGCATTTAATTATTTTAAGGAAAATGGAAATAAAGATTAATCATTGAGTTAATAATCAAGGCCTAAAAAGTCATCCTTAAGCTTAATAACACCTAAATTTTTCATTTACTGCTGCTTAGATAATTAGACTCTGCCTTTTCTGTCTTTGCAAATAATGTATAGTGCTTAAAACAACATTTTACAGTTACTTAACTCAAAAAGCAACTGGCTATAATTACCATGCTTATTCCAGAATTTTTCTTATTACTTGACAATACATAATTAATCTATTTTAAAACTTGAAGTGCTTTCATAAAATTCTGTTCTATCTCCAACTCAGTCTTCTGACTATAGCTGAAGCCCTAAAGTCTTTAATATGGACCACACCATATATTTAATAATGTTTGATAAATACTAAATCCCTAATGTGTCAGGCATGTGCTTGTGATAAATCAGTAAATAAAGTTTTTTAATGGAGCTTGCATTCAGGTGGGGTAAAGGAAATAGAGAAGTGTTGGCTAGGGAAATGGGGAGAGAATAGTACTACTTTTTTTTATAGCCATGTCCAAGTAAGCCTCTGAATTGTGTGACATTCAAGCAGAGACCTAATGTCAGTGCCATTTGCTCCATACTGACCAAATTGTTTTTGTCACTTGTAGGTTTCAGGAGATGTGTTACAAGGCGTATCTAGCTATTCGGCAGCATGCTAATCTCTTCATAAATCTTTTCTCAATGATGCTTGGCTCTGGAATGCCAGAACTACAATCTTTTGATGACATTGCATATATTCGAAAGACCCTAGCCTTAGATAAAACTGAGCAAGAGGCTTTGGAATATTTCATGAAACAAATGAATGACGCACACCATGGTGGCTGGACAACAAAAATGGATTGGATCTTCCACACAATTAAGCAGCATGCATTGAACTGAAATGATAAGTGAGAAACTTAAAGCCCAATATCTGGATTCTACACTACACTGTTAATAACTGACAGCAGGCAAAGACTGATTGCATAGGAATTGCACAATCCATGAACAGCATTAGAATTTACAGCAAGAAACAGAAATAAAACACTATCTAATTTAAATAATGTAAATGCAAACAGGGTTTGATAGCACTAAACTAGTTCATTTCAAAATTAAGCTTTAGGATAATGCGCAATTTCATGTTATGCCTTAAATCCAAAAAAAGGTAAACTTTGAAGATTGTTTGTATCTTTTTTTAAAAAAAAACAAAAACAAAACAAAACCCCCAAAACAAATAGAAATGATGGAGAAGAAAAAAGAATGATGTTCTGTGTGTCCTGCAAATGTTCTGTGTTTTGAAATGTGGATACAACCAAGCTGTTACTGCATTAGGTCTAAGTAAATGAGTTTATGTTAAATTGCATAAGATTGGAAAAGAATGAAATTTATTTTAACTTTCCCATTGCTGTTCAACGTACAGTTTGAAGTGGGTTTTTGACTCCTTGTTTAATGAAGAAAAATGCTTGGGGTGGAAGGGACTCATGAGATTTCACCAGAGACTTTTTCTTTTTAATAAATCAAATCTTTTGATTATATGGGGTCTTATCTGCAAATTTTAGAAGCAGTCACAAATGAGACCTGTTAAAACACGGTGTTTTTGTTGGATTTTTGTTGTTGTTGTTGTTGTTGGTTTGTTGCTGTTACTGTTTTCTGACAGTATTGACAAGATCTGACTCTTATTTTCTAGGGAAATTCTGGGCTCCCACAAACTAAAATAATCATCTTAGAAAAAAGAATGAGCAGGAATAGGTCTTGTTCCACAAGTGTACAGTATTCACCTTAAACTGATTTTTTTTTCTCCTTTTGCAATTAAACTGAATACATTTTTTCATGCATGTTTTCCAGAAAATAGAAGTGAGTATTAATGTTATTAAAAAGATTATTTTTTTTATTAAAGGCTATTTATATTATAGAAACTATCATTAATATATTCTTTATTTACATAATCTGTCCCATAGTCATGCATTGTTTTGCACCCAAATTTTTTATTGTTTGTAGCAGCATGATTAGCTTTCTTCTTGGTCTATAGATGAGGCTCAGTCACTATCCCATTTATACCAGTACCCAGTGTGTAACAACCTACAGGAAGCAGATTGAACTCTGTCATCTTTTCCTTTCTATTTTCACATGATTCCCTTATCTTCCATCCTTTTTTAGTTGGAATGGCTCAATCATGTGAACTTCATTACCAGATTGCACTGACTGCTTCAACCCCTCTACTGAGACCTGCTCATGAATAGTACTTTATAATATTAGAGAATAGAAACCATGAACTTTTTACTTTTTAAAGATATTTATCCATATTTCAATATTAAAAGAAAGACATTAAATCATTTTCAGATCATATTCCATTTTCCAAGTGGTCAGGTCTCATTCCAACTTCATTAAATCCCATTTGAGCACAGAACACATTCTTAAGCATTTTGAAAAATACTCACCCGAGATGTAGGAGCTAATGCTAGTAGTCGTCATGTTAGGATCTGATATTTTATTCAGTATTTTAAATGAATGACTAATGTTCTAAGAAGTAGCTTTAGCAAATTCCCAGGTGCCACACCAAAAAAAGAATAAAGTGCAATAATTTACTGACAGTTTTCTAGATTAGGCATATTATTGGAGAACAACCTTATAAAGAGTGCACATTGTATAATCTAGTAAAACAGCATCACTTTAAAAATACTCATCTATGAAATCAGATACCTATAGAAGTCTTGAATAGTGAACAGGGACTCTAATGCAAATACTCTTAATATCTGGCTATTTTAGAACCCTTAAAGGGCATAATTAATGAAGATTTAGATACTTCACTAAAGCATGTATATAATGCCACCATGAAAAAAAATTGAAGATTAGGGGAATTTATTTCTGTAAGCTGTCTTAAAATAGTTATACAGAATTTAAACCCTTGTTTTAAGTTGGAAGCCAGATAGATTTTTCTGCTAATAGAGGTTTCGTTATTTAAACAATTAACATTTTGTGTTATTTAAATATATGCAGTATACTAACATCCCAGCCTTTTCTGTATTAGGGATTGATAATAGAAAACTTAGCACAAATGGTACAGATCTGAAACTTTGATGGTATAAACTGAAGAATTAACAGAGAACTGTGTTTTACTCGAGTGCCAAAAAAGCCTTGAGCTTCCGTGCACAAAATCTGTACAGTTTTTGCATTTCTCTCACATTATTTCAGGTAGCTGCCCACTTCCTATTCCCCTAGGATCTCTTCACCATTAAAACACACAAGCCACATAGCTTATTTCATTATATATGTTTATTTTTAAGTTATTACAACCAAATTAATTGGATTTGGAGAAACATAGATAAATTCTGTAAGGAATATAGATTAAGTAATCTAAGCAACAAAGGAGGACAAGTAGTGTTCAGAAAGGGAAAGACCAAAAACTGAATGCAAAGCTACACAGGGTGACTAAGACCTGTTTCAAGTCAGTGATGATACAGCCACTTCCGGGTACTTGAGAATCAGAGGTCAGCTGATGTAGCTGACCCTATTTGTCATCAACCATGATGTAGTTGACTATTGGCTCTACAGTTTCATTGCTTGAGAAAATTCCTTCAGTAATTGGTTTGGAGGGAAAAATCATATCTAAAGAAAAAAGCCTAGCTTTAAATACAGTGTAGCGAGAAAATAGTCAACTGTTTAAAAATCACTTAACTTTTTACCATATTCTCAGCTATATGAAAGCATTCATTTTAAGTATTTTTAGACTGCTGTTAATTTGAAATCTGTCAACATTATTGTGAAATTTGGGTTTTTTTAAAAAAAATGTTTCTATTTGAATTTTTTAAAAGAAGAATGGAATTTGGTTGCTATTTTATGATAGAACCTAAGCTTTTTCTGGTTCTGGGTGTCCTATGTAAAACTTAGTATCAGAGTAACTAAGGTTTTCCCTTTATTCTACTTTATATTACAATCTCATTAGGAAATGGGAAAGTGGTGAATATATAATGAATTGTAAAATATTTTAATGTATAACTTTCAACTGTGAAACTATGACTATTGAAATTTTGATGAAAACAGCTGCTGATAAAGTATTTTGTGTAAAGTGTAGTTCTTACTAATCAGGAAATGATCATTTGATTAGATTGTGTATACCCTCTTGGATTTTATTTTAAATGGATGGGTTTTTGCATAGGTAAAACACAGTCCATCTGTGTTCTTTTTCCATCAAAATCTGACTGATTTGGCATTATTTTTTTTTTAAATGGTGAGCAGCCTGTCTTACAGGCATGATGAAAATTTCACAGCACATAAACTGGATTTTTTTAACATAATGATTTTGTATTTCTGTTTAATTCATATTTTGATCAGTAACCCCTGCTTGCCAACTCTTGAAAGAAATTTACTTTCTAGCAGTATGTTCAAGCTAGTGTGTTAACTTTTTCTGACTATTATAAGTTCCTTTTCTGTGTCTACACTAACTGTAGACCTGGGCTGGACCCACAAACTTGAAGTCCACCTTACAAAATTATCTTGATGTCCTAGATAACACTAAAATAATTCAGTTTTAAAACAGTATATGGTGTTAATAGATGGTGCTTCTATTTAAGACAACTTTCATACTTCAGGTGTTTTGGAGCTTAAGGGAGTGTGAAGGGAGGGGACAGAACAGGGAGGGGTTATTTGAATGAACTGCATTCTTTATGTCCATCCTTCTCAGATGGGGCACGTCTAAGGGAAGGCTGGAAGTTGTGAATATATATTGTTCATACTATGAGGAAATTAACTCTTCATCAAGGATGGGTTGTGAAGGCTGAGCTATACAATTCAGCACTTACAGCATCCTCAAATAATAATTATTGGTAAAAGGATATTACAACTGGGCTGTTTTTCTTGAAGTACAAACAAAACCATTTTAATTAATACGTTAAAATTGTAAATATATCTTTATGTGCCATGGTCTGAGAAGGTTTTCTCTTTTGCTATAAAAATTATTTCCACTTTCTGAAAAGATTATTAGGATTTCACTCAAGGTAGATATGGTCCTAGTAAAATTGGATTGGTAACTGTACCTTAGAAAGTTAGGGAAGAAAAAATAGATGAGTCACAGTTCAGTGCTTCCGGCTCTTACATGACAGAAATTTTTCCAAGCACTTTATTTTGGATTTACAAAGTCAAAGTTGGCATATCCTGTTTTTAATGGTGCTGGAGATACTAATAAAATATTTTTGGCTAAAATTTAATTATTGCTAGAGCCCTTTGGAAAAGGCTGTAGTGTAGTGTGAGGAAGTTTATAGCACTAGGTTCTCAAATTCAGCATTAAAAATCCATTTATTCTCCTTTCTCCATTACTAGTATGTTTCGTATGTGTGTTTATGCATAACTTCTTTTTGTGCACACATTGCAAGTTCTAGTCAAGAGGAGTCTTTTATAAAAGATGTAAATGAATATTAAGGTTCTAAAATTCAGAAGAGTTTAGAATTCATCTGGAGTCTCCCAAGTTGGGATGTTAGTCTTTAAATAAACTTATTTATTTCATTCAAGTGTTCCACTTGATTAAAGTTTTGCACTTCCTTTTTATTAGTGCAGCACCATTCCTTTTGCATAGTTTTAGGTGTGTTAATAGTTTAGCCACATGAGGTAGCAGAAAGTGGCAGGTGTGAGTCATAATGATATTTTCTTACTTGTAATTTTTACACACTACATGTAAGAGTTTTAGTGGGGGAGGGGGAGTAACATTAGTCCAGTGTATGTGTGTATAGTATAGTTCAGTGTAACTGAATTTTCACTGCCAACAGAATCCATTCTTCATGTTGGTAAGTACAGAAAAAGTTTTTAAATACATTTTGTAAGCTAAGTGAAGTCTATCAATCTGCAGCCTCATTTAATCTGTCACTGCAATAATTTTGTGGCAAAACCATCTATATTTTTAGGTATTCTTATTTTTGTTGATCCTTCTAGGTTAGCAAGGAGACAAAAACCCTTCTGTGTTTCACATTAAAATGTCTTTAATACGACTAAACTCTTTCATTCTTGTATGAATTTCTAAGTGTGATCACCATCTACTGATTTCATTTTTAAAAGTTCCTGGTAAGATTTAATTTATATTCTAAGAGTAGTTGAAGAACTTGGCATTTATCAGATTTCTAGAAAATTTTTTTTTGCTCTTGAGCTCTTATTTTTTGTGCAGTTAATGGTTTCAGTGCAATTCAGTCTTCAGACTTAATTTGATTAAATAAAATCCAAAAGAACATGTCCTTTGGGACCTAACACCTTCGTATCCTGGGGAGTGTAATGCTACCACAAGACTGCTGACGCATCAGTTGTTCGTGTCAGAAGCTTGGACGAGGGGCTCCAATCAGCCTTTCTTTAGCCCCAAAAATTGTAGCAAGTCTATTTCTCTATATTCTGTTCGTTCAATGAATTGAAGTCCTGTGGTATCATGCATTAGTTGAGAAAAGTTGTTTTTGATATCCTCTTTATGATGGCCCAAACACTATTTGACACAGCAAGATTGCATGTGTTACTATATTGAGAATATAGAATAATAGCACTAAATTTAAGACCTCTTCCCAGTCTTGCTCTTCCTAGCAAGAAGTTTGGCCTGTGACTGCACTTATTGTCTGTTTGTGCTCATTAGAACCTGTCAATGTCTGCTTTTCTTTAACTTTGCAGTCTGTAACATCACGCTGTTTATTAAAAAAAAAAAAAAAAATTACCTTGACTTGTGTCCAAACTTAGTGTATTATGTAAAGAAAAAGCTGTGATAATTCTATTTTTCCATTTCTCTAGAACCAAACTAGTATTACAAATAATCAAAATTTAGCCAGATTTGTGTTCTTTTCAAAAATGACTAAGAATATTTGTTTGAAAACCTAAAACAATTATGCCTTAAAAGCCAACTTTTCTGCCCTGGTAAAGTGATGAATATGAGAAAAATGTATGTTTAGATACTTTTCTTTAAACATAAAGAATTATCTACTTGTATTTTATGCAGACATATATGAATGTGAATGTATGTAATTTTTTTTTCAAGTCATTTGAGGGCCAGGGCCTAAAGAAGTTAGGCTAGAAGCAAACTGATTTTGCTTTCAGTTATCATTAAACATTGCTAAAGGTAAGTTTGAACCTTTCTTTGATCACTGATGCACATCATTTTTGATATTTGTTACTTTTAAGCTTTTAAGCATATGATTGATTAAATTTTATTGATATGTCAAATTATTTGAACTTTAAATTGATGTTGTTCCCTGAGTATAATTTCTTTCCTGAGATGAACCAAGTAACCACTCTCTGAATAGAAAACTGAAAGTAATTTTAGCTTGCCTTTGTTAGAAGAAAAATCATATTGCTAAGATATACTACTAGAAATAGAATGGCGATGTGCCTTTAAGAAAACCGCAGAATCTCCATTTGCAGAATGATTTAAAATGTACATGTATACATGTGTTTTATTACAACAATCTTCTAGCATACAAAATAATCTACTACAACATTTATGCAGCAACTTCTGAGCCATAAATACATATATATGTATCACATTTAGCCAAAAGAATGGGGGAGTCCGCTCTTCCAGCACTCCACCCAGCCTCCCTTCCTACTCTGCTATGAAAAAATTGACTATTGCAGCTCTGCACAGATTTTTTTTTTCAGCTACTAGTAATTTTAAGTACCTCTACTAGATACCAGAAACTGTTTCATTTACCCCCACCTTGTGCTTTAAAATAATGAAAGAAGAGACCATCCCCATGGTACAGATAAGAAAAGAGAGGTTTTGACACATTAGCTGATTTGCCCAAGAATGTATGTCCAAAAACTTGCAATTATGGCCTGCAAATTAAAATGCATCTACTCGGAGGTGTGTTCTTCGCACATTAGAAAGAGAATGGGTGACCAAGATTGTTCATAACTGGTCGACATTGTTCTACTTAATATTCATTTTGTGGATTTGTGGCTTGAAATTAATTACTAAGACACTAAGCTGACTTAGAATCAAAGTTTGTCTTTTGATTGTATCTATGTATAAACTACTTCAAAAGTCGTTTTCCTGTCCAAGTTTTTTTGTTTTTGTTTTTTGGTAATAGAGATTGAACCCAGGGCCATCACACTGAGCTACATCCCTAGCCTGCCTACATGTATTTATTTCCTCACTTCTTTTGAAACAGGGCCTTGCTAAGTTGCCCAAGCTTAACTCAAACTTCTGATTCTCCTACCTTCAGCTCCCAGAGCACTGGGATTATACACGTGCCCCACCATACCCCAGCTTTTTAGTGAAAATATAAAGACACTGAGGTTTATTGGAAAAATTAGAACAAACTCTGTTCTCAACTCATATTTTCAGCTTAATTAATCTGAAAAGCACTTGTTGGATCCTGTAATACCATCATTTAAAATAACCATGGTTGATTCATTCATTAAAGTACAGACAATTTTTGACTGTCCATTGAACTTTCCTGCAATGTAGATTTTCTGAAGTATGTGTTGAAATCCAGGATAGCTTTTTCTTCCTTCACATTTCTAGTCAGTGCTTCTGCTTCTACCTGAATGTGCACAGAATGAAGTGAGCTTATGAAAAGCATAATCAATGAGAATAATTCTGAAAGAAAAATGAGCTATGGCAAAGCTAAGTATAAATCACTAAATTTTGCAGGCGGGGGGGCGGGGTGGGGCACCAGGGTCGAACTCACAACCTCGCGCTTGCCAATCAGGTGCTTATGCCGCTGAGTTAAATCCCCAGCCCTAAATCACTATAAATTCACTGAATTTTCTAGGGAATAGCCTTCCTCTTATCATGATGGTGAAGAAAGAACAAACTAATAAATGTAGTAGGTCCACATTTTCTTAAATGTCCTGATACGTTCTTGTAATGAACTGTTCTTCACTGAGGATTTGCTTCATGAGAATGTTTTCATGTACCTAGAGTGAGGCTGAGTACTCAGCACATTAGAAACCTTCATCATCATTCATTTTCATACTGACAGCTTCCAGCTAGATTTGAAATTAGATCAATAACTACCTTGAACTCATCTTACCTGTGGGGTGGCTCATATGGGAAGAGATTTAGGTAGAAGATAGATAGATAGATAGATAGATAGATAGATAGATAGATAGATAGATAGAAGATAGATAGATAGATGATAGATAGATAATGCATGAATTTGACATATTTATAGAATGCAGAAAAAGGCTTTTAAGAAACTTCCCACATGAAAATATAATAACTTTACCCTATATGTAGCTAGTTTGCAAGCAGGCATCATTAGGTCTTCCACTGCAGAAATTACAGTGTCTGGAGCCAACATATTAATTTGGCCATTATCTTAAGATTTCTCTATTTCTTCCTTTGCTCTTGTCCGTACTCCACAGTTTGTATCGATGCTGTCTGATGGAGGGTTCTTTTCCATGCACTTCATCTCTGACTGTGGTGCTGTATTTTTCACAGAGTAAGGACAAGTGCTGTGTTAATCTCACCATGCCAACAATCAGGCCACCACCTAGCAGAGTCAGTGAAGGCCAAAATAAACAGTGGAAGATAACCATTTGATCATATTTTTTTATAAGAATGACATCTTCAGATTGGCTGTTGGGCCTATAGAAGCACGAGAAAGAGGTTCCATTTTTGTGATCGAAGAATTCTTTTATGTCCAGAACACTGTTGAGTAAATCATCCCTATCTCGGTGGCACTTCGGTGTATAAAAGCACTGGGAATATAGAGGGGGGAAAAGATGACAGTATTGTCACCAATATCACAGTTTTAATTTTGAAACAGTTTCAGTTGCAAGCAGAGAGAAATTTCAGTCTTAGGTCACATATTACATAGCTTATGTAAGATTGGCAGGAGGGAATAGAGTTGAATGGCCACTTGTAGGTACTAAGCTAAAAGCTTGAAGTTTATTACCATATCCATTAAAGCACTTGGGATACAGTGTTAAAGTGCTACAGAAATGTTGGAGAGCTTAAATGTCATTGCTTCCAAAAAAAAAAAAATCATCATAATGAAATTAGAAGACACCAAAGTTCAGTGTCATCTAATACAACTTTTATAGTTAACTACAAATCCTACTGGTTGTATAACTTACCAAAATACAGTAATTACTTAAAGACAGAATTGCTTTACTGATGGTAGGCTGTCGAGTTATATTTTTTAACATTTTTGATATGCTAGCAAGTGGGACCTCTGAAAGTAAGACTGCACACTAATAGCTCTGCTCACTCCCTGAACCTACAAATTTCAGACACCAAATTGTGAAACTAGAGTAGTGCCTTTTGTTCCTGTATAGCCCAGTCCTCCCCTGGGAATGCTTTCACCTATTTTCTATCATGACTTAACCACTACAAAAATATTCACTGAAAGAAAACATTGATCCTTACAGATGCCCTTGAGTTCTGCACCCTGCTGGGGACAGTCAGCCAGGGAAGGGTTGTTGCAGGAAAAACTTTAATTACACTAATTTAAGTTACCTTGGAATTTAACTGGACAGCCTCTTCGTTATAATGTAGGAGAGCTTTCTGACCTGAGTGAGTGAGGTTCACAAACACCTGAAGACACAGATACTTCCCCTGACCTCTGCAACCCACGCCACAGGTGAAAGCACAGTCCAGCCAGTCCTCCATGATATGTGTGTGGACGGTTGTGCAGTTTGATTCTTCTCTCTGTGTGCTGCAATATGGAAAAACACATGTTCTTCAACTCCTAGAGAATTTGGTTCTGCAGTCCTAATGTCACAGCCCAAGGCATTTGTCTGTTTCAAGGTAGTGATGTGGAACCGTTAACAGGTGTCACATAATGATTGGGGGTATGGAGGACGCAGAGATGGCATAAACAGCAGTAAATGGCCACGTCCCATCTTAATTCTGACTCTAGCAGTGTATTTCTCACTGTACCAACCCTAAGACTCCCTCAGATCCTTGGTATTCAACTTTTAGAACCATCCAAAGAAGTGATAAATGTGATCCCAAAGCTTCACTTGCAGAAATTCTGGCTCAGTGGGTAAACTGAGGCCCAAAAATCTATAGTTAGTAGTATTTAAGGTGCAGTTATTTGGAGAAACAACCTAAGTGATGTTACCCTAAGTATTGTATCACCAAGATTCATACTCAGAAATCTCGGCACTTCATGTTTCATCACTTCAAGATGCCCCTTATCCTTTGGAGGAGACAGTACAGCCTGCAAGAGTCCTAGTAACAAGGTACAATTCCATATGCACACTCTGCTGCCAAAAGTCAAATGCAAGCCCTTGGCAAATCTGTATTAGAATACTTACTATAGTTTTGCTACCTGTAAGTTCCTTAAAGTCAGGAGCTACATCCTGTTCCTCCTTATGTTCTTCAAAACAGAAGCACAAATCTGTAAGTGTACTGAATTAAACTTTACTACCGAAACGTTATCGGAGATTGTACAAGTACTACACATACAGGCTGTACATAGAAATGGTAGACAAAGTTCTTGCCATGAAAATTTCATGGCAGTGTGGAGAAAAAGACATGTGCATGTGAAATAATGAGAAAACAAGTCCAAGATAAAGTAAATGAAGGTGAAAGGAAATCCTGACATCAAAGCTTCAAGACTGCCTCTCATCTCGGTGGGCCTGTGTTTACTTCCTCTTGCCTTAAGCAAGAAGTTTGATTAGCAAGCTTAGGCCAGGGGTTTAGCTCAGCCGCATAAGTACCTGCTTGGCAAACACGAGGTTGTGAGTTCAATCCCTGGCACAAAAAAAAAACTTTAGGGCTGGGGATTTAGTTCAGCGTCATAAGCGCCTGCCTTGCAAGCAGGCGGTCATAAATTCGATCCCCGGTACCAATAAAAAAATTTTAAAAAACAATAAAGCCAGAATCTTGAAAACCATTGTTAGCTAGGTTCTTACCCTATTTTCTCATGGCATTAATGGCCCTAAATAATAATTGTTTTCTTTATTAATAAACTTGAGGCCACTGTGCAACCTGACCTCAAGGCCTGGGACACAAACATTGCTGGTGTGGAGCTCAAGAGAGGCGATAGCAGGAGCGGTGGGGAGCGCTGTGATGTAAGGATGGGAGACTCCACCTGCTGATGCTGCTTCAGGGAAGATGAAGGACCTCGCAGCCCACAGGACCAAGGTACATGGGCAGCATCTGACATCTAGAAGCATCTGGGGAGGAAACGCTCTCCCAGAAATTCTTCCAGAAACATGTCTCCTCTAGAAAGGAATGCATCTAGAAAATTCCCCTGGGATCCTATCAGTGGTGCTGTACAACATGGTGACCTCTTCATTTTTTCCCCAGGACTGATAACTCAGGAATGGCAGGAAATTAACCTGAAAAATAAAAAATCTGGGCATGATTGGCACATCCCTGTAATGCCAGCACTCGGGAGTCTTGAGGCAGGAAGAGCATGCTGAGTTCTAGACAAGCTTAGGCTACATAGTTCAAAGCCAACTGAACTACCAAGTGAGACCCTGTCTCAAAAATGAATAAGTAAATGAAAACAAAAAGGTGACTCACTTCCTTTTTATGACCCTTTTTCCTGGGAAATTGACATCTCAAAGGGAAAATTTATGACCTAAATGGTTATCTAATTTATTGGCTAAGTGTTGAGATGGAGGTGGATTAGGAGATTAGAGGACAGGCAGTAAAGGAATAGCTTCCGCTTTCTCACCGCTTTATTCTCCATCTCCAGCTGCTTCCCATCCCAGACAGAGGAACAGACAACTCCATCTCCCTATCCTAGACCACGGTCAGGAGAGCCGCCCCTGGAGAAACCAAAGCGGCCTCCCCTCCTTTATCAGAGGGCCTAGGTTGAACCCAAATTGCAAACTCTGGATCTTGTGACTCTGTTTCTTACCTGAGCATGAAAGGCTTCAGCATCTTTGTTCCAAGCAGGAAGAACATTAGGACTGAGAAACCCATCATGGTAAACCCCAGCAGCACAGCTCTGTCCTCTCCTGCACTGGACGGCAATTTCTTGTGCACATCTGGTAGCTCTCCATTGCTGTAGTCTCTATACCTCTTCCCAGGGATAGAAAAAGCTGTTCTGGGAAAGTGGAGAAGCCATGGTGAGCTCATAAAGAAGTGGCAACAAGGCCAAGCATGGTGCTACATGCCTGTAATCCCAGCTCTCTGGGAGGCTGAGGCAGAAGGATCAAAGTTCAAAGCCAGCCTAAATAATGTAACAAGATGCAAAAAATGAAAGGCTGGGGATGTAGCACCAGTATTCATTCTCCAGTATCCACAAGAAATAAAAGTAGCAACATTTATCAACACAAGAAATTGAGGAATAATTGTGTTTGCTGTCCTGAAGGTGGTAAACAATTTCAATGCAACACATCAAAATTTCACCTCAGAACCTGGTGAAAATTCTTTCAGTTAAAATGATGTATTCTTAAATATTTTAAAAAGACGGTGTAACACGACTAAGGAATGTTGCCTACTGGAAGTCTTTAGAAATCTGTTTAACCAAAAACCAGAAAAATACCTATAACTAGCTTTCATTTTTTTATGTAAATATTAAAAACTGATCTTTCAGGGATATTGTACTTCCTTTCTGAAAATATTTTCTACATTGCCTTATAAATTCCATATGGAAAAAAATGAAAAAATGCCACATTTGGGGTGAACACATGCTGACCTAGGAAGGTCGGTCTTGTTCTGTACCCAGGCTTCTGCCCACACTGATGGAGATCTCAGTGCCGTCTTCTCTCCCCTCACTGCTTCATCTCTTGTCCCCTGGTGCTCTGCGTGGTTGTCCCTGCACCTCTCTCCTCTCTGCTCTGCCTAAGAACCCTCTCCGGCATAGGTCCTTTCACCGTGGGTGTCCAGGGCAAGGCATTGGTCAAAGTGGTGGCCCGTAGACAGTGCCCAGCCGGTGGATGGATTTTGTTTGACTTACTAGCGAGACCATTGCCTTCAAATCATGACATTTCTCTTTAAAATGCTGATTTCTAACTTTAAAAAAAAAATCTAAAATCCACACTCCCACAGCTGAACCACGGGCCGGGCCGAGCAGTGTCCCCCTCCACATGGGTCATGGCCTGCAGTTTGCCCCAGCCCCACCACTTCAGGCGGCCAGTGCCACCAACTGCATGTTCCCTGCGCCCCACAGCATTTCCACTGTTAAAGGCTTTATAAAGTTATAAGTCATAAGTGCATCTCTAAAGGTAAAAACTCAGGCTCTATCAAACCACCTATAAAACTTGCTAAATTTTGAAATCAAGCAAAAAACCCTATCAAGGGAATTGGAAGTTGTTGCTGTTTTTCCTCAAAGCGCGCCTCAGACTTTGCCCCGCAGCCCTGCCTGCCCGCTCTCCCGGCAGCGCCTCCTCACGCTGAAGGCCTTGAGGCGACTTGAGGCGAGTATCTGGAGAAGCAGGACACCCCAGGGGCCGCAGCGCTCCACGGTTAACACACTACCTTGGGCACTGAAGTTCTGGGTTGGGACCTGCTAGTCTCCTTGGACACCATACTCGTCCCCTGTTATCTCACCCTCGGAGAATGGACACAGAAAAAAATAAAATTTGATCCAGGGCATTTTATGACTTATCAGTAAATTGGATGTATTGATTGAGGACAGTTTTCCTCTTAAAGTAAGGTTTGGATATTTTCTGTAATCTCCAGTAGCCAACGCCTCCATTTTCCCTCATGCTCTGACTCTGGGCCTCTGTTGATCTGCCTTGTGAGGCATCCTGGAGGCTTTACTGAAAGCTTAGGCTTCCATGAGTGAGGAAGCTTTTAATGAGGTCTCTATGGCATTTCTGATGCCTTCATTAAGTATACCAGTTACAATAGTGTGTTACACAAAACTGGCACAACCTGTTAGATTCTGATCTAATTTAGGAATAAGAACTGGCAGAACCCTAGACCAGACTTTCTGCTTCTAAAATTTCTGTCCACTTTGTTCTAAGGCTTTATGGCAAATTGATGTGGTGGTGTGCACCAGTAATCCCAGCACTTGGAGAGCTGAGGCAGGAGGATTACAAGCTTAAGGCCAGCCTGAGACATGCTGTGAGTTCAAGCCCAGTTCTGGGATACAGAGCAAGACCCTGTCTAAAAGAGGAAGAGGAGAAAAAACAGGTTCATGTTTGGAGGAAGGAAAATAATCATTAAAAATTAACACAGATAAATTTTTACTATTGTGAAAGTAACAGGATTTGGTTTCAGGAGTTTGGTGGATCAGATACCTACTCTAACTGCAAATACCTAAAAATTCTGCCTAAAACTGAAAGTGTTTGGAAACTCAAGGGGCAAAAAGTACATTAAAATGGCAGCCCTAAGAGGGAAGTGGGCAGAGCCAGGGTTTTACCTTGAAGGCTCTTCAGGGCTTCACTCTGAAAGTTTGTGTGGTCACAGGGATAGGAGAGAATGCCCAGGGCCTGTCCAAGGTATGGAATTTAATACACCATTCAGCTGTAGCTGGGGCCCCAAACTACCTAAGTTTCAGGGTAAGGTTGATTTTTAAACACACACACACACACACACATACACACACACACACATCTATAAGAGACTGCAAAGAAAATATTTTTCTCAAACCTTAACAATGAAAGAGCAGGCCATCATGGGAGCACTGGGGAGGCTGAGGCAGGAGGATCACTGAGAGTTCGAGGCCAGCCTAGGCTACAAAGTGGGTTCAAGGCCACTGAACTGCATAGTAAGATCCTCTCTCAAAAAAGACAAAAAAAATTACTATCTCCTCCCAAATTTGATAACCCAGGAAAAGATGATTCTTAGAATTTGCAGCCTGAATTCACTCTGTCTGGGTAACCCAGAAACCCCAAGTTTAGAGTTAGCTTAAGGTTGTCTGAAGTAAGTAGTGACATCTGCCTCCCATTAAAAGTCAATGTGTACCTTCTCCATAGACCCACCTCCAGCCTAGACCTCAAAAGAACACCATAAATGTCCAAAAAGCACATATTCATGTTCAAAAATCATAAGACATACATGGAAATAGGGACTTTGAGTATACAAACATAGACAACAGAATCAGATCCACACAAAAATGAGATACTTGGGAAGAACATATTTAATGTTCTTAATATTTAAAAAAAAATAAAGGATTGAAAATATCAAAAAGAGTAAGGGACTCTACAGTACTATCAAACTAATATTAAAAATTTAGCCCACTATGGTGGTGCACACCTGTAATCTCAGCACTCGGAAGGCTGAGGCAGGAGAATCACCATGAGTTCAAAGCAGCCTAGGCTTGCATGGTAAGTTCAAGGGAAGCCTGAACTGCATAGCAAAACTCTGACTCAAAAAAAATTTTTTTTAGAACCAAATAGAATTTCTAGAAATGAAAAAGTAGTTGAAAGTAAAAACTTAGTGGGCAGATTTAACAGTCATTTAGATACATGTGAAAACATAATACACAGCTAGATCTGCAAAATAGCCTAAGTATAATACTGACAGATTTTTTTAAATGGAAGATACTAAAGTGAGGTTAATAAGATTGATGGAAAATGTCTAACATGGTATCTTTTCAATATTCAAAAAAAAAGATGCTAGAAGCAATATGATAAAGAGAAAATCGAATTTCAGAACTGATAAAAGACCCATCCACAGATTCCAGAAGGCCTGTGACATAAAATAAAAGGAAATCTACACCTCAACATACCCAGATATATTACATAGCCATAAAGAAAAAAAAAGATTTGAGCAACCAGAGAAAAAGATAGACCGACTTCAAGAACTGACAAGCTGGACACTTTCTTCCGTACAACAAAGTGGAAGCAAGAGCATTGTCATTGTCCCTAGAGAAAGTGACCGCAGACTTCCGTATCTGGCACAATTCTCTGAAGTCTAATTGTGAAATGAAGACATCTCACACAATCCAACAACACCAAGTTCACTCTCAACAGATCTCAAAGGAAAAGGTCCAGTATTTTCTCTTGGCAGATAGAAAACAACCCAGGTGACAGAACTGAGATTTAATCAGAAGTGAAGCGCAAATACAGGAGTAGAGAGGTAGGGACATTCCCTCTGTGAAGTAATGATAGGAATCACTCTTAGTATATCATAATGGCTGGGGAGATTTTAAAAAAAGATAAATGCATGACCAAAGCACACATTAATGGGATAATAGTGCTGTGTGTTCTAAATGCTTGGTAGTTTCAGGGAGGGAGAGAGATAGAGACATTTTATCACTTTATTTCAAGTCTGCATGTTAAATTTGTGGAATAGCCTTTAAAAAGTAGAAATAAGTGATGTAATTTCCAAACTCTTAGAAAAATAGTCAAAGAGGGGAAAGTTCATACAAAAGAAAGAAAAGAACTCAAAGGAAAAACAGGACAGACCTCATAAACTACATGACAGAATAATGTTACTCTATCAATGTCTAAGGAAGAGAACCAAATTTTCTCTCTCTCTCTCTCTCTCTCTCTCTCTCTCTCTCAACTCAAGGTGATCTTCCTGCCTCAGCCTCCCCAGTTCTGGGATTACAGGTGTATGCCACCATGCCCAGCTTTCATCTCCCACTTTGGATCAATTATCCTGAGACATTTATCCCTATCAAGGCTGCAGATAGGACTGACTTTACCACCAGACCCAAGCAAAACACAGGGCTACATTCTGACTCAGCCTGGGGTGAACTCAGTGACAGGGCTTGGAACACACTCCTCTGGGTGTGACCCGCCGGGAGCCAGCAGGCTTCCCCTGGTGCAAGGAGTGTTCCACAGAAACGATCTACAGCTCATCAGAGCTTTGTGACTCCTCAGCATGGGGCACTTGACGTTAATATTTCCCTGTAATTTGTTTCTGTTGCAGAGAAGATTGGGTCAATTATTTTTACCTTTCTATTTTTTAATTAGCAAAACTTTTAAGAACTTCTTTTTGTTTAACGACTTCTTCTGAAACGGCGTGGTTCATCAAGTTCAGCAAAAGGAGACGGCAGTCATCCCGTTGTATGTTTCAGAAATGAAAATGAGATTAATTCTACATTGCTTTGGCAAGGAACAGCTGCCTTGCTGTCTGATTCATTATGCCGTGAACAGGGCATGAGAGCCTGTTTGTGCCGTGTCTGCCATTTGATCTCCTGCCATGCCGTGATTCACTGTAATTGTCTGTCCATAAAAGTGTTAGTTCATTTCTAGGAGAGAAGAACCTCTTTCTCTTGTCTGCAATATGTCTCTTCCTTCCTGAATCTAAACCCCTACACCTCATTCTCCTCCTGTGTCTTCTCTCCCGCAGAGCTGTCATGGAGGGGCATAAACATCCTGACCATCACAACCTGCCGGGCTTCCACTTCCTCAGCTCCGGACTCCACTTGGGTCAGTAACGTACCCATTTTCCACACAGTGAGCAAACACGGCTGTGAAAGTGTTCCGCAGGTCCAGAACATGCCAGTGTGCCTTCCACCCGCAGGCACTGCCCTCTCTGCTTTGATGTCCACTTCTGAGGGCCTCATATCTCAACCCCAGGCAGGCACAAGGGCGCCACTGCACTACAAAGCTCCCGTCTGTTTTGCTTTGCATTCGCCTAGGGACAAAGGGGTCCTAAAGAGAATCTCACTTTCCCCTTTTGCTGGTTAATAGCAGTAGCTGAAATGTGCACAAAACAGAAAGGCCTCCTTGAAAGTGCCTCGAGACTCTTTCTGCTTCCCTTTCAGTGGTAGGAAAAAGATGAGGCAGAGATAGGTTAAGTGACTTGCCCGGGGAAACACAGTTAAGTGCTGGAGCTGGGAGCTGAATGCAGTACTGTGATCAGATGCTAGTGTAACTTCCTCGTTCACTTAACTGAGGGAGATAAAATGTGCACCCACTGTGTGCTGGACCACACCACTGCTGGGACCCAGAGCTTGTAACCTAGGAGTGGAATTCAGTAAAAAAGCATGCAGCGAGGTCAGAGCTGCTGGGAAAGCCCTGCAGCGAGGTCAGAGCTGCTGGGCTTTCCCAGCAGCTCTGACCTCTCTGCATGCTTTTTTACTGAAGGACAGGCAGTGGAGGACAGGCAGTGAGCACCCTAAGAGCACAATGACAACTCAGCCCCCAACCTTCTTACGGCCCCCATCCAACAGCTTGTTCAGCCAGATGCCTACTACAGACCAAGAGAGCGCTGGTGACTTACCTCCCCTGGCACCTGCGGCTGCCCTGGAGTGTGATTTGAACTGGGATGCTGAAGGGCTGCATGAGACCAGGGCTGGGCTAAGGGGGCTCCTCTCACCTTGTCATGCCCCCAGAGGGCGTCGGAGGGGGAAGCTTAAGCATCAACACAAGTGGCATCCCAGAGGGAGCCCCCAGCCCCCAGCACAGTGATGCCCATTGGAAACACTGCCACGTCCAGAACTGGTAGCCTGCTAGAGCTTTCCTGGAGGGGGGAACTCAGAACAGCCTGGCCCAGGTGGCTCTGGAGATAGATTCCTGGCCAAGTGGGTCAGCCCGTCACAGAGACTCGAGAACCGCGTGGTTTTCTGGAACCAAAGCTTCCCCTCTATGGTTGTCCTGTGCCTGCCACCAACTTATCACCTATTTCCACCCCAGGGAGCAGGTGCTCCGTCATAGAGACCTAAGCGCTGTGGAAAGTTCTGAGACCCAAGGGATCCTCTATAATTGGGAGGGACACACTCCTTACAAGACAGTACAAGAAGGGGAAATGTTTTGCCAGGTCACACTTCCTTTTTCACAAATTGTTGGAATGCAATCATAAAGAATACCTTTCTTTTGTAAATTGCATGTACTAATCAAGATTAACTTTTGTATGTGAGTTTCTAAATTTTCAAGGCTGAAAGGGCCATTAAAATTATCTCAAAAGTGTTTTTTAAATGTATCAAATACAATTTTGATAACTTAAAGGGCATTTGGAGATCTTTACAGCTAAATTATGAACATTACCGCAATACAGTATCATAGTTTATGAGGTCAATATGATGGAATGCCAATAAATTTTATTTTTCATCAAGGCAAGGCTATCTTACCATTTTCCAAAATGTTGGAGTGAACAAGAATGTAAGCATAATCTCATCTATCAGTACTGTGTAGCTATATAAACTGTTACTTGTCATTTTAAAATCATTTAATGAAAATATATATTTGTATATACCTGATTTGCATTATTATTCAGCTAAAGTTATGGACTCAGTCTTGTGTAAAATATTTGCTTTTAGTGAACTGAAGCCATTTATGATAAAAAATTGATGATACCCAGTATTTTTTCTCTCTGCTTCCTACTTCCACCTTATGTTTATTTTAAAAAGGTTAATTTTTCCCTTCTTAGATTTATCTGTGCTAATACATTACTTCTGCATCTTGGAACTTAACTCTCTTTGAAAAAGTGAATGATTTGCTGATACTTTTATGTTTTGATTCAGCCTCAGAAATATGGCGATTTTTGCAGCCTGTGAGACTTTCAGAAAGTTTTTCCAGGCTGGTCTCGAATTCTGGCTCCAGCCATCCACCCTCACCTCAGCCTCCAAGTAGCTGAGAAACCTCGTGCACCACCAACCCAGGAGACCCCATCTGCCCCCAGAACTCACATCTGCCTTTTCAGGGTCTCCCAGGCATTCATAGCTTAGCATTCTTATTCTTATTAAGAATAAGAATTCTCTTATTCTTATTAAGAGAAAATCCCCATGCATAATCTTTAAAACTTCATCTTTAAATTGAGTGAAGAGAGAAAGTGGGTTTTTCTAATGACTTTTATCCTCCCAGTAGTTTGGGTGAGAGCTGACAGGTTTGTTTGGTTCTTAGCAAGTGTGGACCTGCTTATGTCTTGGGTGGAGCTGTCACAATTATTCATCCGCGTCTCTGCTCAGATCTAGCTGGTACTTTGGTTCTTTTTTGCTTTTTGTTGTTGTTCTTGCTGGTTTTTTGTGGGGTGTTTTGGTTTTGGTTTTGGTTTTGGTTTTTGAGACAGGGTCTCACTATGTAGTTGAAGCTGGTCCTGAACGCGCTATCTATCCCAGGCTGGCCTAGAACTCGCAGTGATCCTCCTGCCTCAGCCAACCGAGTTCTGGGACTACAAGCATGCTCCATCACGCCCAGCTTTCTCTTTTCCTTTTTAAATAGAACCAAGATGGTAAGTGAGAAAAGTAATGTCACTTTTTCCTTTTGATATCACCAAAGCCTGCTGGTAATCAGCTGGCCTTTCTGTTCACTAATAGCACAGCCGCTCCTCCGCCTCATCACAAATACTCCATTCTGAGCTGCCAATTCACTGTTTGAAGAAGAACCCAGAGCTGGGAGGTGTGACCTGCAATTCCATTATGTTCACCTGGGAACTCGGGCAAGGCTAAGCCAGATGCACTGTGGTGATGAGAGATGCCAGGTATTGAACACCAGGACCTCTGGATCTGAAGACCTTTCCTAACATCCTGGCTCATTCCTTTCTGAGTTAGTCACTTCCTGGAGATCACTTCTTGCTCCATAAAACAGTAATTGCCAAGTGTGGTGGCCCACACCTGTCATCCCAGTACTCATGAGGCTGAGGCAGGAGGATCTGTTTGAGACCAGCCTGGATGACATAGTGGGTTCAAGTCCAGCCTGAGCTACACGGGTAGACCTTTTCTAAATAATAATAATAAATAAAACCATAACTATGAATCACCTGTCAGGCCACCATGTGTTGCGTCTCCTCCTTGTTAGTCCAGAGGCTGTGGGTACTGGGTTCAAATGCTATCTTTGTAGCTTTAAGTAACCATTTAAAAATTCCCTGCTCTGGTTGTCATCACTAGAAAAAAAGGAAAAAGTAAACAAAAGCTCAGTGTGAGCGGCACGAGTGTGTGAGGCTCAATGTCCACAAACTGCTCTGAGGCCTATGTATGAAAGAGGCCATTAGTACAAAACGCTGGCGCTGTGGATTCCCGGTTCTGCAGACCCGGTCATTTCCTTAGCATGTAAAAGATGACTGATGCCAAGGAGAGAAGAACTCTCTCTTCTTTCCACCATGCTCAAGAAGCTACTTCCTTGTTCTCTTTCTATTCTCTCATTACAACTAAGAATTCTACTATTCTGCTATTACCACCAAGGATTCTTCTGTGGCTGGCAGGCTCCGTGTGTGTGAAAACTGTACCTGGTTTCCCAAGGTTAGAGATGAACAGATCATTCCCAACAAACTAAAAAGCATACAATGGCTTATGTTCTTTGTGTGTCTGTGTTGTAGAGGAATAAAGAAATGCCTCGCTGAACAATCATCTGGGACAGGGCATTTATGCTGATACAAACAACAATTTAAACAGTCAAAAGCAAAGGTGTACCTGATCTCATATTCTCTGTGCAGGAAAGCAAGTGGCCCATGCCGCACACTGTAGCAATCTTACGCAGGACCTTGCTTTTTGTTTGCCCTAAGCATCATCTCCAGCCATCTTCGCTAATTAAATGGGCACTTGACTCTATGAACTAGACTCTTGTCTGAAAAAGAAGCATCACTTCTCAACAGATGTTTTGCCTTCTCTGAATAATACTATTGTGCTGGCTAACATTTATTAAGTGCTTAGTAAAAACCAGCATCGTTTGAAGGAAATATGCACCCATTAATTTATTCACATGATTTTTTTTGAGACAGGTGTCATTATGTAGTCCAGGTTCAAACTCACTATGTAACCCAGGCTGCCCTTGAACTCATGGTGATCCTCCTGACTCAGCCTCCCAGGTGCTAGAATTACAATACTGCACCACCACACCCTGCTTGTATTGTGGACCTTGAAGAGCAGAAAGCTCAACTGATGCACAAGAACAGTACTGGGTCTATCTTGGCCTACAAACAAAGCAATGGATAATTGAAACAGAAACTAATAAAATGATAGTTGAAATTGTTCAACAGTTTAGCAGTCCTCAACTGATGGGCTTTTTTAAAGCCCTCTGTGACCAAATCTTCACCAGGCAGCACTGGGTACAGATATAATATTGTAAGCCAAGGTAATTGTTCACTACATAAATGGTACTCAAGTTTAAGTGAGACTTTCTATTTAAAAAAAAAAAAGATTTCCAATCCCTGTCTCTACTGATTTTAATAAAATATTTGGATATAGAGCCCAAGTACCTGTTTTTTAAGTATCTTTCATACAGGTGCTCCTATATTCACACCTCAGGAAAACTCTTCATGTGTGTGTGGGTATTGTGCTCAGCACTCCATGCTCAGTACTCAGTGCACAGTACTTGGTGCTCTGAGAACATTTTACCCTGATCACCAGCCCTCTTTCCAAAATAATGATCACCACAAAGAACAAATATTCCTTAAAATATGTTTAGGATGTTGAGTTTTTGTCAAATGTTCTTTTCAACATCTGTTGAGATGATTGTGTGGTTTTCATTCTTTATGTGGAATATCACATTAATGACTCTGGGTATTCGGAACTATCCTTGCTTGCCAGAGTCATGAAGTATGATAGATTTAATGCACTGTTAAATTTCATTTATTAGTATTTTGTTGAAGGAAGGTTCTGACATCTATGTTCATCAAAGATAGAGTTGATTTGATTTTTTTTTTTGCTTTGTTTTGTTTTGTTTTGTCTCAGTTATTTGGCAGTCCTGGGGATTGGATCCAGGGGCTTCCCAGAGCTGTAGCCCCAGCTGTCTTCACAGCCTGCATCCCCAGGTTCTTGCTAAGTGGCTGAGTACACCTGGCAAAGGGCACTGACATGCAATTTTTACTGTTATTTTTCTTTTATTTTTTTTCCTTGTAGTATCTTTGTCTGTCCTTGGTGTCAGGATGATGTGGATCTTATAAAACGAATTTGGGAGTGTTCCCTCTTCAGCTTTTTGGAAGAGTTTAAAGGAGTTGGTGTTAATTTTTTAAGTATAATTCAATAGTGAAGTTACCTGGTTCTTGGCCTTTCTTTATTAGGACTTTTTAGATTATTGCCTCAACCTACTTATTTGCCACAGGTCTTTTTAGGTTTTCTGTTTCTTCATAATGCAGTCTTGGTAGGGTGTGTATTTCCAGGTATTTATTCATTTCTTTGAGGTTATGCAATTTGTTGTCATGTAATTGGTCATAACAATCTTTTACGATTCTTTATATTTCTTGGCATCATTTGTAATGTCTCCCTCATTTTTCTCTTGTTTCATCTGAGGCTTTCCCTTTTTTCTTCTAGCTAAGGGTTTCTTTATTTTTAACTTTGAAAAAAAAAAAACCCAGCTCAGCTGCAGATGTAGCTCAATAGTAGAGTACTTGCCTAACAAATGGAAGGCCCTAGATCTGACTCCCACCAGCACAAATAAATAAATCTCATCAATTTTTTTCATTAGTTTTCTATTCCATTTCTTTCTGCTTATAAGATCTCAATAAACTAGGTACAGAAGAAATATATCTCAACATAAGGGCCACATATGAAAAGTCCACAGCTAACATCATACAAAGCAGTAAAAAATTGAAAGTTTTTCCTCTGTCAGGAACAAATCAGTGATGCCCAATGTTGTTCACTTTTATTTAACACAGAGCTACATGAGAAGCAACCACTATCAAAAACAAAAACACGCAAAAGATAACAGGGATTTGCAAGGAGGTGAAGAATCTGGAATCCTCATACACTGTCACTGGGGAAGCGAGTAGGTTTAGTCACTACAGAAAACAGTATAGTGATTTATCCAAATATTACAAGTAGTTATCACATGACCAAGCAGTCCTCCTTCTGGGTACTGGATCCAAAAGAATTAAAGTAAAGATTTCAAAAAGGTATTAGAATTCCCACACACATCACAGTCCTGTTCACAATAGCTGAAATGTAAAAACAGTCTAAATGTTTATCAACAGATGGATGGATAAATAAAATGTAGTACCATAAGAAAAATGTGGCCCGGGGTTCAATCCTTAGCACCCCTCCCTCAAAAAATAGAAAAAAAGGAAGGAAAAGAAAATGAAAAAAATGTGGCACATACAGACAGTGCAATATTATTCAGCTTAACAAAGGACATTTGGTAACTTGAAACAACATTGCTAAATGGGAAGACATTGTGCTGAATGTGATAAGCCAACCATGGTGAGATAAATACCAAATGATTGTATTTATGTGGAGTGTCCAAGATAGACAGATTCAGAGAACCAGAGTAGAATTGTTGTTTCTAGAGGCGAGGGAGAAGAAAAGGGGGCATACAGTTCAGTAAGTATAAATGTTCACTTACACAAAATGAATATCTTCTAGAGATCTACTGTATAACATTGTATTGATACTTAATACTGTATTGCACACTTATAAGCTTGTAAAGAGAATAGTTCTCAAGTTTATATGTGTGTTTTATATACACATGCACAACACATGCTTTAGAAAACACTGGCACTATGATTTAGATCTAAAATGCCCCTCAAAGTATCATGTGTTCAGAGGATTGTAATTGGATCATAGGGACATTATACGTATCAAACATTAATCTACTGATCAGTTCATAGCTTAACAGGTTATTAGGGGGTGGGGTCAGCCAGAGGTTGTAAGTCACTTGGCTTGGTGGTCTCTCTCTCTCTCTCTCTCACTCTCTCTCTCTCTCCTGGCTGCCAAGGGTTGAACACATCTTATCTACCAGGCTCTTCCCTTTCAGCACTAGAGCCAGCTGACCAGAGACTGAACCCTCCAAAGCCATGAGCCAAGATAAACTTTTGGTACCAGGGATTGAACTCATGACCTTGCACTTAGCAGGCAAGCATTTGAGCCACTGAGCTAAATCCCTGGCCTGCTGTTCCTTTAAACTGTGTATGTCAGGTACTTTGTCCCCCCAACAGGAAAGCTGACAAATACAAGTGGTCTATATTATACAAAAACTTAGGAAAAGTGTAGATTTCAAGTGTCTTACCACACACGGACATACACACACACACATACACACACACACACACACACGCACATGCACTTTTGGAAACACTAATCAATTAATTAAAATTTAAGGTTCCTTCTATGTCCCAGATACCTCTCAGGTTTGGTTTCCTATCACTTCTTGACATATTACACTCTTTCTTTCTTGTCTTTTGCCTTTCGTTATTCCTTCCTTTTCCCCTTCTCCTTTTTCTGATTGACTTGATTTACCCTGGAGACTTTACTGTCATCTGGAACATCTGGCTCTTTGTCTTGTATTGGCCTTGGGACCATCAGCCCCGCAGCAACAAGCACACTGTCTCACTTCCCCAATCATCAGTTCCTAGCACAATGCTTAGGATGCAGTACATGATTTAAAATGGTTGCTAAGTGCACAACTAATTTTCTTTCCCAATTAAACTTTCACCTCAGAGATGCAGTACATAAAATTACCAGGTGAACTGAATCTTTGATGCCAAATCTCTGGCAGCATAGTGAGGCCAGGGATGGATGGAATGAAACCACTAACGTGCTGAAAGTGACTAGAATGAGCCTGAGTTACCCCTCATGTTGTGTGTCATCAAATCTACACACAGGCAGGAAGAGGAAGGAGCCTACCCAGCACAAACACCTTCATGATTCATGAGGCTGGTCTCATATGGGTCATGACTATAATGCAGAGTGGATGAATAAAGAGTTGCTCAAGGACTAAAAATGTCAGAACTATGAATCTAGAGCTATCCTGAGTGACTCAGAACACATAGCTGTTTGGATTTCTATTCCAGTAAACATGAACTTGTGAAAAGGAGAATGGCTCAGATGAACTTAAGACACGATGTGAAAATGGCGGTGTAGGGCCTGGGATACAGCTCAGTGGCACAGCACCTGCCTGGCTAAGTGCAAGGTCCTGAGTTCAAGTCCTAGTACAAAAAAAAAGACTGTATGAACTCCTTTGCAGACAGCTAGGCAGTGTTTCCAAGGCTTCTTGGATAGTTTTAGATAAATTGCTGTTAAATCAATTCATTTTCTTATTGCATTTTCTACATTTGACCATTACGTTTTTTTTTTTTTTAATTGGTACCAGGGATCGAACTCACAACCATGCACTTGCAAGGCAGGCGCTTATGCTGCTGAGCTAAATCCCCAGCCCTGACCATTATGTCTTGCACACCAGACTCAGACATTTACTAATGCATCAATTTGTATGTCCCCACACAAATAATTATGGAAGAATTGTAGCTCTGTGTCAGACACCAGAGACCCAAAGACCAAATTCACAGAAACCCTGCTGGCAAAATCTCACATTCTGTTAAAGACCACTACCCAGTGGCTCTGAGCAGGATTTAAATTTAACCAATTGGCTTTCTATGTTTGTCTGTGAGTCTGCCTAGGCCCCGGCCCCTTGCCTGGCGACGGGAACTGATTCATAGTAAGTGAACCTCTACGAATCACCGGTTCTGGCTGAGGCCTGTAGTAGCCTGTGAGGCCAGAGATACCTCAAAGGGCAAGATAAGGCCACAGCTGAGGACACTTGGCTCAAACATCAATTAAGTAGATAGAGACTGCAGCTGCAGGAATTACTCCTACAGTCTCACTCCTACCATGTCTTCATGATAAGACAGCTCTACTGAGTTGACTTGATTCATTATTTGAAGACGTCCTTGAAGTGACTCCAAGGTCCTGCTCATTGCCTGCACTTTCCTCAGTTTCCCTGCCCCGTGTTGTTAGACCTATTAAAAGTGGGTGGTCCAGAGAAGTCTGTTTTAGCCCTCAGAGTTTCAAGCTCAAGTAAAGGGTTTTGACCCTTCTGGAGCCCTAAAATCATAACAATTGTCTCATTTTATTTAAACCTCTGCCATACACTTGTTTGGGAGATTGAGAATCTAGGTCAGGACCTGAGAAAAGTCTACTAGGGGAGCAGTAGAGGTAAAATAACAAAACATGTGGACGGTGCTTTGTGACAAGTGGTAAAAGGCTGAAAGGTGTTACCAGAGCAAAAAAAGAAGGATGCCTGGCACTGCTCTGGGGGATGGGACAAAGGACAGTCTCTGAGGGACACATCCTCTGAGCCAGTCAGAGTTTGCACGATAGACAATGTGGGGCGTTCTGGCAGAGGAAGCTGGACAGCTCCTCTGGACACTCCTCAATCCTGCCCCCACAAAAACTGCCACATGGCCTGCTCTTTGGGTTAGGCCAGACCTTCTGTGAGTAGTTTACCGAGCACATATTATGGCTCCATTTTAGCCTCTCAAGTACAACAGTGACAATAAACAGGGAGGTTCTGGGAGGGTTTATTCCAGAAAGAAAAGAGAAAAGAAACAAGGACCCAAACAAAATAAATCCAAATACATTAGTGTGTCGAAGAAAGAAAATAGGGTGATGATATAGAAAGAAATGGAAAGAAACAGATGACATTACATAGGACTGTGACAGTTAATCTGGGACTGAATGGCAAGGAAAGGTCAACCAAGCCAAGGAGCAGAACACTGCTGTCATGGCTGTGGCAAGTGTAGAGGCTGTGGAGGGAAAGGGTGTGGTCACCAAGTGGAACAAGCAGACCCGGTACCTCCGGCAGAGCCCCTGAAGTAAAACGAGGGGCGTCTACGAGCTCAGAAGGGCAAGGCCAGTGGCTCCAGCCATGCAGACCATCTAGCAGCGCAGCCCTGGGGGCCATCCAAGCTGTGGCTGATAAGCAGGAGACACATAGCTCATCACCAAGGCATGTTTGTGCTCACAAGAAAGCCAGGTGGAAGGGATCCGTGTAGGACCCCAGCACCTGACCAGCACACTGGTCCGCAGGTAGCTCTGGGGTGCTCAGACTAAGGAAGGGACACTGAGACAGGTCACTGTGTGCAGAAACCCAGCCCTCCCGAACAGCAAGACGTACTCCCTCAGGTCACCAACCCTCGGAGCTGAGCCAGCAGCAAGGAATCTGGATCACGGAGGGACTCAGAGACCCCAAGATCCCCATGAACACTGGTGGTCACTCGACCACTGGATCCCAGGTCTGGAAGATCCATCCGCCAGATGGATCAGGGCAAAGGGCTGGTGGCTACTGCTGGACAGTGTGGACCATCTCAGGATCTGAAGTGAGGCAGGGAGTGCAGGGGGTGCAGGGGATGAGGAGACACTCTGCTCTGGCGAGTTCTCTACCTTAATTCACGGCAACGGCATCCACCCCATCCGTCACCAGAGCTGAAGACTGAGTCATCTGTGTCTCCTTCGCCATGGCCTCTGCCCACAATCCCACGATCAGTGAGTCACCCCAGTCTGCTGATAACTCCTTAGGGCCCTCCTCCCACCACACTGGAGCCTCTTTGCTCCTGGGGCAGAGTGGAGGGAACAGGCAGGGATGAAGAAGCAGGCAGCCCCGGTGTGAAAGCTGTCTCCTAAGAGTGGGCTCAGCGCTTCCCTGTGCCTCACCTGTAAGAGGAGAAAATCGCAAGCCGCATGGGGCTATGAAAGGGACTTCTGGAGGAACTTTGCAAAACAGCAACACTGCAAATACAGGCTTCTGTAACCAGGATAAACGCACTCAATATAAATGAAAGAAACGTTAAACATCTAAACTCAGAAGGTTGAAATGAGGAATGCAAGCGTTTGTTAATGTCCCTCGGGTGTTTTGTCTCAGCTGGCCAGCACCCTCCGCCTGGACTGCTCCTTTACTCTCCCTCCTGGTCTACATCTCTGTCTCCAGGGCCAAGCGCATGACTCTGGCCAATTAGCAGCACATCCCCTCGGCCATGCCTGTGGTTCAGGGGCTGATTCACAGCCACTCAGCCTTGAAGGAACTGTTTCTGAGGTTCTTGGAACAATCACATTTTCTTTTCCCCACTGTCTTAATGCTGAAATTTGAGATCTGAACACTTCACACCTGCTCCCAGTAGCAAGGAATGTAGCCAACGGCAGGCAGAGTCATCCGCTGAAAATGAAATCAGATGCTGATCACGTAGCCTGAGAGCCTAGATCAAACTGTACCTGAGTCAAGCGAATCATACCTCCTGATAATATTTAGTTACAAGGGCCAAAAATTCCTTTTTTTTTTTTTCCGAACTCTTTGTGTCTTCTGTGACTTTTAACAAGTGAATTCTATCTTATTCACTCGAAGACAAGCACAGTCGGCAAAGTAAGGGAGGAACTCACAATATATAGCACGCAATATGCATCCTAAAAATTCTTATTCCATTTCCCTTCCCCACAGTCTTACAAAGTACTGTTGGTACTCTCAGCTTCTCTGTTCTCTCCTGTACACTGATCCTAGCAAAATATTTTCACTTTCTCCCTCTGCACCCATCCCCAGGATATCTACAGTACTGAGGATCAGCCCCCGCTCTTTGTGCGTGCTGGGCAAAGGTCCTACCCTGAGCTGCATCCCCTGCTCTGAGTAATTCACTTTGAATCCTCCACTTCTCCCGACCCTCCTGCTAATCTGCTACACTAATCGTCAAGACAATGTGTCTGGACTGAGCACTGCAGTGACCAGGTCTTCCTTAGACAGTGTGGACTGATAAAAAGCTGGGAACACAGGGATTTTTATATCTTTTACCTGCCACTTGCTGTCTTCCTAAATCCTAATTGAAACCAAGTCATACTTGCACCAGAGAAGTTTATGGCGCAGCAGCAGACCACTGTCGTTAATTCCCCAGCATTTGGCATACAGACACTGCACACTGGCCCTGCGCCTGGCATTCAGACGTGAGACCCACACACTGCAGGAGCTGGCCATCTTTCATAGAGAAGAAAACACAAATCAAATCAATAAATATTATTAAATACCCATTCCATTTAGGGTGTGAGCAAAGCCTCCACTTTAAAAGTATGTTTTTATTTTTATTAACTTAGTTGTCATTTTGTGGTCAACTGCACAATTTTTAAAATTTGAAATGTTTTTACTAGATCAAAACAATTTTTTACAGCATTTTAAAATTAATGCTACAGCCCATGCAGGCCAGAAGATAGTAGAGAAGGGAAAGAATTAAAAGAAGCTCCCAGAAGCCAGAGAAAGCTAGACAGTTCCAGGTGGGGGAATGGGGCAGGATCTGGTGGAATGAGAGGAAGGGAATTATTGTGGAGACCGTTTGCAAGACTGTGGCAATTACAACTTTTGTCTGGTGGTTCCATTTTCGCATTTCTCTTCTGGTTCACTTAGAGAAACTCTTTCCTATACCAAGACCCCATCATCCCCACCACCAGGGTGAGCACTGAACCCAGGCTGTCCGTGTCACATGTGCCACCCAGCCAGCCACGGGGACTACTTCAAGGAGGAACTCATGACCCAATGAAAGCAAGTGAAAATTTCTCCACAGTTAATGTAGGGACAATGTTTCACTCAGGATTGGTAAGCTAGAGCATTCTGGTCCAGAATTTTGTCACCCATCTTGCCTGTCACGTAAAAGAAACTTGCCCTGTAGAATAGAAACAGAGAGGCAAAAAGATAATAGAAAAATCACCGGGATGACCATGTGTGAACCTCTAGATGCAGCTGTGCCCGAAGCTGACCAATCCTAATGCACTTCCACGTTGTATGATGTCTCAGTGCCGTTCTCCTCGCTGAGGCTTAATAACTGACACCCATGATTCCAAGGAGGAAAGGTTTCTTTTGGCTCACAGCTTGTAGAGGTTTCAGTCCATAGCCAGCTGGCTCTAAGGCAGAGCAGCTTGGCAGAAGAGAAAGAGCTCATGGTACAGATGTGGGAAGCAGAGAGAGAGGTCAGGGGTGTGGGGGAACCCTTCCAGGCCTTACCACCAGTGACCCACCTCCTCTGAGCAGATCCCACCACCTAACAGCGAGTCAGCTACAGGCTCATCGGTGGACTAATGACTATTGAGCCCCATGATCCAATCACCACCCAAAAGCCCCATCTATGAGCATAAGAGGCTTTGGAGACATCTAATATAAACCACAAGTCATGAAAGTCATTATTTTACTGAAGCTAGATGGAGTTGAGCTTCTGTCATCTGCCTCTGAGTCTATTTCTAAGTCATGTAAATAAAAGAAAGGCTTTTCACCAAAATATTAAAATATTCCTATTTTCTATCTTCCCATACAGAAAACTTGACCCAGTGGTCTATGATAGTCCCCCTCTTATTCACAGGGGATACACCCTAAGTCCTCCCAGGGGATACATGAAACCACAGATAGTACCAAACCCAAAATAGACTGTGTTCCCAATGTACGCATACTTGTGATAAAGTTTAATTTATAAATTAGGCACAGTAAGAGCTTAAAAACAATAACTAATAAAACAAGTACAGCTGTACAATGTACTAGAAGTTCTGTGAATGTGGCTTCTATCTATCTATCTATCTATCTATCTATCTATCTGTCTGTCTATCTATCTATCTTTCTACCTATCTACCTATCTATCTATGTATCATCCTATTACACTGTTCTCCCCTTCCCCTTCCTGTGACATGAGAGAACACAACGCCCAAACAATGAGATGAAGCAAAGAGAAGGACTCATAGACAGAGAGTTTGCAGTGTGAGGCTGGGCTATGACATCAGGAACACAAGCACTGTGATGCTAGGCAGTCACCCTGATAATGATGGTGGCCTCTGGCTAATGGGCAGGTGCCCAGGACAAAGGGGTGATTCGTGTTCCAGGAAGAACACAGCAGGATGGTGGAAGATTTCACCACACTCCTCAGAACTGTGCACAATTTAAAACATAGGAATGGTTCATTTTTTGAATTTTCTATTTAATTATTTTGGGCTGCAATTGGCTGATGGTAACTGAAAGTAAAAAGCAAAATCAGAAATAAAAGGATACTCTTGTACTCATAAAGATGATAAAGGGAGCGATACCCATGAACTTACTTTAAATGTTGCAGAAAGGAGAAAACAGATTGTAAAAACCAATGCTCTATGGGCTAATTATTAATCATAGATTAAAGCCAATAGTATAACTAAGGAGAAGTCATTAATCATAATTGAGTATGAATTATTAATCATAAATGGAAGCCAACGCTTCACCAATATTGGCAGAGTTAAATCATCAAGATATCCATTAACTTTTGGCAGCAAGAAAGCAGACCTCCCTTCAAGGACACATTCACTCGCAGAGCACACACTTACTCTCCAGCTTTGCTACCAGATGGGCAAGGGTGCTCGTCAGCCTCATGGCTTGGCCCATCTGGTCCACCACACTGAGCTGTGTTGGCCACATTTCTGTGCCAAAATATGAAAGGGAAGCAGTGAGGCAACCGTGGAAGTCATAATCCTCGACCAGATCCTGTGCCACAAACGCAAAGGTCTATTCGCCCTTTTCCAAATCATGTTTTAGAGGATGGCCATTGGCTCTGACTAATCCTTTATTAATAACATTGATTCATTTCCTCCTGCTCCTTGGGAAGAGAACACCAGAAGCCTGAGTTCTCAGCCCTGGCATGGAAACTGCTCCACACCTGGTCCTCGGCTCTCAGGTGAGAGGAGAGGAAGGCGAGGTCCAGGACGAGGGTCAGAAGAGGGTCTGCGGGACAGGCGTGTCCTCCCGTCCTGACCCTGGAGGCTGGGTCTCTCTTTCCACTTTCTGCATGAAATATTTTCTGTCTTCTGAGACACTGAAAGTTTCTTGAGCTCCTTATCTCAATGTGAATTCAATGTGAATTCAAAATGTTTCAGAGAAACATTTCTCAAATATAAGCATGGATTTTCCTCTTCTGGATCTCCATATGTGTGGCAGAGAAAAAGAAAAGCAGGGACATCAGAAATGGAAAAGCAGGGGCAAGATTTTTTAGAACAGGAATGCCAATATTCATTCCAGACATACAAATATATGACTTGGGGCTTTGGAGAAAAACAGCACAATTTGGAAGCCAGATTTTAGCAAGGCAAAAGAATTTTCTACATGTCCTACGGCTTTTGGTTTATTTGGTTTGGTTTGGCTTGGCTTGGTTTGGTTTGTGTTTTAGACATATTCTTACCATGTGGTCCAAGATGGCTTTGACCTATGGAGAACAGGCTGGCTTCAAACTCACAGCAATCCTCTTGCTTCAGCCTCCCAAGTGCTGGAATTACAGGCATGCACCATCACGGTTGGTTTTTATGTGTCTTTTTCATACTGCAGCTAAGATGTCCATCTTTGCAGAGCCTTCAAAAAGGACATGGCTCTTAACCACCCCTAGCTACATAAGGTCTGAAGCCTGAGGTGAAAGAGGGGATCCCCCAGTCACGCGGTGCCTGACACACAGTGAGTGTCAACAACTACTTCTCACCTGGATACAGAGAATACATCTGTTATCCTCATACTCTGGGAGGCTGCAGCAGGAGTATCACAAATTCAAGCCCAGCCTGGGCAATTTAGAGAGACCATCCCAAGGTTTTTTAAAAATGTAAAGGGCTAAGGTGTAGCTCAGTGTGAAAGCCTGAGTTCAACCTCTAGATTCACAAGAAAACAATAAAAACTGTTTTTCTATCTGATTTGGAAAGCTCAGAGGCGAGGGCAGACAGGAGGCTTGCCCTGGTGGCACCATACTATTCTGGACTAGATTTCTCCTTGGGGAAGCATGAGTTCAAGAGCTCGGAAGGATCTGAGCTGCCCGGCCCACCCACAATCTCACTCCGCAGGCTGTATATTCTATCTAAGGGAAGTGGTTCGAGTTCACTTCTACTTTGTGCACATAATGCAAGTCTGCTTCCAGCTGGGATTGCTGCAGCTGTGACCCAAATTTAATGATATTTATTCAGAAGATATAAACTCGATTTCCTTTCCAGAGCCACATCTGTGACATTGAAAATGAGGCCAGAAGATCACTGAGTTATTCCTTCCTTAGTTTTAATATGGGTAGAGCACTGGCCAAACCAGTCCCCCTCCCCAACCCTGTTACCACCACTGGCCAGAACCAGAGGAATCAAGCAGCCTGGTACACCCCATTCCCTCCATGAGAGGGGCTAATGTGGAGAAGTTTTGCTGAATGCACAAGAGACATGAGTAACATAAATCTACTGGGCTGGGGTGTAGCTCAGTAGTAAAGCACATGCCTAACAAACACTACAAAAACAAAGAAGACCATTTGGACTCCTCTTGAGCAAGAGATGTAGCTTAGCTATACGGCTTTTGTCTAGCATACACAAGGCTCTAAATTCAAACCCCAGTACTGCAAAAATCAACCAATCAATAAATAAATCTATTAAAATCAAGCCCTTTCCAAAATGGAAAAGGAGGACTCTCACACTGCGGATAATTAGCTTGATTAAAAAAAAAAAGACCCACAAATTAAGATTAGTCAAATCAACTCAAGGTAAACAAAAAGGCCAGCATCATTCATTCAGAAATACTTGTTAAGGCCCTTCCCTATGAATGGTGTCCTGATAAAAATGGGAAACCCACCCACTCCACCCCAATCCCAGGCAGAGCTGCTGCAGAGGGGTGCTCAGGCTTTGCATTGCTACTGCCAGGAGGTACCACTCACACTGGCTGCCATGTGTATGGTGACCCCAGGACCTTGCCAGAGACATTCATATTCCCACAGGTGACAGAGCTATAAAGGTATGATTATGTGAGATAGTGTTCCGGTTTAGATCAAGTGTTTCCCAAAGGCCTCCTGAGCCCACAGTGGGGCTGTTAGAAGGTGACTGAATCTCACGGGTGTCACAGCTGACTTGCCGTTAGGAGGTGGAGGCTGTTAGAAGAGTTGGGGCACTGGGGCCGTAACCTGGAAGGTTTGTCTATTCTTGGTCCCTCACTTCTAACTCTTCTTTCTAACTGCTGTGATCTAAGCAGTTCTGCTCCACCAGAGTTTTCCACCATGTGTCTTTGCCTTGAAGTCAGCCCACTAGAGACTGTGAACCAGAATAAACCTCTTCTCCTTTTAAATTGTGGGCGTCCGTGAGCCATTAACCCAACCCCTGTAGGCAAAGCCCTGTTCCTATTCATGCTCTCTTGCTACATGACTTGCTTCCCCATTTGATCCTGATTTAATCAATTTTACCTGAGCAATTACACTCATAATCTTATTGGTTGACCATAGTTCTGCCCCACCTCATGCCCACCTTGTGATTTCCCATTTTCCCCACTTGAGACCTGCCTCACCTCATGGTTTTGCTCTATAAAATCCCTAGAAAAGGTAAGGTCTTTGGCAACCCCCTCAAGACCCCTTCTGTCTCTCTCTTGAATGGAAGCTTTCTTTCAATAAATGCATTCTTCTCTTAAAAAGAATTGTGGGTGTCAGGTATTGTGTCTCAGCAACAAAAGAATGACTAAGACAGATTGGTGCAGAAATAAAGGTATGGGCAAAGCATTGTGGGAAGCCGGTCAAGTAGCTCTATCCATTCTGCCTGCCAGCCGTAGTGCTCCTCAGGGTCAGCTGGCCTTTCTGCAAGTTCATTTCTGTGCATCAGGAAGCACGTCTGGAGGACAATTAATACGAGATCAAAGAGAGATTTCACAGCGCCCACAGCATGGGCTCTGGACTGTAGTGAGACAGCTGCTCTGGCACTGACCTTGGATGCTCTACAATCCGGGAAGCAGGTTACTTCTGAATCCAGAAGGCCTGGTTCTTCTTTTTTGCTTTTCTTCCCAAGACCTTGCAGTTGACTGGCTGGTGTGAAGGAGTAGAACCAAATGGTGTCCACATGTTTATTTCTTTTTAAATTCCAGACTTCTCATTTTCTACAGAGAACCTTATCAAGTTTCCCAGGGTCTTTTGAGTGTCTCTATTCTTGCTGAGAGGACTGAAGACGTCAAATGACTTCCGTTGTCTTAGTTGAAACTCATGGGACACACGGAAGAGTCCTGCTTCCATGACTCAGAGGGGTAGCACATGAAACTAGACCCTCTGAGATGTTTAACACTGCAAGCCATAAGTGAGGCTATTCCCTCTCCTGATTTGTATTTCTTTTCTTCTAGTGTCAAAATAGATTACACACATAACATAAAAATAAAGTAACCCTAACAGAAATCATGCAAGAGATGAAAAAATGTCACACACAAAAAGACTAGTTTGATGTGGAGTTTTTAAAAATAATAATGATTGCAGAGTAATTTTAAATATACAAATAACAAGATAAATGCCACTTATTGAGCTCTTACCCTGCCCCCATGGCCTTGTTTTATCTTTACAACAGTCCTGTGAGACAGGCATAGATGCAGTGACCAGACGAGGAAGAGGCTCAGGGAGATTAAGTGGATGATCCAAGAATGTAGTGACTAACATTCCCATCTGATCCCAGAGCTTATTCTCTTTATCCCTATGAAAAAGCAACGTCAATGAAATTTTTTTTAAAAAATTTGCTGTAACTATTGATTGAATAAAATATAGCATGCCATAAATTTGCTATCCTTAACACTTGGGGTGCCTCCAAATCCTAAAACAAGTGCTCTGTGCTTGTTCTATTTATTTTTCACCTCTTCTTGGGGATTTCTCTTGTGAGCCAAAGTGGTAAGGATGCCTTGAGGAGTCTATACAAAGTAAGATGGCAAGAGGCAGCCATGGGCTGAGAGGAGAACCAAGAAGCTAATCCAGCCTCCCATGAGCCAGTGGCAGCTGTGGGCTGGGAGGAGAACCAAGACACCGCCACGCCCTCCCATGAGCCAGCTGATACCTGAACTGAGAGACAAGAAGAGCACCACCCTCCCCCATAAGCAACTGGCTGATTTGGAGGTACATGGGCTGAGGTGATAGCAAGTGAGGTAAAACAGTAACTTAACACTTGAATTGTTTGGTTGATTTTGCAGGCCTAAAACTGGTAGTCTGAGCATCTATTTAGAGGATAACAAAATGCAATATAGCAACTATGGGGAATTTCCTTCTGTCTTGTTTTTGAAATCCAATATTATTCTCACTGTTTTGCTTTGTTCCATTTTATTTTTTGTTTTATTACCTTTAAAATGAGAAAGAAAAAAAAAAGTAAGACGACATTGGCGACAATGTAGCTTTTTCATCTGCGTGGTGAAATTCAGGAAAGAAGAACTTATCTTCTTTCCTAGTGTCTAAATTGTCTTTTAGCAATTCTACTGTTTTAGTAGCACATCTTTGCAGGGCACAAGGTTTACGTTCTTGGTGTGGACTTGGTGCATGCATATAACACATCTTCATCCCTTTTTTCATCTCCTTTCCCTCCATCTCTTGATCTCCTTCCCATCTGAGAAAGATCTCCTGTTTCCTATGGTATTATCTATTTTGCTCTTGAATTGTACTTTGGATTTCTCATATTAGAGAAACCATGTAATATTTAAGCTTGTGTGTCTGATTTATCCCACTTAATATTATAGTCTCAAGGTGCATCCATTTTCATATAAATGACTCAAATTTATCCTTATTTATGGCAAAATAGTACTCCATTGGGAGACCCTGTCTCAGAGAGAGGGAGAGAGAGAATATAGGCAATTTTGCCCTTAACAAGTAAGACTTCCCCTTTAAGTTTATTGTTTGTGATTGTGTTTATAAACTATTTTCATGATCATTAGTTTTATACATGTACTGTCTTCTAAAGAGCTGCAACTGCCAACTTTCCCCCCTGGAAAGTTATAAAATTGGTCATGTGAAAGTAATGTGAATGTGTGTGCTTACATGTAGTTACATGGTAATAGGTAGTTTTTGAAAAAGGCTCTATTGAGTTAAGATTGACCTGAAAAAATTGTATATACTCAATGTATAAAACTTGATGAGTTTGGAACAGGATTCTCTCTCTCTCTCTCCCCCTCCCTCCCTCCCTGTCTCACTTTTGTTTTTGTTTTTTGAGAGAGAGTCTTGCTATACAGTTCAGGCTAGACTTCAGTTCATGATGTAGTCCAGACTGGCCTTGAACTCATGGCAACCCTTCAGCTGCCTGAGTGTTGGATACAGGCATGTGCCAGCATGCCCACCTAAGAGTCTCCTGTGAAAGCACCGATGCCATCAAGGATACAGACATATCTATCACCTCTGAAGTTTCCTATTTGTTTGTGATTATTATAAGAACATTTAACATAAAATCTACTCCATTAGCAAACTGTAAGTTTATGGTGCAGTATTGTAACCTATAGGTAATGTGCTATATAATAGATCTCGTCAATAACTGAAACTTTGTGCCTTTTGATGCATCCATTTTGCTTCCTTCTATTATCAGAATATTAGTATTCAATATAAATCAATGTCCTTAAATCATTTGTCCATTCATTTGTTCAATGAACAGTTGAGTGCCTACCATAGACTGACCACTGCAAAAGGCTCTGGGAAAACAGAGCTGAATATAAGAGACTCAAATCTCTGCCCTTGTGGAGCTAATTAAAATCTTTAATTCCAGGGTTTGGGGTGTGGTTCAATGGTAAGTCGCATGCTCACATGCAGGAGGACCTGTGCGGTATACCCAGCATTGAAAAAAAAAAACCTGGAATTCTAACTTCACTTGAGAAATGATGCTTTGCAAAATTCCAACCAACTCCAGCACTATTTTTTAAACTCTTAAATTTAATCTCTATCTAGAAAGAGTGTTCAGAGTCCATCATTCACTATACTGCAGAGTCAGCCCACTGGCTCTTCTGAAGCAGTATTTAAAGACATGCAGATGCTCCAACAGCTAACTTTTTAGAAACTACAATTAACTTTCTCCTGCTTTCCTCTCAGTCTTTCACTTTATCTTTAAGAGAAAGGAAGAGATATTCCTCCAAGGGATTGTTTAGAGAATCTCCCTCTCATTTGGTTCATTTCCAAGTTAACAGTAGTTTCCAGATGAGCTAATCGGTCTGAGGGGAATTTGAGTATCTTTAAAGCACTGATTAAGCTAGACTCTCCTCTTTACAGGATTCATTAACCCATGGTCTGCTCTCTGCCTCTCAGTAATAATTAACCAAATGCCTGCTCCAAGCAATGGGCATTCTTTGATGTCCCCCAGTAAGTGACCTTCTAGAATCAGGTTTTGGTTTATCTTCTTGTGTCCTCCTCTGATGACACTTACTCAGATCTTTCTAAGATGCACTTACCTAGGTTCAAAGGCAGAAAATTGTCTGGAGGTAGCATCTGAAAAGGAGAACCCACTGAACACAACACAATAAAACTTAAACTACGTTTAGCACTTTCTAAAGATTTCACTGTAACTGCAGAGCTCCGCTCTCTGCTCACCTTTATAAAGCTTGAGAGGTAACGTAAATTTATCTATGAAAAAAACATTAATTTGCATAATGGGTTAACTTGCCTTTGAAAATTATTCTTTGCAAATTTATTTTTTTGTTTCTTGTAGTTCTCCAGGCATTCTAAATTCTAAGAAAAGCCAGGCCAGGTGATGCATCTCTGTAATTTCAGCACTCAGAGGCTGAGGCAAGAAGATTGCCAAATTTGAGGCCAGCCTGGACTATATAGTGAGTTCAAGGCCAGTCTGAACTGTACAGCAAGATCCTGTCTCAAAAAAAAAACACCCAAAAGATAAATAAATAAATTCTAAAGAAAAACCACACCTAAATGATTAAGATGTTGATTGCAGGAATCAGCTATTCCAGGAAAAAGAAACAGAAGAAATATCAGCTATAAGACCCCTTGATCAGTAATCTTTCTTTCGATTTACAGAACTCAAAATACCAGGTGATGTCAGATAATATTAGAGTGCATGTCAAAGAAATGGACTACTGCAAGGTTTATTACTACTTGCATCCATCCTATATAAACCCTTCACTTGTGGTTGTTAGCTAACATGGCCCTTTAAAACGATCCCTTCAGGATCCTCCATCTTCCAATCAGAAAGCTCTTCATTACCACTCTGCCTCTTGAGTGGCTGGTGTCCATGTATAGTAAACAGACCTTTGCATGCTAACAAGCATAGAACCCAGTAGAAAAATCACTGAGACTTTAACAGATACTTTGCAAAGCAGGAAGCCCAAACTGCCAATGCAAAGGTAGTAATCTCAGCAGGTATTACTGTTAACCACTCACTCTAATCCCAGATGCATGACTTGCATATACAAGTTTGAAACCAATTTGTGCAACATAATAAGAACCCACTTAAAATGGGAAGATAAAAATAAAGAGAAAAATACAAGATAGATAACAGGAAATGGGGAGCTTTTTCTCAAGTGGGAAGAGCAAGATAGGCGCTTATGTTGCTGAGCTAAATCCCCAGCCCCTATCAAGTGGGAAGAGCAACAAGAGATGGAAGAAAGGAAAGACAGAAGGGGAAAACTTTTTAAAAATAGAAAACTGAAGAAAAAAACCAAAGCTTTTGCAATTGGGAAGGGGAACAAGAATTGAAAGGGGTAGGAGGGATGAGAGGGGAATGGAATAAAAAAAGAGTTAAGATGCATTTTGTATGCATATAAACTCTCCACGATAATCATGTAATCATTATGTATTGCAAATAGGTGCTAATAAACAAAGTACTAAATTTCCTTAGTTATCATGGAAATTCAAAGTAATGCCATAATCCTGTAATCCTATACTGACCCCTGAATGGTCACAATAAAAGGGGAAAAAAAGAAAATCCCAAATGTAGAAAAAGACTTGAAGCAACTGGAACTCATACTTTACTGCTAACATTGTAAATTGGAAGAAAACACTTTGGAAAGAAATTTGATAATATCTGAGTAAAGCTGAAGATACAAGTAGGCAGCAATCTGGCAATTATGCTCTAAGTATATATCTTAGAGAATTGTGAGTAAACACGTACCAGAACATGTGTTTTAAAATGTACAGGAGGAAGGGCTGGGGATTTAGCCCAGCAACTTAAGCACCTGCCTGGCAAGCATGAGGTCATGAGTTCAATTCCCAGTAACAACAACAACAACAAAAAAAAAGTACAGGAAGCAATTCAGTTTCAGTAGAATGGATTTAAAAAATTGCAGTCTACCACTGCAGGAAAATAATTCAACAATAAAGCCAATGAACTTTAGCTACAATTGAAAAATATGCATAACTCATAAAGTTGAGAAAAAAGAGACACAAAAGTATATAATACAATATTGTTATTGTTAGTAAATTGGGGTGCTGGAGTCTGCTAGATGTGTTTTCTAGGTTCTTTCTGTCCTGAATAAAGAATTGATCAAGACAAGCACAAAAAGTAGTGAGATTTTATATTCATTAAAGGTAGGAAAAGAAACATGCTCTGCAGAACTAGTGCAGGCCAATTAAATGTATGAACAGAAACACTCTAAAGAGTGAGAGAAGACCACTGTGAAAGACAAGAGAGAAGTAGCTAAGACCCTAATGATGCTGGTCTTTTGTGTCTCCCACTCCTTAGGCTGACATCAGGTCTGGACCATTTTTTTTTTTTTAATGGAGCTCTTACTGTATAGCACAGACACATGCTAAGAGGTTTTTTGTTTTTTTTTTCTTTTTATTTTATGAAAAAAAAACCCTCAAAATTTCATAATCAAATAAAAAAACCCTCAAAATTTCATAATCAAATAAAAGTAGTTATTACAGTGTGTATTATCTTCAAAGTAGTTACTCAGAGAACAAGACATAAGCCAAAAAGATTCTTACAAAAAAGAAGCTATCAGGTCAGGGATACAGGACAGTGGCACAGCACCTGCCCAGCAAGTACAAGTCTTGAGTTCAATTCTCAGTACCAAAAAAAAAAGAAGAAGAAGAAGAAGAAGAAGAAGAAGAAGAAGAAGAAGAAGAAGAAGAAGAAGAAGAAGAAGCAGCAGCTATCAGATAAAAAGACAGATCTTTCTTTTCAATGAACTAAGATAAACTAGTATTATAAGCAAAATCAATTAGCATACATAATGAAATATTTTAAAACAATGGAACTTATAATTTGGGAAAGCATTTGAACCTATTTCCTATGTATCTCTTGTTTTATTCTTTGTCTTTCTCATATAAGAGAAACCATGCAATATTTGAGGTGTTGTGTCTGACTTATTTCATTTAACTTTACGTTCTCAACTTTCATGCATGTACCTATGAATTAGGTCATCCTGTCCTTGAGTTTTCATGAGAAGAACTGGATATAACACTCTTGAATTTGTTCCAAGTACAGGGCTTCAGGAAATGCTCTGCACATGCATCCTAAAACTCCATAATTAATAGGTCATGCCCACTCCCCAGCCAGTTTTCCATTCCCTAATGTTCTACCTCAATATGATTTATGTAAACCTTGAAAATACTCAAAATAAAATATAAGGAATAGCTCAATTACCCCTGGGATCAATTCCAAGTACTGTTTTTTGTTTGGGTTTTTTGTTTTGTTTTGTTTATTGTCTTTTTCAGACAGGGTCTTGCTCTGCAGTTCAGGGTAAACTTGAGCTCACCTTGTAGCCCAGACTAGTCTCAAACTTGCAATGATTATCCTGCTTCAGCCTCCTGAGTCCTGGGATTACAGGCATGCACCACCACGCCCAGTTCCAGGTACTGTTTAAAAAAAAAAAAAGATAAAACTTGAAATTGGCCAAAACTATGCAATATTGTTTTAAAATGCACACAGATATCCTAACACTATGAAGAAAAGTAAGTGAATTATTAACAGAAAGATAACAGTTATCTCTAGGGAGAGAATGGTGACTGTAATCAGAAATCAGTATTTGGATTAGGGTGATGTGCTCTCATAGCGCTTAACTTCTTTCCTTTTTTATTTTCAGTTTCAAGAATTTAATCAGCTTTATTTTCCATTCTAGAATCAGCTAATATCTTATCCCATAAAATAAAATAAGTGAGTGCATAGGCTAAGTAGAAGAGTTTTATAGACAAAAGTAGAAGTAGTTTTATAGACAAAAATGGGCTAAAGAAGGGAAAACAAAAAGTAGCTTTACCAGATTTGGGATCTTATCCAGGCTTTTGGTATCCTGAACAAAGAGTTGAGTAGGGTAGTCAGAAAGAACAGCAAAGCAAAAGATACACTGAAAATCACAGTTCACTCCACCGGGAAGGAGTGGGCTGTGAGAAGAACGCATAATCCCAAGGAGGTTTGCGCTTAAGGGTCTCAGACATTTGGGTTGAGGTTGGTTGAGGCAAGAGGGTTAGTTTGAGGTTTTACTCTTGCCAGTTTGAACAGCTTGACTATTTCTTCATTGAGTGGTGAAGATTTTGACCTTTTATGCCCCTTGGAGGAAATTTCATGGTCACCAAAACCTATGCTGAAGATCTCTGGACACAAACCCGGAGGTTCACTGTGCCTGAGCTGGCATATTTGACTACCTTCTCCTTTTGCATTTGAACGAGAACATCCTGAATCTGAGTCAAAGTTAAACCCAGAAGATGGATCTAGCCTAGAAAGTGGCCTTTCGTGCGCCTCCCTTACCCACCAGCCATCTCTAGCCATCTTGGCCTCAGCAGGACTGGAGGATAGCTCAGCGGTAGAATATGTGCTTAGCATATTCTAAGTCCTGGGATGGATCCCCCGCACCAAAAAACAAAAACAGAAACAAAACAAAACAAAAACAGAGCGGTCATTTTCAAGTTACTTTCTTTGTAAGGTAGAGACAGAACAATAGGAAAATGACTGATTAGGTAACATCAAGTTATCTCAGGTTCCTTCTTTTATGTGAGAAGTAAAAGCTAAGGGAACTTCATCATCCTGCCAGTGGAAACCAGCCTGCCTGAGAAATTTGACGGTTATCTCTGTTATTCTGATTTCTCAGAAGGTTAAATAAAGAGCTTAGCTTCAGCTTGGTAATGTGGAAGTTTAGCATGAGTAATTCCATTTTTATTTTTAGCCTAATCTGTTGGGGCCCAGTGCAGATGTTTAGTCCAAAACAGTGAACTCCTATAACTTTTCTTTAACAATTTAGTGATTTTTCTTTAACAGTTTCTCCCTTTTGGTTAGGCTCTTGTCACAGACACATATTGCCCTGTGCCATGTGGGGATTCTGACAGCAAAAGGTCATCACCACATGCTGCTCTTAGATCTTGCACTTCCAGCACAAAAGAAACCTTTTTTTCTTATAGCCTGCCTCAGTTATTGCATTAATAGGGCTGTTGCTACAGTTAGTCCATCGGTAGACTAAAGGATCACTTGGGATCCATAAAAATCTAGGTTTCACATAACCGATTGAACACTCGGTCAAGCTTCCCATGGAAACTACTGTTTGTGAAATTCTAACTGTAGAATTATCCTTTCTAATGAGAGCAAAACACAAGAAAGGAAAAATTAAGATGGCTAAGAGTCTCATTAGGATAGGGAGTCTTGGGAAAATCTGTCCATAGCCGCAAGTGCACCACTTCTTGCCCTGGCTGGCTTTGGATATCTCAGGTTATGCATGGGGCATTCGGTGAACTCTGTGGTCCACTCAGCACTCCCATTTTACACACGCATTGGCACTGGGCTCTGTAACCCAGCGTTTAGTGCATCTCACTGCACCAGTTTTGTTTACAAAACAGTCCACATATTCAACACAAGACTTGTCCCTTGGAATTTACATTGAATTGTCCAGCTTCAATTCACTGGGCTCTAGGCACTGAGCGATGGGAATTCAGGCTCCAATCTAATCTACAGGTAGATCATAAAAACTCAAAAGCAGTGAGTGAACCCTAATAATGTATACTACACAGATACTCCTTGTCTAATGACCTGCCTATTAAATGACTGCTTGGATTTCCAACTAAGGCGTGATGTTTGAACTTGAAGCCCCCTGCTCTGACTTTCTACCTGTCTTTTTTTTTTGTACAATTCAATACATATTTAGAGAGCCTCGATGTCTCATTTGAATAATATACCTTATTTATACAGTACTGTAATTTTTACTGATTGTACTGTACAATACTGTAGTTTTATGTTCTATTATACATCACAGTAGTGCATGTAAGAATTATGCAAATAAAAGCAAAGCCATTCAAGTTAGAGCTTCCTTTGACCAATTATTTGTTCTGAATTTGTAATGTACATACTATATACAGTTCTTCCTTTTATGACCAGTTCATTTCACAACCTAGTCACAAGAACTGTAAACTGGTCATTAAATAAGAAATGTCTATAGTTTCTTTTTGAAACATACTCTTTTAAATCGCATCCACTTTTGCCAAAGATAACTACAGTAAGACCAATTTGTGTTTGCAAAATTGTTCCAATTATTTGCATTTGTGTATCAAAAATAACAACATAGCCCTTTTTAAAAATATGCATTGTTGAAAATCTAACAATCTGAAATAGTACATGTAACGGGCTTGAGGTAAGAAAGTCAAACCAGGGCAGATTTTGGACTTTACCTGTAGAGCCTAATATCTTGAGGTTGCTGGACCAGCCAGTAAATGAGTTTTTATTCAGTGTAAGGCTGGTGACACTTCCAGCCAGGCATTCTAGGCACATTCCTAAATATGGTATCCCAGACAAAGCCAATGTTTCCAATTGGATCTGCTATAAAAATAACAGATTGTTATTGGACTTACAGAAATAACTACATTACCGTAAAAATTAGAATACTCATAAATAGGTTCCAAACTCTGGAGGGATCAGATAATAAGGAGAAAAGTAAATGTTTCCATTTTTGCTTTAAAAATTATTCATTTCCAAATTTTCAAGTTTCCTTAAATGTAGAAAACAAAACAAAAACTAATAAAGAATTTTATAAAAATGAAAGATAATATGTCTTCCAATTCAGGAACACAAAGAGTGGAAAGAGTAGAGGGAAAAAAAAGAAAGGAAAGCAAAAGAAAGGCAAAGCAAGACAAGGCAAGACAAGGAGAAAAGGAGGCAGAGAGAAAACACACTTCAGGATTAAAGTTGCTTGAAAAAAACCTTCCAGAAGGGCATTAGAATAAAGTAATTTGACTATGGACAACATAGTATGTTAGCTCTGTGTCACTAAAACTAACACCAAAGATAACTAATTTATAAAGATAAAATGTTTATTTCGGTCAGAGTTTTGGATGTTTCAGCCAGTGACCTATTGGGCTTATTTTGGACCTGTATCAAGGTAGCACACCATGGTGGGGGCACGTGGCAGAGCAAACCTTCACCTCATGACAAGACACAAATACAAGAGATGGGCTGGGAGTATGGCTCAGTGGTAATGCAAATGCCCGTTATGTGTGAGACCCTGGCTCAGTGGTAATGCAAATGCCCGTTATGTGTGAGACCCAGAGTTTGACCCCTAGCACTGTGGAAAAAAACTGGGGTTTCTGATTCTTAAGGGCACACTTCCAATGGCTAGTGACCTTTGAGTAGACCTCAGCTCATGAAGTGTCTACCAAGCCTTCAATACAGGAGTCTCCAGCATGATCTAAACCATGGATACCACACAGGGCCCAGGAAGACAGAAGTTGGTACAAAAATAAGTAAAGGCTTGTATTGTTTGATTGACTTTGTAGGCCTAAGGCCAGTAGTCTGAGCATCTACCAGGATGATAACAGTATGCAATATAGCAAATATGGGGGTTTCCTTCTGTCTTGTGTTTGAAATCCAGTATCAATCTCACTATTTTGTTTTTCTCCAATTTATTGTTTTGTTTTATTCAATGTTCTGTTTTGATTGGTTTTGTTCTGTTTTGTTTTGTTTGATTTTACTATGTCCAGTGGAATGGACAACTATTGTGAAGATAACGAGATATATTATGGTAGACATTGTTGATTTCCTAATATCCTGCTTCGAAGTTCTGTACCACTTTTTCTGCCTTGTTTTGGTTGTCTTTACTCTGTTTTGTTTTGTTGGGTTTTATTCTCTTAAAAAAAAAAAGACTTAAAATAGCCACAGTTAGTTGAAGCTGAGTGTGGTGGTACACACCTATAATCCCAGCCACCAGGGAGGTCAAAGCTGCATGTTCAAGATCAGCCTGGGAAATTTAGCAAAACCCTGTCTCAAAATTAGTATTTGGGCTGCCAAAGCAGGCACTCCTGTCTCAAAGTTAACAAGGTCTGTGGTATAGCTTAATTGATGGAGTGCTTGCCTAGTATGTGCAAAGTCCTGGAATCAATCCCCAACACAGCATTTTTTAAAAAATCATAGTTAAAGATCTGATGATGGCTCCCAATTGACAAAGGAACTGGGTTATTTCTGTGCCACAGAATAATTTTAACATTAGAATTATGATTGATAAGATATACCAAGACCTATCAGATTTCTGGGATTCTTACTCAATTTTGAACACATGTTAATAATATATTCTTATAACATAAATAAGACTGGCCATTTCTTATCTGCAAACTCTTTCCATGTAATTTAACAAATCAAAATAAGACTGAAATGTCTTTTTTACTTCCAGGGGCCATATAGAAATTCCACAGTTAGTTTGAGATCAAAAGATCTAATGCGAAGGTTTGATTTGGGGAAGTTCATCAAGCATATCAAAAAGATTCAAAAGACCTGACTGACACAGAATAATATATAACTATAAATAAAGCCAAAGTAACAAAAAATGTCAAAGGCTGCAAATCACAAAAAGTTATTATGGCTGAGCATGGTGGTGAATGTCTGTAATGTCAGTACTTGTGAGACGGAGGCCAGAGGAGTACCATGAATTTGAGGCCAGCTCAGGCTATATAATGATACCCTGTCTCAAAATACAACAAGAAAAAGTTATCATAGAATCTGTATTCTAAGTCAGTTAGCTAAAAAACAAAGAAAAATCTCTTGCAATTTTTCTTAAGAACAAATCAACACTTTAAGAATAGTTTTTTGTTTTACCACAGTTTTATATCAGTATACTTTTTATATATTAGTGTTCAATTTTTGGAAAGAAATAATTTCCTTCTACAAGGCCTCCCTGAAAATCATCATCATGCACGAGCCACTGAGGGGAGAGTCCGATGCCACCCCCTTCTGGCACACAGGCTGGGAAACAAAGACAGCCAACCTTCCTCTTCCCCACCCTCTGTAAGCAACCAGTTGATCTGGAGAAACACAGGTTGAGATGATAGCTATTGAGGTAAAATACAATTTAATGCTTGTAGTGTTTACTGTTTCACTGACTTTGCAGGTCTAAAGCCAGTCGCCCGATCATCTATTCAGAGGATAACAATATGCAATGTACCATCTATGGGGGACTCTCCTTCTGAAGGTGGTGGCCATTGCTAATTCCCTATTATCTTGTTTTGAAGTCCTGTATCATTTTTACTGTTTTGTTGGGTTGGGTTCCATTCTGTCTTGTTTTGTTTGATTTTATTATATCTGATGGCATAGGCAGCTATTCCAAAAATAACAAGCTATATTATGGTAGCCATTTTGGATTTACTACTGTCTTGTTTTGAAGTTCTTTATTGCTTTCATTGTTTTACTTTTATTAGTTCTACTCTGTTCTGTTTTGTTTGATTTTTACTATGTCTGAAGGTGTGGGCAGCTATTCTGAAGATAGCAAGAGGCATTATGGTAACCATTGTTGATTTCATATTGTTTTGAAGTCCTGTATCACTTACACTGTTTTGTTTTAATTGGCTTTATTTTGTTTTATTTTTCTTGATTTTATTCTCTTTAAAATAAAAAAATTTTAAAGAGAAAGAAAAAATAATTTTCTTCTAATTTTAGCCAACCCAATCCCATATAAAATTTCTTTTTTAAGAGACTGGGGGTTTAGCTCAGCAGCACAAGTGCCTGCCTGGCAAGCATGAGGTCGTGAGTTTGATCCCCAGGACCAAAAAAATTATTTTTGTTTTCTTTTTTAAGATGCATCCTACACAAACTTTCTACAATCTTTCATCATTTACCCTGCACATTTCTTCTTTCTTCTTTTCTTTCTGGAAAAACCAGTCAGTGTACTTTTGAAACAAAGCTGTGGGGAGGAGAGCATAAGTGTGATAGAATTTATGTAGAGAAAAGTAACAGAATGAGGTTGGAAAAGGAAAAGAGGAGGAAACAAACTGTACACGGTTTCCTAACTGCAAGCCTCAGCGGTCCTGCCATGGATCTGCCCAATGCTTTTGTATGAAGTTGAGCTTTCAAGTCATTTCCATATTGCAAATCTACCAGTAGGTTTCACAACTTCCCCACTGTCAATGACAGCAAAGCTTCTTCTAGCATCACCATTGCTTAAGGTGCTCAGTGTGCCTATCTGTGGTGGGGATTCTGCTCAGGATCCTGCAGGCACCTTCCACGCTCCCTTCCTATATCATCAATAAACTTCAGTGAGCTTGCTTGTTTGGAGGTTCTAGCAAAGGAGTGCAGCTACTCCTACACCCCTGACCAAAGAAATGGTCCTCCTCTGTCTTGGAAGATTATTCTCTTGTCCTCTTTGACCAAGCACATAGCTTCAGGAGAGAAGTACATGGAGCAGTGCAGAAGGAAGGGCACACCCACCTAGCCAGCCAGATCAGCCTAGCAATCAAGGGGGTGACAGAAGTTGCAGCCAGATTGAAATGACCTAAACATATCATGAATCTATTAAATCTGATACCTAATTTAGTATAACATGACCTTAAGAGTTCAAGTGACTGAAAAAGATGTTTAAAATTGTAGGTTTCATTAATAAACATTTAGGCCATTGAGGACCTAATTACTCATTTTAAAATTACAGTTGAATTGCTTAAAACAAAGCTAACCACAATCTTGTCTTTTTCTTTTGAAAAAGCAAAACCAAGCAAAAACTGCAACAGTGAGCCTTGTTCTCACTATGTTTAATTTCTTAATCTGAGTACTGTTACTTTGGTGTTGGCCTTATAAATATTTGTTAAGTTGTGCAAATAATTGATGTACATTTTTAAACAAATCTATGATATTTTACAACAAAAATGTTTTTGAGACATGGAGATGGAGCAGGATAAATAACACATCAATCTTCTCCTTTGGTCTTGATCATTCTTTTACAATCGTTAGATGTCTCTTATTTTGAATATCATTTCTTGTCTGGGAATTACTGTCTTTGAGAAGGCATGAGAACTTTAGAAATGATTTTTATCTAACAGATTCCTACACAGGAATAGAAAAGCAGAAGAAAAGAAGCCTCAGCAGAATAAAGGATTAATTCCGTCACTGTGAAGGCTGAACATTCTAAAGCTAATTTTACTGCAAAGTCTGTGACAGGCTAATCCCTGATTTCTCTAAGACTCCAACACTTAACAGAAGGAAAATATAGTAATTGCCCTCCTCACCAAGGTAAGGAGGGAAAGCTTGCATATGATGGTTCCTGAGCATATAAAACTTTATCCAGGTTATTGGTATAGAAAACAAACAACCTCAATGACTTCAGGAAAAAAACTATGTATGAAAAAAGAAGATGCAGTCCGAGGATACAGCTTAGTGGTAAAACACACACACACACTCACGCACACACATGCACACGCGTGCGCACACACACACACACAAAGATGCAAAACATATTAGCACAGAAATACACTAATTCTCCATGTTGTATGAAGACACAGCTGCAAATCTATCTCTGCATACTTTTAGTTTGGTTTAGCAAATAAGACATACTGGCATGGGATAATAATTCACAATATACAGCAATATATCTTTTGTTTGTTTTTATTGTTCTTTTGGGGTTTTTTTTTGGTATCAGAATCGAACTCACAATCTCATGCTTGTCTGGCAGGCACTTACGCTACTGAGCTAAACTCCTGGCCCTACAGCAATATGATACTATTAAAAACAGTCACTGTGGAAGTCTACAGAACCCAGCAGTTTCTATGGTTATACATAGCCATGGAAGCCGTTCTCATTTAATGATGTCCATTTCATGAAAAGCTGCCTCGTTAAATAGGACAGTGAGTTAAGCTATTCAGGCTATGACAGGAGAGCCAGTTTGTGCTACACCTGGGAGCCTGTTAAATATACAGACTATTAACTACTGTCTCAGCCTGACTTGACATACAAGCTGCATTTTCACAATGAATCCCTAGTGATTCATTGAATTGGAAGATGTGAGAGCACTGTTCTATCCCATAGATCTCTAAGTCATGTTTTTTAAACTGAAGGGAAATAAGACTCCTATTTACTAGTCTCATTCTCACACCAATAAAAAAAAATAGGCAATTAAGGAAATCATTTATTTTTAAATGCAAAAAAGAATTGTAATGTTGAAAATGTTAAATTTATATCCGAGATGCAATAAGGCATTCATTCAATAAACATTGACCAAAAAAAGGCAAAAAAAAAACCAAAAAACCTTTTAAGGTAAAAAATAACCTTTCAAGAGAAATGAAGAACCTCTACTATTGTTAGTCATTTTGGAAAATGAATAAGCCATGTTTGCTGCCCTATATTAGTCAGCTTTCCTGACATCCAAAATATAAGGGAGAAGTTTAATGGCTCATGATTTCTGGGGATTCAGTCCATGGTCAGCTGGCTCCAAGGGAAAAAATTATAATGGAAGGGTATGACAGGTGCTTAATCTACGGTGGCCAGGAAGCAGAGGATAGGAATAGTGGCCATGAGGAATAGGTGAGGGACCAGATATAGTACCCAAAATCACACCTCCACAAGCCACCATAAATGGGTTTAACCTGTTTCCAAGTTAGCTCTTAAACCAATCAAATTGACACAATCAAGCTTAACCATAACATTCCACTTTTTGTCAGCTGATGTGTAAATGCATCTCCTTAAACAATACTTAACCTCCAAGTAAACACAAAGTCATAATTCCACCTAACATAATACAACTGTATTGCACGCAACTGAAAATTCAGGGACCCTTTTCCCAAAGTCACGATAATTCTAGCGTTTTTCAAACGTCTAAATCAAAGCCTCTTCTGAGGCTTAAGGCAAATGCTTAGCTATGAATCTCTGTAAAAGACAAAAAACAAGTTCAATAATCCCAAGGTAAAACAGCCAGGATAAATATTTCCATACTAAAAAAGTAAGAATGGGGGAGAAAGGAATAGAAGCAAAGTAAGACTGAAACCCAGTTAGGCAAACATTAAATCCCAAAGCTCCATGTCTGGCATCTGGAGCACACGGTGGTGAAATATGATTTCAGGAGCACTGAGGCAGGCCTACCCCTATCACCTTGCCGGTTGCAGCCCATGTGGCCTCTCTTGGGCTGACTCCGCTCACAGCCTGCATTTTTCCTCTGTAGATGTTCTATATTTCTGGCATCTCCAGCTTCCTAAGGTCTTCACTGCTTCTTTGGCTTCATTCACACAACTTAAACACTGTCCTTATAAGAATGCACCGCCTGGCCTACAAAATCTTCTTTGAAATCTGAATAAGCCTCTTTTTTTGAGTGGGGATGGCTTCAAACAGGGCTCATTATGTATCCCAGTCTGTCTTCAAACTCTCAGCAACATTTCTGCCTCAGCCACCGGAGTGCTGGGGCTACAGGTGAGCACACCACATTCATCCTGGAAGCCTTTCTGAGCCCACAACTGCTGTGTTCCATGTGCTGGTAAAGCTAGGATCACATGGACAGCACCAACATCTGCTATCAACAAGAGCAGTATCCAGGCTACCTTGGGCCATGGCTTCAGTGGCCTCTGAGTACCTGAGTGACTGAGCGGAGTGAAATGAATCCATGAAACCAGTTCCCTAAGAGGCTCTTCTCAAGCAAGTTTTCTAGAGTCCCTCTCATTAAGTGAAAGGGTTACACTTTTGAACCTTTGAGTTTACTTGGGTGGGACTTGCTAATTCCTGAGATACCCTCAAAGTTGCTGCTGCTTCTTCTTCTTCTTCTTCTTCTTCTTCTTCTTCTTCTTCTTCTTCTTCTTCTTCTTCTTCTTCTTTTCTTCTTCTCCTTCTCTCTTCCTCCTCCTTCTTGTTCTTATAAAGACTAATTTTTAATACAAATATCTTCAACAACCACACTCCCTTTGCCCCATCTTTATAGTAACTTTATATGTTGTTCCTTTTAAGTCAAAATTTAAAGTTTTCAACTTTTTATGCTCTTCTTGTTCTTGATTCTCACATTACATCAGCTAAAAGCATCCAGCACATGCACAGTTTGAATATTAAGCTGTCTTTATATTTCCTTTGACAGTTTAGTTAATCCACCACCCTTAATTTCAGTCTCCAGCAAAGACTCAGGACAGGGGGGAAATGTAGACAAAATTTTTGCCTACGTAACACACACAGCCTCTAGTCCAGTTGCCAGGGAGTCCTTGTTCCCCTCTGAAACTTTAAGAGCCTGGTCTTCACAGTGTGCATCCCTATCAGCATTCTGATTGCCTGAACTCTGATCATCACCCACCAGCCTCTGCTTACAGCTTTCTAAAGCTTCTCTAGCCAGCACCTCCAAACTGTTCCAAATACCTCCCACAAGCCTCTTCCAAGGGCTTCTAAACCACATGGCCACATACAGTCACAGGCATGACCCCACTTTGATGGTACCAATTTTCCACATTAATCAGTTTTTCCATCACTGGACACAATAACCAACACCCAGACCTTACAGGAGGAGATGTTTAAGTTGGCTTATGTTTTCTTTATTTTTGTAGCATCATTTTAATCATGTTTGAATGGACAGTTCAATGGCATTAAGTACATTTACACTGATGTGCAACTTTATGATTTATTTATGGATTTTAATGACATCTTTAGAATCATAGAGCCACAAAATTAGAGCTAAAGAAGAGAGATTGTTACATGCTAAAATATGCAAATTCAACTACTAAAGTCAGCAAATACAAAAAAGAAACAGATTGACAGGAGGAAAGACACAACAGGCCACTCTCTGCTCTGTGGCACTTGGTGAGGTACATGGGCCCAGTGACCAAGAAATGTAAACCCAAGATACCGACAGGGTACGCAAGGAGGACGAGTACCTAGAGGACACATAATTTACAGCATGACTTATAATGGTCACTCAAGGAGTCAAATACAAAGTGCAAGATATTTGTCCACACACTAAAGAGCTAGAAAATCCAGCCAAGGGCCTGGATCCCATGGCAATGTCCTGCCTGAGTCTAGCTGAAGACAAGATCTAGACCCCATGACAATGACTCATGCAAGTCTGTTTCACAAATCTGCACTAGGAAGGCCCAAAAGTCAGCAGTAGAAGTTAGAAAGTCTGTGCTGGTGGGATTAAGGATCTGTGCCAATAGGTTGAGGATTCTGCACTGGAGCCAGGAAACAATGCTCAAAGTAAGGACCAGGGCTCCCCTGAAAAGTACCACAGCCATCCTTAGCCAGGCCTCCCCTGAAAAGCACCATATCAGTGAGGTCCTGAGCTCCTCCAATGATAACAGCCAAATTCATATTAGGACACCAGCGTGACAAGCTTCTCGTGGAGATTGAGTAGTACTCTATCTTCCCCTCCAGAGCCAGGAAGCAGTAAAGAACAGAGCTCCCCCAAAGTGAACCGCAGCCGTTCTCAGCAACAAGGTCCCAAGTTCCTTTTATGATGAGAACAGCCAAGTTCATATCAGTAAAGAAGCTCAACAAGCTCTGCCAAGAGAACCTGCAGCAACAGGAGAACCAACAGCACCACGCAGAAGCAGCAACAACGCTCTTATTTGCCAGGTGTACTTTGTATGCTGGCAACAAACCTCAGGTGGGCCATCATACTCAGTACCATGCTGATTCAGTTCAGCTGGTGTTCAAATTGACCATCAGTTTTCAATCCACCACACTGCAGGAACCTCAGGTCCCTTCTGCTTCTCACAAGCAGGCATCTTCTCAGGTTGAGGACAATTCTGACTTTAACATTTTTATTTTTCTGGACACAGCAAAAAACACAGCCTAACTACTTCAGGTGGTCTCAATGAAGAAATCATGATCTGCCTTAATACTAGAAGAGACAGAGGTAAGAAAAGGTAGCAGCATCTTGAGACCTTCCTAAAGAATTTTCAAGGGTAATTTTTATTATATGCAATTTTTATCTTATGTACTGATCTTTGAACTTTATCCAGGTAAAACGGAATACTCCGTTATATTTTCCTGAATTGCAGTAGGACAGCATTAATTCATTCCAAAAATCTAAGAATAACACACAGAAAGTTCTTAGAACATTTAGGGACACTAGCAAGCCTCTATTATGGCACTGTCCTACGGAAATATAATGTAGGTCACAAAGGTAATTTTAAATTTTCTTTTTTTAATCATTTAATTTTTATTTTTATTAATATATATCTCTAATACATAATGATTACATTCATTGTGGAAAGTTTGTACATACACATAATACATTTTAATTCTTTTTACATCCTCTTCTCTCTCCTTCCTCTCCCCCTTCTCTATCTTTTGTCCACTTCCCATATGCAAAAATCTGTCTCTCTGTTTCCTATTATCTAATCTATTTTTTATTCTTTACATTATTTATACTTCAGGTTTCTCATATGAGAGAAGCTATGTGATATTTAAGTTTATGTATCTGTTTATTTCTCTGAACATTATGGTCTCATCATGCATCCATGACCCAGATTTACCCTTTTAATGGCAGAGAAGTATTCCACTGGCTCATGTTTTTGGGGGATTCAGTCCATGGTAAGCTGGTTCCAAGAAAGAAATATCATGGCAGAAGGGTGTGATATAGCAAAGATGCTTACTTAATAGTGATCAGGAAGCAGTGCAGGAAAATAGTGGCAGTGAGAAAAGAGTGGGACCAAATATAGTATACAAGGTCACACTTCCACCTCCCCATACACAGGCAAAAGTGTGTTGCACCAATCCCCAGGGTGGATCCTAATCAAGTTGATACAATCACATTTAACTGTCGCACGTCCCAAAAGGGCATGTGAGTACAGAAAAAAAAAATTTAAACACTTCCCTAGGTAGCTCTTGATTGTTAGAACTTAACTAAATGTCAAACACAGTCACTAAGTGGTTAATCATAATTATCTAATTTAATCCATATAAACAGAAATTTTTTTGAAACCAGGTTTTACCATGTGGCTCCGGCTGGCCTTGAACTCACTATGTAGCCCAGGCTGGCCTTGAGCTCCCAAGAATCCTCCTGCTTCAGCCTCCTGAGTGCTGGGATTACAGGTGTGAGCTGCCATGCCCAGTTTAGAATTTTGAAGAAGAATTACAGAATCTAGAAACTGACACTGAGAAATTAAGCAATTTACTCAAAGTCAGACACTTTGTAGCTGGAGTCTATTCTTGTCTATCTGAATACAAAATAGAATACAAGAGGATGAACTAAATGCCCTACTCCATAAACCAAATGTGAAGGACATATGTTTCCTCAATGCTTGAATTTGTAATTATAGTAAGTACTGTTTGTCTCAGTTACTATCTCGTCACAGTACCCAACACCCACGACCTAAAGAAGGAAAGGTTTACTTTGGCTCACAGTTTACAAAGGTTTCAATCCATAGTCAGCAGGCACCAAGGGGGTGCAGCATGACACAGGAGAGTTGTGGGCTGGCAGATAGGAAGAAGAAGAAAGAGAGTAAAGGGGAGCAAGAAGAGATAAACCAGTAGATGCTCCAATAAACCATACCTCTCGACCAGATCCCATCTCCTAACAAGTCAGCTATAAGCCCCATAATCCACTCTCCTTCCAAATTGCCCTCCTATGAGCTCAGGAGGTTCTAGGAGACCTTTTAGATCTAAACCATAACACTATTTGAGTAATACTTCCTAGACAACGCTAGTGACAGAACTGAGGGTCTTGCACATGCCAGGTAAGAGCTCTTCAGTGAGATACATCTACAGCCCTGCTTAAGCAATTCTTAATAATAAGAAATTATGCTTTGGAATGTGGGGAAAACCAGTTTAGATTACCTCAACCTGAGACCCACATAATTTCCAAAATCTTAATGTAGAAACATTAAGCGTATGAAGATAAAACAAAACAATTCTTGAATTCTCAAGTTTCTCTCAAAGATAAAATTTGAGACCATGAAGTTGCCCACTTCCGATTTCCTAATTCTTCAGTAGGGTTCTGTAGTAGTGCATCATTCTCATATTTCTCATTTCCAAACTAACATGTGATAAAGGACAAATATTTAGCTCCCCCTTGTGCTTTCCCTGTCTCCAAATGGAAAGTGCCCTTCCAAGTATGGGTGAAGGAAGAGAAGGACACTCTAGGGCAAAGCAAGAGGAGAGACAGTCTTTTGTGTCTGGGATTCTGTCCACTGCCCCAGCTAAGCAGCTCCCAGGGCCAAGGCATGGGACCTGCCACAAATAGAGTGAGGATTCTGGCTCAGGAGAGATTTGTTTGTGCCTGTCATCCCATACACTCAATAAAAGATGATCTGTCACATACTGTCATCTGAAACCTGTCTCACTTACCCAAGGTGTGTTCTGGTTAAGACAGATCTTGGTGGATTCTGTATGCAAACTATCCAACTTATAAGCATTTGCATAAGCAGCTGAAAAAACCCAGGGGAACTTTCATCTCTGTTTCATTTCCACACATTTGCAATCATTGAGAAGAAAGGGTGAAAGCAATTAACAGAGGTAACCTAGGGATTAAGAAACTGGAGAAAATATACAAGGTTCTCCCCTTATTCAATCATAACTGGGTGCTTAGAAACAGCAAAAATATTATGGGAATCAGGATGGTCAGGAATCTCACACAGACTTTTGCAGACCAGGAAGAGCAGGCACAGGCAGAACCTAATAGGCAGACGATAACAAGAAGAGAGACAGATGTGCAAGGCATGCTGAGGAAATCAAATTCAGTTTGGCTGTCACCTAATACAGGGAAGAGCAAGAAAGAGATAAAACCAAAGACTAAACGGAGAAGCCCTAACAGTAGGTCACTGTGATAACAGGACTAAGGCATTTTGAAAACTCAGCAGGTCATTTTTAAGTGTTGAAATTCACTGACATTTAGTATATTCATAGAGTTGTGCATCCAAAATCACAATCAGTTCTGGGATATTTTCCTCACCTAAAAAAAAAGAAATCCCGCGCAAGTAATCACTACCCCACTCAACTCCACATTTCCCCCGAATCCTAAGTAACCACTAATACATGTTCTCTATAAATTTGTCCACTTGGGATTTTACAAGGTCTCCGACCAGATGATGAGATGAGCTGTGCTACTCATGTCCACGAGGAGCTGTGCCAATGGAGGAGGCTACCACTTCTACTCCCACTGCATCATGAGGGGCTGTGGTGTCACATCCTCCTGTGGACATCTAGGTGCCAAACCGCCCGCCCACTGCCAAGATGTGGGAGGAGGGGCCCCAGAGCTGGTACCACCCCGGGTGCCGCTACAGGTACACGGCTCCCCTGGAGTGCAAAGAAACCACTGCAAACCCGCTGGTGCCTGGTGCCATAGACTGTCCAGAGATTGCGAATAAACTCTCCCCACATGAGTCAAGGACCTTGAAATGCATAGAAAATAATAGAAACAACAAATGCAACTACACTGTATTAAAGTTTGTGCTTAGTAAACTTTAGCAAAGGAAAAAGCCAACAGAGTGCAGAGACAGCCTGCACAATGGTAGGAAAACTTCTCCAGCTATCCTTCTGACAGAGGGCTAATTAATATCTAGAATATATAATGAAATAAAAAAACACTAAAAAATTATCCTAATAAATAGGCAAATGAACAGACACCTCAAAAGAAGTATAAATGGCCAACAAATACATGATAAATGTCCAATATCTTTTGTCATTAGGGAAATGCAAAGCAAAACTACTTTGAGATTCCATCTCGCTCCAATCAGAATCACTATCAAAAGCCATCTTGATGGGCTTGGCAAAATAAATGCCAGTGAGGATGTGGGGGAGAGGGAAACCACCGACATTGTTGGTGGGAACGTGAATTAGTACAGCCACTGTGGAAATCAGTACTGTGTTTCCTCAAGAAATTAAAAAGGGAGCTACCATATGACAGCCATACCATTTCTTAGCAGATGCCCTAAGGAATTAAAGTCAGCATTACATACGGTTACTTCCATATCCATTTATTGCAACACAATTCACAGTAGCCAAGATATGGAACAAGGCTAAGTGCCCATCAATGGATGAATGGATAAGAAGAATGTGTGCTATATATACATAAAGGGGTATTATTCAGCTGTGAAGAATGAAATATGCCATTTACAGAAAAATGGATGGAACTGAAGATCATCATGTTAAGTAAAACAAGCAAGACTCAGTATGACAAGTAGTATGATTTTTCCTAACACAGAATCTAAATAAAAAGGAAAAATGGCATTAAAGAAAAAGGGAACCTATTATTAGACAAGAGGAAAAGTTTAAGGGTGAGGGAGGAGGTGTAAAGGCTAGTAATAGAGACAAATATGACCAAAATAGTCTATATATGCATATATGAAAATGCCACAATGAAGTCCAGCATGAGGATGCACATCTGTAATTCCAGTAATCCCAGAATTTAGGAGGCTGAGACAGGCAGCTTGCTGTGAGTTCTAGGCCAGCCTGGGCTATACAGTGAGTTCACTATGGTCACTCTCTTCTTGAAACACTATCTCTCCTCAACTGTGTAGTGATACCCTGTCTCAAAAAAGAAAGAAGAAATTACACCACACTGAAACCCAGTGCTTTGTAAAATAGGTGTTAAGAGAAGTATGCGAAAAAGAATTCTGCAATTTTAGCTCTTACATTTGGAACTTTGATCATTTTAGGTAAATTTTCACATATGATTGAAGTAGGCAGTGTAAAGACTGCCTGGGCACCTCTCCTTGAATGCAGAACAATTGCTGCAACAGTAGTTAAGTTGAGTCTTATTTCCATATACTGACATTACAGAACAGGCTATACTATTCCCTTCTCACTTCAACTGGCTCCAAGTGATGCAAATAAAGCTAGCCAAGGTACTGATATATAATCCCAGAGGCCAGCCTGACAGTTTCCTGTTTCCTTGCATAGTACTCTTTGTAAAAGATTGAGCACAGCACAACAGGATGGCAAAGCCACTCAGCTCCAGGAATGTCAGCTGGGTATGAGCCTCAAAATAAGAGGCTATGACTCCCCAGAGCACAAAAGCTTACATAACAGAAACTGAAGCAATAGCTTCCTAAAACAATACAAATACTACCCTAATTGAGTTATCATTATCCCTGCACATTGCAAACTTTTCTCTGCACCTGGCTAGCCAGATGCAAGTTTCTCATGTAGTTCCTGCCATCCTTTTTGTCCTTGACTCACTAATTCCTCACAAGATAATAAATTCCAGGAGAGGCCATGGATCACTGTTTTGTTTGGTTGGGTTTTATTCTGTCTTGTCTTGTTTTATTATATCTGATGGCATGAGCAGCTATTTCAAAGATAACAAGATATATTATGGTAGTCATTTTGGGTTTACTATTATCTTTTTTGAAGTCCTTTATTGTGTTCACTGTTTTGGTCTTACAGGTTCTATTCTGTTTTGTTTGATTTTACTGTCTGAAAGTGTAGGTAGCTATGTTGAAGACAAGAGGCATTATGATGACCATTGTTTGTTTCCTATTATCTTGCTTTGAAGTCCTGTGTTCCTTACACTGTTTTGTTTTGATTGGCTTTTTTCTGTTTTGTTTTTCTTGGTTGTATTCTCTTTAAAATAAAAGTTACAAAAAAATGATAAATAAATAAAGTTCACTAGTCTGGTGTACAGCCAGCTCTTCGAGTAAGAGGGGGAAAAAGACACTGCAGAATAATACATAATGGGCAAATGCAAGAGTCCTTCCAAAGGGTTAATCTTGGGACTGAGCAGGGTTAGTCTTGTACTGCTAGAAAAAGAAGTACAGTAAAACCAAGCTAACATCTTAGAGAAAAGATGGAAATACCCATCATATCAATGCTCTGACCCTAGTGAGCTCACACTGTTAAAATTTTAGAAAAAGAAACTCAGAATTTAATAAGGCTAATTCCCACCTTTTTTCTGTTTATTTATTCATTTGTTTTGTGGTCCTGGAAATCAAACCCATATCCTTGCACATGTAAGCAAGTATTGTCCCACTGAGTTATATCCCCAGCTCTGAATTCCCACTTTTTCATCAAAGCACGATTTTATCTTTTGCAGTAGGTAAAAGCCTCCATGTTTTGGACACAATCTTGATTGCATAAACCTGTATGCTGTCTCCACACATCTCTCATCACTGCAAAGTGATTAACAACTTGGGGAACTCAGTCATGGAAATTCACCTGATAAGACGCCTAAGTTTAACTTGGAAGTTCAATCACAAAGGGAAGAACTCTCTTTGGGGACCTGCTTTCTCCATTCAAAAGCAGAAGACTAATTATAAGAAAACACCTCAGCAGATTGAACTCAGGTATTAGCGTATTGGGTTAATTAGCATTTCCACCCTGGGGAAGCTCAAAGAAGCTTCAGCTGACCTTTGTGAGCTAAGCTCAACAAACCTTACAGAGACTTGAATCCTAAAAAAGATTAATTTCAAGTATGCTCAGAGCACATTATAGAGTAATTTAATGATCCTCAACTCTGGTCTTTCATTCAAACTATATAGTATATACTCGCTGAGTTGTATATACTTTTGTTTTAAAGACTTGTACCCTAGTCTGTATCTGGGAGTTCTAAAGATGGACTATTTGGGGTCAGTCCCAGGTACCTCTATTTTTAGAAAGCTGCACATGTAGTCACTATGCCAACCAGGATTTAGAATCAGAGAAATGAGCTAGAATGAAGAAGTCTGGTTCTAACCCATGTCTGCCATAACTTTGTAGCCCATTTTAACCTTCACTAATTCGTAAAAGTCTATCAGAGGTTTGGTTTCTGGTTGCTAAAAGAGGGTTAATTGTGACCATAAGTATCTTCCACAATCTTGTGTGAGAGGAAAAAACCTGACACTTCAGATTTTATAAAAATGCTCCTAAAGGACAAGAGCTATGGGTGTGCCAGGGAGAGAACAAGTCAGCGTCTCCTGAGAATCAGCCATGCTGGAACTTGGGGGACCAACCAAAAAAGCACCGAGCCATCCTTCCTGTTAAGTGGCATGAGCTGTGGGAGTGCCAGGGAGAGAACAAGTCAGCACCTCCCGTGAGCCTACTGGCTTGCAGGCTGAGAATCAAACGTCCCATGCCCTGCCCCCCTTAGCAACTGGATGGTTCTGAGGTCAGCAGGAGTTGATAGCAACTAAGGCACATAAAGCAACTAAATGCTTGTATTGTTGGGTTGGTTAGTCTGACCTGGGGCCAGAGGTCTGAGCATTTCTTGGGAGGGTGACCATGTGCAATATAGCAAATACGGGGCATTTCCTTCTATGTTGTCTTTGAAATCCAATATTGTTTTCACTGTTTTGCTTTGTTCTGATTAATTGTTTTGCTTTATTCAACATTCTGTTTTGTTTGGTTTTATTGTGTTCTGTTTTTGATTTGATTTTGCTATACCTGATTGAATGGACAATTATTGTGAATATAATAAGATACACAATGGTAGCTATTGTTATCTTGGTATCCTGCTCTGAAGTTCTGTACCAATTTCACTGCATTGTCTTGATTGGCTTTGTTCTGTCTTGTTTTGTTGTGTTTTACTATCTTTAAAATTAAAAAGTGAAAAAATAAAAAAAAGGCTCCTAAATATATGAATTATTGTTACTATCAAGTCCAATGGGCACCTTATCTTATGTTTACCAGCATGAGAATCAGTTGATCTCCACCTTTTTGAAACACTGTCTCTTCTCACAGCTTCAGAGACAAGCCCCATCCTTTTTCTTGTTCCATGTTCTAGTTTCCCCTTCTCTTCAGGAGCTAAAAGTTGGACCACCTAGGGCTCAGTTATAGTTCCCTTATTTTCTCTGTATATTCTCTCTCCCTTCACAACTTCATGCAGTTTCACAAGATCCATAATTTGAAATTAGCACAATATAATCATGATTTCCAAATTGCAGGAACAAATTCCAATGAAGTCCAAAATCCACAGGCCTGGCAGTCAAAAAGAGAAGACTGGGCAGGCTTGGACTTCACAAGCACAGGCTGAAGCCACAACATCCTCTCTTTCATCTCCCCTTTACTTCGCAAAGACTAACTGGCTGTGAGCCAATAACCAAGTACTCAGAGGACACCCCATCCCCTTACCATAGCCTGCACTTGCTACTGTAGAGTGCTGAAATGGCCTCCTCAGAAACTCAGCTCAGAAGGATTTCTTATTCACCTCCTTCTAGTCCACACACTTTAGTAAGGTAGTTTTCTTAGCAAATAAGGCAGTCCCAAAGAGAGAGCATTTCATTTCGGCCTCCTGTATAAAGATCAAGAAAAAAGAAGTACAGGGGCAGTTAATAGACCTTCTTGAAAAATGTGAGATTCATAAAAGAACACATCAGCGAGCAAACCCAGTCTGGGAACTTGTGCCATGTGCAGACCCCCAGTGGACTGGAACAGCCATACCCTAGTCTCTCCTCAGGAGTCAGCACCATTCACAGACTAGGGGTAGAGAGAGCAAAGGACACATCAGTGAGCAAACCCATTCTGGGAACCAGCACCACGCATAGGCCCCCACCAGACTGGAACAGCCAGACCCCAGCGCTTTCCAGTGTGCAAGCTGGCAAACAAGAAGCACCATCCCACAGGGTTGCCCTCCCTCCCCCAGCTCTAAAGCGACCAGCTTATCCAGAGAAACACAGGCTGTGGAGGTGAAATGCAATTGGATGCCTGTGGTGCTTTGGTGTTTCACTTAACATTGCAGGTCTAGGGTCAGTCATCTGATCACAGGGTCAGAGAATAGCAGTATGCAGTGTGACATCTAGGGGGGGTTTCCTTCTGATGGTTGCAGCCATTGTCAATCCCCTATGGTCTTGTTTTGGAAGTCCTATATTGTTTCCATTGTTTTGTTGGGTTGGGTTTTATTCTCTTTTGTTTTGTTTGATTATGTCAAATCCAATGGCAGGAGCAGCAATTTCAAAAATAGCAAGAAATATTATGGTAGCCACTTTGGATTTTGTCTTGATTTTACTGTTTCTTTCTTTTTTTTTTGGTACCAGGGATCGAACTCATTACCTCACACTTGCAAAGCAGGTGCTTATGCCACCGAGCTAAATCTCCAGCCCCGACTTTACTGTTTCTTTTCTATTCTGTTCTGTTGGATTTTTACCATGTCCAAAGTTATCTGCAGCTATTTTGAAGGCATCAAACGGTATTATGGTAACTATTGTTAATTTTGTAATTGTTTAAGCCTGGTTGTTTTGGTTGGCTTTATTCTGTTTTATCTTCTTTAAAATAAATAAATAAATAAATAAATAGAAACTGTGATATTCCACCCTGACCATTTCTGGATACAATGCTTCTTTTACTTCCCTAACTTCACCCCCAGATCTGTATGATTGGTCTACCCTCTAGACAGCAGTCAAACGAAAGGCCTAAAGACTGGTACTTATTTAGTTCCCTCATGGAATTCAAACTTGTTAGGCCAACACAGTCCTGGTTCCTAAAGATCACAATCACTTGATTGAGTCCATAATTGCCAAGTCCTCACATAGGTTTACAGTTGCCAAGGAGAAAGACACACTTGATCTCTAAATTTTATAAAAATACTCTTGATCCTCTCACACTTGGTGACTCTGAGATTTTTAGAAAAACAGATGAAGTTACAGGACACATCAAGAACGGAATATCTTATACCCTCGAGTATCTGGAGGGAGAGAACAATGTGTGTTCTATTTTCAGTACTCACTGCCAGAGCAAAATAATCATGTGGCCTACCTGTGTCAAACAGCAGTTGTGAGGGGCAATCTGACCCCCACGGGGTTGTCACCCCTGTCTATGTGCCACAAAACTCATGTGGACGCATCCAGTGCTCAACTACTCTCTTATGCCTGAGGTGGCTCTGAGCTCCGGAATGTGCCTGCTTACCCCAACTTGTGTACAAACAAGGACCAGCACAACCCTGTTTCAGTCTCACTGATGGCAAACATGTACACTTCTCCTGATCCCTAGAGGCCCTCACAGGCCAAGGCACAGATCTTAGGAAAAGCTCTCCCACGGAAGTCCTGGGCTTTCTTGTTCATTCTTAGCTGAGAATGTCAAGAATATAAGGTGCTCTATGCTCTTCACTCAGGCCATTTTTCAGGATTATGGCTCTCATGACTAACCTCGTAGGATGAAGTAATGTCTCCTTCCGAGCAAAAGAACAGGCTGTTCACGGTCTGTCAGAGTGGCTAGTTCCCCTGACTCCTCATTCTCCCTCTGTAAGGCATCCCGAAGTATGTGTGGACATCCATCAGTGTCATCCTGTCGCCTCATGAGACTTGAGAGGCAAGAGAAAGTGACCCAAAACATGCTGACCCTGATGCAGCTTGGTGTGCCACAGATATTAAATCCTTCATGTCATGTCTTTGGCTGGCATCTGTGAAACAGTAATGGTGTAACTTATTAGCTTGTAAACAGGGAATAATCAGATGCTGGTTCTAATATACCTAAGCAAATTCCCCAACTTGAAAACTCCATGTGTGTGTAATTTTAAAAAATTAATCGAATTTTTTTGTCTTTTTGAGACAGGGTCTTGATACGCAGTTCAGGAAGGCCTTGATCTCACTTTGCAGCCCAGGCTGGTCTCAAACTTGCAATGATCCTCCTGCCTCAGCCTCCCAAATGCTGGGATTACAGGCATGAGCACCACACCCAGCCTTAATTGAAATTTTTAGAAATTTTTTTAATTAAATTTTAAAAATTGAAATTAAAATGTGTGTGAAATTTTAAAAAAACTATAGCTAGATAGACAGATAGACAGACAGATTACCTAGTGGTTCTTGCCCTCTGATCGAACACTCTATTGAAGAACTTCTATTCAGATTATAACAAGAATCCTTACAATTCTTATAAATGAGATAAACAATTCAATTGAAGAAATAATTGACAAAATTTTTAGCAGACAATTTAACCAAAGATATACAATTGGCAAACAAACACATGTATATTTGCTTAATATCATCAGTCATTTGAGAAATGCAGATTAAAACCATAGTGAGATGTCATTATATACCCACTAGGTTGACGAGAATAGAGAAATTGAAAATACCAAGTTTGAAGAGAACCTGGAGAAATTGAAGCATACAAATTGCTGATAGGAATGTAAAATGTTACAGCCAATTTAGGAAGAGTTTAGTAGCTTCCTTAAAAGTTAAACATACCATATGCTGTCAAACTAGAAACAATCAAAAAACATTCTATAGTGCATGAGTAGTTAAGTGGATTGTGTTACATTCATACTATTCATACTATAGCATGTCACTCAGCAATAAAAAGGGTCAAAGTAAGCCAGCGGTGGTGGTGCACACCTGTAATGTCCATAAGGAGGCTGAGGCAAGAGAATCACCTCAAGTTTGAAGCCAGGCCAAGCTTCATAATACAAGCCCAGCCTGAAATACAACCAAGACCCTGCATCAAAAAATGAAACAAAAGGTTATGCATGCACAATATCATTTATATGGCATTCCATTCAGACTGACAAAATTTAGAAGAGATGGAAACAGTTTAATGATTGACGGGGTTAAAGATAGGGTGGGAGATGGAAGGGGAATAGGTCGACTATAAAAGGTGTATGCAAGGGAATGTCATAGTGATACAATAAATAATTCTGTATCTTGGTTATTTTCTTTCTTCTCCTTTTTTGGGGGGAGGGTTGTTGTGGTGGTGATGGTGGTAGTAAGGAATTAAACTCAGGGGTTTCCAAAATGTTAGGCAAGGGCTCTACTACTGAGCTACACCCTAGCTATATTACTCATTCTGGGTCTTAATGTTTGTTTTTTGTGGTGGTAGAGATAGAACCCAGGACCTTGTCCATTGCAGACAAATGCTCTACTATCTACTATTGAGCTATACCCCAGCCCTAGTTCTATATTTTGATTTTGGTACTGGCAATAGGAATTGACTCATGTGCTAAAATTGCATAGAAATACATAAAGGGACACACAAATGAATGCATGCAAAACTGTTGATTTCTGAATAAGGCCTAGGAATTGGACCAATATCAGTTTCCTGGTGTTGACATTGTACTATAGTTATCTAGGATGTTATCATCACTGGGTAAAAGGTATGCAAAACTGCTTCATGATGTTTTGCACTTTCTTGAGCAAATATTTCAATTTTTCCTCACCAAAATGTAAAATGTCACAGCCAATTTAGTAAGCATTATAAGCCTACAAAGTTCTCCTAAAACATGAAGTAAATTTCCAAGTAGCAGCAAAGAATCTCTTTATTTACAAATATTTCCATAATCACCATCTTCATCAGGGGAAGAGGCCCTGAAGACACTAAAATAGTCTTTATAGATGCAGAAGAAACCCATGGAGAGAAGAATGTATGAACAGCATTCTCATACTAACTGCAGTCAGGAGGACAAAACTTTGCTCTCAATAGACAAAACTATGAATGAATCTAGATCAGTTAAGAACCTATATTTGTCAATTTTATGTTGCTGCAACAAAATAAAGCCAAAGGAAGAAATTTATCTGGCTCAGGAGTCTGGTGGCTAGAAAGCCCAAAACAGCATAGAGTTTGCATCTGTGCATCACAACTTGACTAGAAAAGGAACTGGCTGCCTACAGAAGAGGTCAAGCACATGGGTGGTCATATTTTATGACAGCCAGCTCTCTCAAGCATCAATTCAATCCCACAAGACACCAGCCACTTCCAGGAGACACCAACAATTTATTTGTGAATGTAGAGCCCTTGTGACCTAATAACCGAGTGCAAGGCCCTGGAGCTTAAGCATTCTACCACTTCAATGCCATCACACTGGGAAATTAAGCCTCAGCAGAGTTTTGATGGGACTGGAACCCTCCCTTTCACCTGCCACATCCTACTCAGTCCCTCCAACCCCACTGAGCATTAAAAATCTGATCCATCGTGAGGCAAATGAATCAGGTCCACAGAAAAACTGAGAAAACAAAGTTATTTCATAGTTGGTTATTTTCACTTCCACTCTTCATCATGACTTTTAAATAATATTTTTATACCAAAATAATATATGAACATATTTTTAAGTCAAATAGTCTTTATAAGACATGGTTAATTTTGGGTGCTGATTTGACTATGGATTAAGAGACATCTAGCAAGAAACAAAGAAGAGCATTTGAGTGTGCCTGTTGGGGTACCCTGAGGAGGTTAGCATGTGAATCTGGGAAGCCTAGGAGGGGAAGGACCTCCCTCAATTCTGGTGGTCACCATCCAATTGCCTAGAGGGCCAGAGAGAACAAGTATGAGTAAGTTGGTCTCCTTTCCTGATAGCTTGGACATCAGCAGTCCAGGATTTCTGGTCATTGTAATTCAGGATTTACACCACCCCTCCCTGGATTCTCTGGCTTTTTTCCTCAAATTGAGAGTTATACCATCAGCCTCCCTGATCCTGAGGCCTTCAATCTTGGACTGAAAGATGCTACCAGCATCCCAGGTCTCTAGCCTGAAAACAACCTGTATTAGGACTTCTCAACCACCGTATCTCATAAGCCAATTCCCCCCAAAATTCCCTCACATAGCTGCAGACACAACCCATTTGTTCTGTCTTTCTGGAGGACACTAATGCATAAAGCTTCCAATATATAAGGGCAGGTCCTTCCTCCACCACAACTTGCACCCAACTTCTGTAATCACTTTCAAGTCTTTTTGCTATATTTTCTGATACTTTCTTCCATATTTTTAAATAACATTGCTACGCAGGAATGTGATTTGTTTTTGTAAGTTCAGATATAATCTCATAATATTACAGGTAACTGAGCCAGTTAGAAATATTATAGGCAGTCAGACAGGGTTAGGCCCTCGAAGAAGCTGGCACAAAGGACCAGATGTCTGATAACTTTGGAGGAGACACACACCTCTTGCTGCGGGCCAGATCTTAAAACAGAAGAAACACACTTCTTGCCTCAGGCCAAATCTCAAGACAAATGCAAGCACACCCTTAAGTATAATCCTTAGGGATTAAATCTGGATCACTTTATGCCCACTGTGCAAATTCCCCTTTCCCCACCTTTGAGCCATCTAATCTCATGGTTTTCCTCTATAAAAAGTCCCTGGAAAAGACAGAGTCTGGGGCAACCTGCTTGGGACCCCTTTTTGTCTCTCTTCAGACAGAAGCTTTCTCTCAATAAATATATTTTACTCTTCACCTCTGTTGTTCCTAAAATTCATTCTTCGATTTTAGAGAACACAAACTCGCGGACATAGTAGGTTGGGCATTTCACTCACCTGTATCAGTAACATCTCACTTCTGACCAAAATTGATTTCAATTTTTTTGTACTTCTATTGATTTCTAGTAAACAATCCTGTGTGATTCACATCAGATACAAACACCACACACACATACATACACACTCACACCCTCCTTTCCTGTCTCCCAATAAAGTTTTCTTAAGTGAATATTTATATAATAACATTATAAATATATTACTTTCGCCTAAGACATTTCACTTTTAATATTCAATAGAGTTAACACAAGGCATGATCAAAAAGTAGAGTGAATGTTTAATTTTTTAAAAAATTATTACAGTAAAAGACATATTTCCTTTAACTCTCCTCAAAATACTCCCTCCCCTCTCCTGCTTTGAATGTGTTTATCCCATCATTCCTGCCACACCCTGAAGCAGTTCTTTCAAGGTGCCTTTAGGTGCTCTACTGTGACTGCCTCAATGTCCTGACTCAATTCAGTATTTTTATTTTTCATGGTCATTTTGACTTTGGGAAGAGCCAGAGGTCCCAGTGTATCATACCTGGTGAATAAGGTAGGTAAGGACACACTAATACTTTCACATGCCTACTTTTCTATCGGATGGCAGCATTCATTGTATTTTTTATCAAGCCTTATAAAGATATAAAACCACAAGGCCCAGCCCCAACCCCTTTTTATTTTTAGACAAGGTCCCATAAGGTTTCCTAGGTTGGCCTCGGATTTGCCACCTTCCTGCTTCAGTCTCTTGAGTTACTGGGAGTACAAGCATGCATCACCACACCCAGTTACTTTAATCTTTAGTTTAGATCATGTATTTTTTTGTTCTGTGCTAAGGGTTAAACTCAGGACCTCACATATGCTAGTCTAACTGAGATCTGAGATACATTCTGAGTTCTAGCTAATGTATTTTTGTTGTTGTGGGGCTTTTCTTTTTTTGTTTTGTTTGTTTGGTCATTTGTTTTGAATTGTTTTGTTTTTGGGGATTTTTTTTGGTTTGTTTGTCTGGGTTTTTTTGATACTGGGGATCAAACTCACAATTGTGCACTTGCAAGGCAGGCGCTTATGCCACTGAGCTAAATCCCTGACCCTTTTTGTTTGTTTTTTGAGATTGATTCTCACAGTGTAGTCCAGGGTGAGCTTGAACTTGTAGAATAGTACAGGAAACATGATCCTCCTGCCTCAGCCTCCCAATTGCTAAAATGAGCTAAGATAACAGTTTCTTGATGCTGAATGTTCCTTTTTTAGAGTATTCTCCTATATTTCATGGGTTCAAACATTTTCTATTCACTGGAAGGTCTGTTCTCTTAAAACTTCTATTTCTTCCTTCCTTCCTTTTCTCATATTAAATGTCTTATCTAAGTCCCTTAGGACTTTGCAGGATCCCCATATTTATGACAAAGGCACTGTAAAAGCACTTGGAAGCTAATAGTGGGTCTCACTGTTCAGTGATCAAGCTGGTAGACAGCTGCTTAAATGCTGCATTGCCCACAGCTGCAAGTCTTCCTCTTGGATCCACTGGTTTTCCTAAGAAAGGACTCATCCTATTCCTAAATCTAAACACCAGTCTTCCGACAGTTGAATCACAGAAAGGTTGAAATCTAACCAGTAATACATAAACTTGGTCTCTGTCTTGCTCTCAGTAGAACCTCCTTTGTCTGCTATTTCTCATATTCCTGGACCCATTGTCTCTGATCCAATCCTCCTAGAAAGTGACCCTCCAGTCTTCTCTTGGTAGAGGGCACTGTAGTGTGGCCATACAGAGAAGGAGTTCTCAAAGCTTAGCTGGTTTCTTTCACCATCTTGCAGACTGTCTCAGGTGTTCAGTCCCAGTCATACCTATTCCTGCTGTGTCTAACTCAAGCCTTCCAGAACTCTGCTGTAAAAATAGGCTTCTTTTTTTTGCAGTCATCCTCCTGTAAACAGTTAGATTTAAGGGAATGAAAATCAGCCCTGCTGATATCAGGCTGGGATATCCCAAACAGAACATGAAGAGTGTTTTAAAGGACATGGTTAAGGTCATACAAACAATGTCTCTAAAGGAGACCAAGCCACAGTTGCAAAAGTGGCTAACATGTTCTGGCCTGTGGCAGTACATACCTACCAGGCACTACCTGAGGGTCCTAGCCCCAGCACTGTAATGATGAAACAACATCAGAAATCTTTTCTTCTCAGTGATTGTTGCTTTGTTACTGATGACATCTCTAGTCTGGTTATGTTCCTCAGCTCCTTGGGAAAAAAAAAAAAAAGACTTTTGTCCCAGCACTCAGGAAGCTGAAACAAGAGGATCACTCCAAGTTCGAGACCAGCCTGGGCTATAAAGTGAGTTTAAGGCCAGCCTGAACTGCATAGCGAGACCATCTCAAAAAGACAAGAAAAAAAAAAAAGGACCTCCTCTGTAACGTCCAACTGCTGAAACCTCCTTACTCCATGACTGTATCCACACGAAAAGAAGGCAACTGGCTCCCCTAATCCCTTCTTAAAATCATGCAGCACAAACCCAGCCCTGAAAGAAGCCTCTCTCCACCTTACTGAGATGCTTCCCAGATTCCTCTCAGATGTGTTCTCTCTTGATACTGCAAGCGAAATAAACGTAACTTTGCTTTGGTTCCTGGTGATGCATGGCTTATGAACTTAAACAAAGTTCAGTTTTTCTGTGGCCCGCTAGTAAGTTAACTTGTGCATCTACTGTTCCAGCTTCAAAATATTCTTGACCTCTCTCCTTCTAAGGTTACAACTCATACTGTATTCTCTGTTCTTCTTTCCCTATCTGTACGTGAACAAATATTCTATTTCCTATGAACATTTCCTGTACATTTGTATCACTTGCAGCAGGCTCTTAACAGGATTAATGGCAGGTAAATACACTGGAAAATGAATCATCAGTGAGTAAATCTGACATCCTGTATCATGCACAGAAGCTATGACACATAATCGTCATGATGTATGTCTATTGCCAGACCTGGACACTATCCAAAGTATTAGATCTGCCTAAAATACTCCAGCCACATACCAAATTCAACAAGGCCAAATCTTAACTCATCTTTCCTCAGCGAGTATGTTCTCTCTCCTGTATTCCCTATGTCAGTTAAACCACTATTTAATCACTCACACCAACCAGACACTGGTCATTCATTCTAGACTGTTCCTTCTTCTTCACCTCCAACCATCCTGGGATCACAAAATCCTAACTTGTTTATGTCCTAATTTTTTATTTTTACCTGATTTGATTGATTGATATGGGGTCTCACTGTGTTGCCCAGGCTGGTCTCAAATTTTTTTGTGATCAAGCCATTCTCCTGCTTAAGCTTTCCCAGTACAAGCTTATAACACCACACCCAGCCTTGTTTTTGTTCCATTCTTTTTGTCTCTAATGTCACTGCCCCATCTCAGGTCTTTATTGTCTGTTATCTACAACATCTAACTTTTATCTCTAGGGAAACCACTTTCGCTCTCCACCATTGTTGCTACAAATCACTGCTAAAATGCAGACCCAGTGGTGTCCATTCTCTCGGCAACAGCCTTCCCCTCTTTGTCCCTGGACTGATCCCTACTCCTCCTTCAAAGAGCCTTCCTACCCCTTACCCCCAGCCCAACCCAGTCCAGGCAAAATCAGTCTAATTCCTGAAGACTCTGTTTTTGAGAAATATAAACACAGGCATACAAAATGCATTTTATAATACATAATGTTCGTATTTCCTAACATGAATAACTCTAGGAGGAAGGAATTAATATGCCCCTTTCCTCTTATTTCTCTCCTTTATAAATTTAAGATGCCTATTTTCATAAATTTATACTTCTTTAATTAACAATAATGCAATGCTGTTGGTTTTATCAGTTGAAACAAAACTACCATAGTAATGTAAGACACCAACAATTGGTGAAACTGGGTGAAGAATACACAAAAATGCTGTACTATCTTTGTAAATTTTCTGCAATTCTAAAAATAAAAGTTTTACTTTAAAAATAGATGAATGGTCTTGGCAAAAAATGAAAATAATACTGAATCTGCATCATCTGTAGAAATTTGGTAAGAATTGAAATTCACCTATAGTTCTTAAAAACTCACCAAAAATTAAAGAGATAATCAATACTCTAAGAGATATTCAATTGCTATAATTTTTTCTTCTTATTTTCAGCCAGTTTACTGCCATTGAATTTCACTTTCTTGTGATCACAATATTACTAGATCAAATTTTTTAAAAATCCACTCTTCCATTAAAGTAATTACCGGAGCCCAGGATTTATCTCAGTGGTATAAGCACCTGCCTGGCAAATGTTGTTTAAATGTTGTTGTCTGTTTTCTGTTTCTCTTGTCCTACCATCTTTTGGGTTATCTGGACAATTTTAGGATGCTATCTTTATTTACAGTGGGGATTTTTTAGTATACTAATCTGTATAACTTTTAGTGTTTGCTGTGATATTATAATATACATATGCAATTTACCATAAGCTATTGGCATAAATATTTTACCACTTCAAATGAAATGTAGAAAGCTGATTTAATTTTGGTACCTTTACCCTTTCCATTTAAGTGTGTATTTATGTGCATGATTGAACCCAGGCCCTCCTGATTGTTAAAAGCACATTCTACCCCTGAGCTACTTCCCTAGTCTATGCTCTTCACCTTAAAAATATGATCATCTTACATATGTCCTCTTCATATAATGAGAACCATACTCATGTACAATTTTTCCTCAAAACATATATATATTTAACACAGATATAATTTGTACATATGTGATATTATTTGTGATGTGTTTAAAAGACAAGTTTCTAAAGGTGGAATTTATTAGTCAAATAATAAACCTATCTTTAAAAGATTATCTGTAATTTTGCTGGGTATTGTACAAATCTTCTACTGATGGACTGTATCACATTGCATTCAAGAAAGTGCCTATTTCCTTACAATCCCTCCAAAGAGTTGTCAAATTTTTAGATTTATGCCAACCTGATGAGAAATGACAGCTCTGCATAGTTTTAATTTGTATTTATGTTATAGTAGTTCATTTGTGCACTTAAAATTTATTTAAGGGCCATCTCCTGTTCTTTATGAAAATTTTTTTCTATTTTAAAGAATTTTCCTGTAGTCTACTACTTCTGTCTACATCACATTCAACAGACCTATGTCTAATACCACCTCTATTTGTAAGAGGGTCTAGAAAACAATTTTTTACATTAGTTTTTATTGATACATTTTAGATACACATAATGATCACATTCATCATAGAGAATTTGTACCTGTAGATGATATAACTTGGGGTTTTTTTCTCTGCATTTCCTCTACCTTCCCTTGAACCCTTCCTCCCTCCCCTATTTACAAAGCTTTGTAGAAAATGATTTTTTTAAAGAGAGAAAAAAAGGAAAAGGGTAGAAATGATACAGAATTTTAAAAAAAGATAAACATTAAGAAATCACTAGTTGATAAATTACTTATTGTCCTCTTAGAAATAGTGTTCAAGTCACAAAATTAAATCATACAAAGTAGACATTCAAACAGTGAGACTGTAAACAACTACACATGCATGAGTCTTTACATGTATTTCTACCCTTTCTGTATTAGAGAGGAAAAACAAAACATAGCAAGACAAAACAAAACAAATTCCTATAAGAACATGAAATCAAAAAGTCATATAAAACCACAGTACAAGGTGACCTACAATGATTACTGTGTTGTTTCTTATTATCTTCAATGGAATTGTCTATATCATCAGGCATAATTGAATATAGCACTATAGTTGAATATAGCAATACATAACAATATTAGTAAAAATAAAACATTGTAGACAGTGTAAAACTTCAAAGGCAGATAATAATCAAACCAGAGTGGGTATCCTAGTGAATCTTGTCATCTTCAGTGCAGTTGCCTATACTTTCAGACTTGATACTATCAATCATAACAGCTTTGAATAAAATCTGTCAATACAAAACAGCAATCTTAACAAACCAGATTCAATTAAGATCAGTCATGGTAAAACAGTATAAGTCATACAGAGCTTCAGATTAAGTCAATAGGAAATTAAGGATGATTACCATATTATATCCTGCTATTTTCGGGATAACTATCTGTGCCCTCAAATCTAGTACAAGTAGACAAACTGAAAGAATATAATCCATTTAAGCAGAGTGGTGTGAGTAATGTGGGTTTTAAATCTTGGTGCACTATTAACAATATCCTCTGCCTTCTTTTTTTAGGCTATTCCTCCCCTTTCACTCCCACAGGGTGCTGTGCATTTTGGGTCCCACCAACTCCCTCAGTTTTTAGATTGGGGGGGGGGCAACCTGCTATTTACCTAAGTGGTTCCAAACCTTATCACTCCTGGACTTGATCTCAATTTGTATTCCTTTACCTACAAAACCCTCCAGGTTTTCCTTCATTATAGCTGAGTAATTCTCTACTGCACATAAGTATCCTGTCTTTCCAACCTATCTGCAGGTGGTAGTTGAGTTTCTCCTATTTCTCTCTGGCTCCCTGCCACATACAGCATTTTTTTCCTCACATTTGATTTTCGGTCCATAAACCCTCTCTCAGGTTGATTATAGTTCCTATACAGAGCATCTTGATGGACCCTACTTCCTGATCTACACTGCCTGTCCTTTTTTTTTTTAAGTGTATCAAGGACATCTATGTTAGAGATTATAGCCAAACTTCTCTGCCTCATTTCTGCTATGCTATTTTTCTACCATTTTTTGTCTACTTTTTTCTTCATTCTACTGCCTGTCCCATTCATTGAGGCCTTTCTGCCACTGTTCCTGAAATGCTGTTATTTTTTTCCTCTCTCTCTCTAGAATGTCCTTCAGTATTCTCTGTAGGGTTGGATTGATGGTCACAAACTCGCCCAGTTCCTCTTTCTCATGGAAGCATCTTGTTTCTCCATTAATTTCTAGAGACAGTTTTGTAGGGTACATCAATCTGGGCTGGAGGTTATTTTCTTTTCTTTTCTTTTCTTTTTGAGGTTATTTTCTTTCAGGGCTTGGAATACTTCTTGCTTCAAGCTCTGATGGTCTGTGTGGAGAAGTCTGCCATGATCTTGATGGGCTTTCCTTTATAGGTGATCTGTTTCTTTTCTCTGATGGCTTTTAATATTCTTTTTTTAAAATGAACTTCTGGTATCTTGATTATTATAAGTCTGGGTGTAGCTCTGTTTTGGTTGTAGGTGGCTGGAGTTCTGTATGCCTCACACAACTGAATGTCATTTTCTTTTCCCATGCTTGGGAAGTTTTCCTTAATTATTTCCATGAATAGCCTTTGTAATTCACCTGGTTTTATTCCTCCTTCTTCACTCATGTTTTTTATTCTTAAATTATAGATTCTCTTTTTGTCTTCTAGCCTTTGTATTGTTACTGCCTGTTTCCTTGTTATTTTTAAGAGATCTTTCCTTTCATGATCACACATGGCAAACTTGTCTTCAAGTTTTGATAGTCTATCCTTAGTTTCTTTTAAGTTTTGCCAGCTTTCAATGGAGTTTTTAATTTCCTGGTAATCTCTTTGAATCTGCTTCATGTATCCTATATTTTCTTTATATTCTTTATCGAATGTTTCTCTCCTTTGTGTTCTTCCCTTCTTTCATCTGTGTCTTCTTGAGAGGTGCTTAGCATTTCTTTTATTAATCTACTTATATCTTGCTTTACCTGATTTAATATTTCAGTTTTGAGCTCATCTACAAGTTCCAAAGATATCTCTTAATGCCCACTGAAGCCATGTCTGATGTTGCATGTTTGCTGCCCTCAGTCTCTTTTATATTTCCCTCTCCTGGATCAATGTTGTTAGGGTTTTGGGCTGGGGCTTTTCCTTGTTTCGTTCTCTTGTCATGTTTTTGGTTTCTTCCATACAGGTGTATAGTGGAGGTCCTAGTCCCTTTCCTTGTTGGCTATCATTCTTCTGAAGCACACTGGCGAGGGATTTCTGCCCTCTCCTATTTGCTTTTGGTCATTGAGGTGTAGGCAAGGGCTGTATATGTTGGCCCATCCCCACCAGAACAGTCAGCCTTCGGGGGCCCTCACTGGGTTAGTGTGTGCTATGCGCTGGGCATCAGTTTGGGACAGCTTATTGGGTCCCAACCAGGAGCATGACCCAGGCCAAGCAGATCCCACCAATCTGCTCTGGGAAGGGAGCAACGAACTGAAGTCACTGTCATTCCTAGTTCAGGCTCCTCCTGCTGGATTCCAACATATCATCCAGTTGGTCGCCCTCCTCCCACGGGCGGGGGTTCTTATTCCCAGCACTCACTGTGTGGTCCCTAGCCAGCTCCGTTCTCCATTGGGCTCGCCTACCTCCCTTTTCAGTGCAATCAGCCAGTCACAGCGGCGTGAATTTGCACGCTCCAGGGGGTCACGGCTGCGTGAGTCACAAGTTCAGGCCGCTCCAGCTGGTCGCGGCTTTGGCAGGTGGCGGCTCCTGCGAGTGGCGGCTGCACGAATGGCGAGTTCAAGTCACTCCGGTGGGTCGTTGCTCTGGTGGGTCGCAGCTTCGGCAGGTCAGGGCTCTGTGAGTCGCGAGTTCCGGCTGCTGTGGTCAGTCGCGGCAGCAGCGCAAATTTAGGTGGCTGGAGAGTGCAATGGCAGCCCCCGGGCTGCATGTTTGACCAGCTCTTTTGGTTTCTTCCTGGGTCGAGAGGATCCTTCTCCTTCTGTCCAGACCTCTCCATGACGTTTTATTCCAGCATGAGTTGTCTCTCTCAGAGAGGCTGAGTATCTTGCTGCTTATTGACCCGCCATCCTGGACCTCTCAGAAAACGATTTTTAAATGGGACATTCTGTAGTTCTTAGTCAAATCAGGATTTAGTTCATAGGGAAGAAAGTGAGATGTGAAACTTATGATCTTGATTTAACATTTAAGTTTACAGAGAAAAAAATTGGCCAGCCAAGAAGAAAGAAGAATTAATCACAATAAACTAGGGAACTGTGACTGAGTTGCCTATGTGGCTGTTTTGTTGTGTTGTTTTATTCTTTGAGACAATTTCTCACTATGCAGTCCTGGGTAGCCTTGAACTCACTATATAGCCCCGGCTGACCTCGATCTCAAAACAATCCTTCTGCCTCAGCCTCCTGAGTGCTGGGGTTACAGGGCCTGTGTTGTATTTGATAAAGTTTTGTTTCTCTTTGGAAAATGAGACTCTGGGCTGGGGATTTAGCTCAGTGGCATAAGTGCCTGCCTGGCAAGCGCAAGGTTGTGAGTTCAATCCCTGATACCTCAAAAAAAAAAAAAAAAAAAAGAAAATGAGACTCTGAGTCCTATTGTGGAGTCAAAAAAATTTGTAAAGGCACAGCCCCTCTTTTCCCTATAAGGCAGGTAATTCTATTTTGAAGCTTTATATGCTTTTTGTAAACTGGCAAGAAAAACTCAGAGATATAAGATTCTTTAAATCTTTGGAGTTCTATTTGTAACAGAATTTAAAACATTTGATACTGAAACAAGCAAATTAAGTGTAAATGTAAATTGATCTTCCACAAAATCAATAGTGTGAAAAAAATGGAAAAAGGTTTCTTGGGTTTAAATAAGACTAAAGAGAGAACTAGGTGTTTGCTTTTGTACCAGCAATCAAACTCAGGACCTTACACTTTCCAGGCAGGCACTCACGCCACTGAGCTGTACCCCTGACCTGACATTTGGGTTTGATGTATGGCTTTGTTTGGGTCTTGATTTTAAACAAACTGAAAAAGAGATATTTGTCAGAGAAATCAGAATGCTAGAGAATATTAAAGAATGAATGTTACATATTATAAGTGTGAAAATTATACTGTACTCAACTAAGAAATGATATATTTTATGGAGAATTAAGTAAGTGTGAAATGAGGTGAGATTTTTTTTTAATGCTTCAAAAGAGGAAAAAGAAAATAAAAGCAAAAGAAGGAAGGAGAAGGAAAGGAAGAATAAGATAAAGAAACAAACCAAGTGAAATGTAGCAAAATCTCCTTAACTATGGAGAATGGGGTGATGAGCATAGGAAGATTTGTTTATTATTCTCCCTATACTTTGTGTGTTTAGAAAAGTTTATAAAAGCTACTTTAAAAACTACAAAAGTGCCAGGGATTTAGCTCAGTGGCTTAAGCGCCTGCCTGGCAAGCGCAAGGTCGTGAGTTCAATTCCCCATACAAAAAAAAAAAAAAAAAAAAAATCAAAGTATATATATTTTTAAAAAGGAAAAATTCATTTAGGAGTATTACTGTTCAACTATTAAATAATTGATTATATTCAATTGATTATTGGAATATATCAAATCTCGGTTGATTCACTGATTCACTGATTTGCAGTACTAGTGAAATGAACTCAGGACATTCAAACTGACCTATAAACTCAGCTCATTTTGTTTGTTTGCTTTGTTTTATTTTGTCTTATCTTGTTTTGTTGAGCTAGGATCTTGCTAACATGTTCATGCTGGTCTCAAATTTGCAGTCTTCCTGCCTCAGTTTCCCAGAGTGCTGGGATAACAGATGCACACTACCATATGCAGTTCACACCTCGACATTTTAGTGATCAGATTAGTTACACTAATCCATTTTTAAATTTTTGTGTTTTGTTTTTTTGTCTTTTTGATACAGGGTTTCACTGCACAGTTCGGGCTGACCTTCAACTCACTTTGTAGGCTAGGCTGACCTTGAACTCACATTGACCCTCCTCCCTCAACCTTCTGAGTGCTGGGATTACACGTGTGCACCACCACACCCAGCTTGTTTTTTGAGACAAGATCTCACCACAGAGTTCAGGCTGGCCTAGAACTCACAGTGATCCTCTTGCCTCAGCTTCTCCAGTGCTGGGATTACAAACATGTAGCATCACACCCAGCTATTGTGTTCCTTTTTAAATCTTTTTCTGTTTTCCTAATGGCTTGAAAATATCTGAAATCTTTTGCTTTGAGACTTCTTTTCCTCCTAAAATTATACATCAATTTTCTGATTTCAAAGTAAAGATTTCATATTTCAAAATATATTTTGGGAAAATTTTTTAAATAATTAGAGGGCTAAGAATATAGTTCAGTGGTAGAATGCCTGTCTAGCATGTGCAAGGCCCTGGGTTCAAACCTAACAATAATAATAATAATAATAATAGAAGAAGAAGAAGAAGAAGAAGAAGAAGAAGAAGAAGAAGAAGAAGAAGAAGAAGGAGAAATACCTTCTAAATAAGTCTTTTGCTATTAATACACAGAGTGAACTAGAGTGTACAAATGTTTACACTGTGCTAAGGGCTTCCTGCATCACTTCCTCTCACCCTTCATTCATACAACACATATTTACTAGGTGGTTATTCTGAATTATCACTGCAGTAGGCTTTGATTAGAAGTAAACAAGCTAAACTCATTTTGTAACCTCCCAGAGCATACAGCCTACTGGGAAAGACACCATGGAGTTTCATTCTGCCCCAGCAAGGAAACAGTTTTTGTTGTGATTAACAATCATTACAAACAATTATGCTTTCACTTTTTTTTCTTAGTTCCTCTCATTATCAACAGCAGGAAAAGCAATTTTGTCTAGTGTAAGCCAGTGAAGGATTGGAGGGTTGGAGGAGGTAAACTGGATATTCCTCATCTTCAAAAGCAACACCCATGGTTACTGTTTAATATGTAGCACCACTTGGTGTTAAAACTTCAGAAGTATGCCACGTGTGGTAGCACATGCCTGGAGTTCCAGGAGGCTGAAGCAGGAAGGTCTCCATGAGTTCAAGGCCAGCTTGGACTATATAGTGAGTTCAAGGTCAGTCTGAATTATATAGCGAGACCCTGACTCAAAAAAAACAAAAAAAAAAGAAAGAAAGAAAAGAAAAGAAAGAAAAAGAAAAAAGCAAAAGGACTTCAGAAGTACAACATGAAAATATTCTAAGAAAGTTATCAGTCTGAGAAATTACAAAGATTTGCAATGTGGCCTCATAAGACTGCCATAAAAGTAAATGTATTTTTATTAGCCCCTTCACAGTGGCTACCACAGTTATCTTGAAAATAATAGGCTTCAATAAATGTTTGTTAAATGACTTCAAATGGACTCTAAGGGCATGTTAATGGAATACAGATTTTAATAGATTTCTGGTTTTCAGTTTCAGACTCTGGCTGAAGCAAGTGTAAGTCCAGGCCCTGTAAATGGCAATAACAAAAACCCCAAAAGCTTAGCAAAGTCTGTATCTTATGTGTGCTATCACTGCTACAAGTCCCAGTGACCCTATCAGAGGAAGAGAAGACTGGGGATCTAAACCCTGGAGATGAAATGCCTCCACCTAGCAGTGACTGAGAAAACAGTCCTACTGACACTGCTGAATACCTGAAAGTAGAAAGCACTAAAACTTATTAATGTTGAATAGTGATAATTCCCACTAGGACCTAAACAAAGTGGTATTTTCCCTAGAGATAATAAACCTATGCATTTGTGGGGAAATGCTTCTTTTTCCCCATCTATTATGAGGATAACAGACAGTGATAAATACACACCCCTTATTGTAAATTTTTACTTTGGTGTAATAGTAGCCAGCTATATATCTCAGTGTCTTTCCTTGAGGGATACAGGAAGTAATCATTGTGTTTTCTCACTTGGTATTTTGAAAAGTAAGGTGTGTGCACATGTACAAAAGTGTCAAACCAGGATTTGTACCCATGTTATGCTCCAGATTTTGTATATGTTTACCTGAGCATCACAGAAGGTGTAATACACCCACAATATTCTAGGATTTGTTTTAAAGGAAGTTTTCTTGATTTTTCTAGTGGAAATAGCTCAATTCAGTATAATAGCAAATGAAAAACCAGATTTTCAAAGAGAAGGATTTGGAGGAGGTCAAAAATGAGTCAGATTACTTGTGCACAGATGATAATGAAGGTGATCCATTATAGTAAAAATACATGCTTTTGTAACAGAAGAGTGGTGTGCATGTATAATGACAATGATGATGACAACTTTGACATTGGCCATGTGAGCCAAAGTTTCTGTGACAGTGAAATGGAGCAAGAATAGACTGATACAGACACAGGAAATCCAGAGCATCTTGATTCTAATGACAAAGAAAACAGCAATGTGAGCACATATTTGACCAGCTGAAATGTTTCGAAATGGTCATGCAACTAACTGGAATGATCCAAAGTTAGAACTAGGTTCAAAAATATAGTGAAGATCTTGGCAGAGCTGAAAAATATTGGACAGAAGGCCAACACTGCCATTCAGTGTTAAAAATTGTAACAGATGAAATGCTACAAGATACTGTGAAATACACAAAGGCTGAGATACAAGTAAAATGTACTGTGTGTACCAATAACCATGTTATTATGACACCTCATTAGCTGAACTGAAAGCATTCGTAGGTCTGCTGTACTTAGTAGGGATTTCTCATGTTGATTGCAGGAATGTAAAAGACTTGTGAAAGGGGGATGGGTCAAAATATGGCATAAAAATGTATGTCCTTGTAGATACAAAGACTTACAATGCTTTCAATGTAGACATTTATCTTTGAACTCAGTCATCTAGTCCTTATTCATATAGTAATAAACCAAATGATGTTGTGAACAGATTTGCTGAGCCCATCTCACAAACTAATTGAAATGTGACATCTGACAATTGATTTCCCAGTTTCCACTTGCTGTTACATTTGCTAACAGAGCACAAGTTGAGCAGTGCAGGAACTATGTATAGGAACAAAGCAGAAATTCTAAGTGAAATGTTGCAACTTCAAAAACAGAGAATTGTACAGTGCAATCTATGGATTTCAGAAAGATTTAAATTGGCCTAATATGTGGCAAAACGAACAGGTACTGCTGATGTTAACATTTCACCATGATGGAAATATTAATAGGGAAACCTCGACAAAACAGAAGCCCAAAATGGAAACTTTCAACAATAAAACCAAAGGCAGAGAAGATATTACTAATGAGTTATGCAGCAACTTGAAACATGATGTCACTTGAAACACAAAATATTGGCCAATGGCTGTGTTTCACTCAATCCTAAACAGGTATAGCATAAATAGTTTGATAATTTACAAGGAAAATAACAAGTGCAAAATACCACGGAAAAGTTTTCTTAGAGAATTGGGACTGGAACTCATAAAAGATCATTTCCAGGAGAGGAAAACCTGTACAAAAAAATTGTGGACCACTGGTCAGCTGACAGTTAACAGGCACTTGCAGCAACCCAAAATCCTTCAACAAAAACAGGAAAACATGAAAGATGTCAGCTGTGCCCTACAAGAAAAGACAGGAAAACAAAACATATGTGCTATCAGTGATACCATGTATGGAACATGGCAATTTTCAGGTATGAGACTGACAGGGTGTGACAGTTGAAGCAAGGATTATTTTTGTTGTAGAGTTCCATTGGTATTTTTATTGTAGTTCATATTAAAAATGCAATACTTTATTTTTGTGATTTTTTTCCTGTTAAGCACTCATTGTTTAATATAAAACTCATAAAATTAAAATTAATAATTCATCAATAGGAATATTCTAAAGAACAAATGTGGGTGTGATGCTCCCATGTTTATGCCATGTAATAAGAAAGTGTGTTAGGCTTAATCTTAATTTCCCAGATCTTTGCATGTACATGTGTCTGAGTTCAAATCTATCACATGGATATAACACTTGATCTTCATTTTCAGATGTCATAAATACAGCATGCTCTAGCAAACAAAAAGTGCTTCAGGAATAATGTATAAAGTATTGTTATTAATATTCTAATGAACAAATCAGATTTTATTCATTTGCTTATTTAATCTTTCAAAAAATAAAAACTAAAGACTAAAAACTGTAAAAATGTTTTCTAGCCAGGCAGAAACCTTGGGTCAAGTACAGAGTCTAGGTAAGCTCTCAGGGATAAGGTTCAAGAAAGGAGAAATGGGACCTGTCTTTGGAAAACAGGAGACTGTCTCTGAACCATTTTAGGAAAGTAAATTTCCTGAGTGGGCTGACTGGTTGGCTAAATCTCAGCTTTGTGGGTTTTGTTGGGCACTTTGCTAATTGGCAGGCCGCTGCTATGTACATGCATTGGCATTATGGAGTCTACATGGCCAGCACACAGAGAGAGAAGGGAAGGTGTGAGGAACGAAACTATACCCTTCAAGGACGTGTGACCAAGGACCTACTTCCTTCAACAATGCCTCATTCTCCTAGTATTTTCCCTCCATTAGGCTGTGAACCCATCAATGAATTAATGAGGTCAGAGCTCTCAAGACACAAACACATTCCACAGGCCCCATCTCTGAACACTACTGCATGAACTCTGGGGGGATATTTCAGACACAAACTAACTCCGTGGAGAATCTCTGTAGAGTACGTGAGATCACTGATTTAGGACAGCAGCATGCAGCTGTCTTGTGCATGAGTGAAGAGTATACTGACTGCCCAGAGAGGTCTGCAGTACTACAGCAAGCTAGGTGACTATCCGTTCATTCAAAAACTAAATGCCTTAACACTTTACCTGTCACACCTTCCTTAGACAGGGCAAGGCTGTCCACCATGTGCTCCTGTGACACTGTGTACAGTACAGGCCCTAGATAAATTTGCTCAGCACATTCTAGCACTGTTCAATCACCTGTATTCCCTACGGAGCTGCATCTTGGTCACACCACATTCCCATTACCTAAAAAGTTCCAGACGCAAGGTGTATATGCAATGGATATTCTACAGGGAAAAATGAGACTGAACACAAGACTTTGTACCAAGTAGGGAGATGGAGCACATATAAAGGTAAAACGGAAACTCGTGTCTGCAAAAACACCACTGAGACAGGAATGGAACAAAATTCTGCGAAGATAGAAACTTAAGCAAACCAGAAAGATCAATATCGGAAGAGAAACATAACTTAGATATAAAATTAAGTAGCTTGGGCTAAGTACCTTGATTGGAAGAGGTGCATGTAATCATTGAGAGGATTTGAAGCTTAAGATTTGTTATCTTCATAGGCATCTTGTGCAATAAGTATAATAAGGTACCAACTGTGGTACAATCTCTGAAGACTGTTCAAAGCGCACTGTAAGAGAAAAATCAAAGATTTCATAGGAGAGATAAATTGTGAGCTTGAGTTTTGTTTTTGTTTTTGTTCCTTTTGTTTTGTTCGGTTCCCCACCCCCACCCCAGTGCTGGGGATTGAACCCTGGGGCCTTGTGAACAGTAAGCAAGCAGTTGGTCACTGAGCTACATCTGCAGCCCCTCCTTCTTCCCTTTTTTTTCTTCTTTGTGGTACTTGGCACTGAACTCATGGTCTCAGTTCAAAAATGGGCATCTGAAATAAAGAGATGCTTCTTAGATGATGAAGTGGAAATGGCAAATAAATACATGAAAAAATGCTCAACATCATTGGTAATTCAAGACATGTAAATTAGGGCCAGGCATTTAGCTCAGCGGTATAAGCACCTGCTTGGTGAGCACGACATTATGATCTCCAGTATCAAAGAAAAAAAGACAGAAAGAAAGCAAGCAAGCAAGCCAAATTAAAACAAAGTTGAGATTTCGTATCACCCCAGAAAAAAATGGCTATTATCAAGAAATTAAGCAATAACAAATGCTGGTGGGGCCATGAGGGAAAAGGAAGCCTTCTCCACTGCTGGTAGGAGGGCAGACAGGTGCAGCCACTGTGTAAATCAATGTGGACATTCCTCAAAAAGCTATTACTAGAGTTCTCATTCAACCCAGCTATTCTCCTTCTTGATATGTTCCCAAAAAGAATTAAAAGCATCATACCATAGCAATATATGCAAACCCACCTTTATAGCACAGTTTATAATAGCTAAAACTTGGAAACAGCCCAAATGCCCATCAACTGATAAATGGATAAAGAAGATGAGTGCTTTTGTGTGACACAGTACTACTCTGTTGTAAAGAAGGAAAAGCTTGAGACATTTCTAGCTAAATGGATGCACCTTGAGACCATACTCTCAAGGGGACTAAATCAGACACTCATATTCAAATATTTCATGGTTTCTCTGGTGCAAGAAACTAAAAGTGTAAAAAAGGTTCAAAATGTGTAATAGATATTTGAAATAGGAAAAAAATGTTCAAATAGGAAGGGGAACTATTGAGGGGGTTGGGGGGAAGGGAGGGAAAAGAAAAAATGAGAAAAAAAGGAAAATATGGAAACAAAGCTTTAGTGAATAAGGAGGGGGAGAGGGATTGAAAGGATAGGAGAACGGGGGGAAAAAGAATCAATTTATATCACACACAGGTACAGATTCCCTATGATGAATGTTGTCATTGTGTATTCCTAAAGTGTACCAATAAACTTAATTAATAAAAATGAAAAACTCAGGGTCTTCACATTGAGCTGCATCTCTAGTCCTTTTTGAGATAAGATCTTGCTAAAGTCATTAAAGTGCCCAAGTTGGGCTTGAGCTTGGGATCTTCCTGCCTCAGCCTCAGTGGCATGCACCTCCACCCCCAGCTTCGACCCTTTAAAATTTAATTTTGAGACAAGCATTGTTGAGTTGCCTGAGCTGGGATCAAACTTGTCACACTTTTGCCTCAGTCTCCCAAGTGGTCGAGACCACAGGCTGAAGCGGCCACATTAGACAACCATGTACGTGACTCTACAGACAGAAACAGAGGAAAGTATCTGCAGATGGAAAACACACGTGCAAGAGCACACTGGTGAGAAAGAGGTTGAGTATCTGTGGAATACAAGTGAGAATACCACGTGGTTAGTGTGGGGACTGGATGAGGCAAACTTAGAATGATTCTTCAAAGTGTGGTTCCTGCCTAGCAGCATCAGCATTGCCTCAAACTGGTTAGAACCTTAGCTGCTTAGGCCCTGGCCCACATGTACGCAGTGAGACAGTCTAGAAATAAAACACAGAAATCTGCTCTGCCACCATGCCCTCAGTGCTTGGACTGGACACCAATAGCCCATACACCCAGGTAAATATTCCACCACTGTACCCCTAGTTGAAGAAATCTGTATTTTAACTAGGTCTCCCCACAATTCTGATGCAATGAAAATTCAAAAACCAATTCCTTGAGAGATTACTTGAGGATCAGTTGAAGCTCTGCTTTATTTACAAATTTAATTTTAGATTATTATGCAAGATAGAGAGAAATAAAGAAAAAAGGATTGCCAAGCATGGTGGTACATGCCTGTAATCCTAAACTTCAGGTGGTTAAAAAAAAAAGATTATGACACAACACAGAGATAAACACATGAGAAAATACTCAATTTCACGCAAATAGATATTAAAATGGAAACTACATTTTATTAACCTAATTGCCAAAGGCATATTTATTTTTGGAGACAGGGTCTTTGCATGTAGTCCATGCTGGCTTCCAACTCATGTCAATCTTCCTTCCTCAGCCTTCCAAGTACTGGGATTGCAGGTATGTGCCACCACACACAACCTAATAAAGTATTTTTAACTGTTTTTTTTTTTTTTTTTTTTTGAGACAGGATCTTGCTATGTAATTTAGGCTGGTCTTAAACTTACTATGTAGACCAACTGACCTCAAACAGTGACAGTCCTCCTGCTTCAGCCTCCCCAGTGCTGGGATTACAGGTGTGTGCCATGATGCCTGGGCTTAACATTTCAATAGCATAAGGAATTTTCATGGTGTATTAACTAAGGGGAAAGCTATTATTACAAAACAACATGAACAATAATGTTTGAATTCTGAGAAAAACATATAGGTATGCAGGTATAAAAATAATAGACACAAAGCTGGGAGTGGAGGCTCACGTCTGTAATCCCAGCACTTGGGAGGCTGAGGCAAGAGGATCCTTACAAGTTCGAGACCAGCCTGGGCTACAAAGTGAGCTCCAGGCCAGCCTAAACTGCATAGCGAGACCCTGTCTCAAAAAGACCAAAAAAAAAAGACACAGCAAAATGTTGCTATCAATTGGCTCAGACTTGTGGGTTGATGTTAAAATTTTCTTTTCCTCTTTATATTTTTCTATTATTTTTCATTTTGTAATAACATGCTTTTTAAAAAAAAATCAGCTTCTAAATCCGGGCTGGAACTCATGATCCTCCTGCTTCAGCCTTCCAGAGTCTCTCTTTTTTAATCAAGGAGCAAAATTAAGTTACGCTACAAAGGTAGCAAAAACCTGAAAGAATGATGATTGCTCCTAAGCAAAAACATGGAACAATAATGATTACTCCTAAGAAAAATTGGTACTGGATTTTAAAAACTCTCCAAGTTGGTACTCTCCACATTTCCAGGTTTCACCCCAGTTGCCACCTCCCTTGATGTAGAAGAAGAAAAGGAGATTGGGATTCATACTCCGGCTAACCAAAGAGCTTTAAATTGTCTCCGATTTGTAATTATGTTTCACAACATCTAAGCATTGTAATGCCCTTGTAAGTAGCAAACCATATGAGATTTTTAGAAAGTAACTCATTGGATGGGAGGGGGAAGATTTTGTGTTTACTTTGACTACAAAATGCTTTGGAATAAAACCTGTAGAATGTAAAACACTTTGACACAAGGTTATGCGTGAGGAAAAGAAAAAAGTGACTTAAAATGGTGTCACGACACCCCCTTGTGGTTGCACGGTATTCCTGTCCTACAGCAATAGAACCAGCAGAGAGTAAATTCAAAAGTACCAGTTAAGTATCAATTCTATGTCAAGTACTAGCTATACTAGGATTTTAAAATGTCTGCAAACACCTTAGATCATATTAGCACGGGTAAACGTTTGTCTATTTAGGGGCTGGGTATACAGCTTAGCAGCAATGCGCCTGCCTGGCAAGTGTGCGGTCCTGAGTTCAGATTCCTGACACCAAAAATAAATAAATAAATAGGGCTGGGGATATACCTCAACCGCACGGCACCTACCTAGCAAGTGCAAGGTCCTGAGTTTGATTCCCGATTCCAGAAGAAATTTTATTCCAGTTGCTTACACACAAGAAGTCTTGAAATTGAGCCTCACTAGTTTCTCTTTCACAACTAGTGTCTCTTTCAAATACTGTATGGCTTTATTTCCTGAAAGGTAGATAAGAGATCGGAGCGAGGTCTACGATTACTTCTTTCCAGCAGTTGGATATTTGATTAACACGTGATTGTCCGAAAAAGCACAGTAGATGTGAATATAAAACTGCCTTCTGACAGCTCTGACTTTGCAAGTGACCTTGAACAACTGATATTCTACATAGCCTCTTTTATTCATTTAATAATTATTTGAAGCTGGAGGTTTGGCTGCGAAAAACAGACAGCAGTCTTCAGTCTGTGTGAAATTCACTTTTCTAACTTGTAAATCCAACTGGACAATTTCAGCCTGTTGTCCAAAGCTCAGTGGTAGGAGCATGCACAACACCAAGGCCTGGATTCGATTCTCAGCACCGCACAAAAAGGAAAGAAAAATACTCCACGGTGAATGTAATCACTACAAGCATGCACTCTGGAAAATTTAAATTTAAAAAAGAATTAATATATGATTACACTCAACAGCTCAGTTTTGGGGGTGCTGGGGACCAAACCCAGTGTCTTTTAGCACGTGGAGGACACACACTGCCGCTCAGCTACGCCTCGGCCCCTGAGATAATTTTTAAAATTATTTAACCGTATTTGTGCTCACTGAATTTTAACTCTTCCTACAGCCGCTCAAGGAACCGCACGCCGGCCGGAAAGCAGTGAAAGTGCCGCAGCACATGCTCTGTCCCCCCTCCCCCAGGTTTCCGGAGCCGGGCCGCGGGCCGGGCCCTCACCGCGACCCCCGGTCTCAGCTTTCAGCCTCGCACGGGGCGCGTCTCTGGCGGGGCCTCCGCTAAGCGGCGACACCGCCCCGCTCCCTCGCCGCGTCACACCGCGGCGCCTCGGGGCAGCTCGCGCTCCGCGCCCGCCCGGCGCTGCTGGCCGCGCTCCTCCACCTCTCCGGGCGGGGAGGTCGGGCCGGCTGAGGCGGGAAGCCCATGGGCTCCCGCGCTCGCGCGGCTGAGTCCCGTGGACGCCCCCGCGGCGCCCAAAGAGGGCCTCACCTCGCCCAGAAGGGCCTGCGGCGCTGCAGAGACGCCGGCAGAGGGCGCGGGGCTCCCCCGGGCTGAGGCTGGCGGCCCCGCCCAGGCCGGCGCTCGCGGAGCCCCCGGCCCGCCCCCGGCCCCGCCTCCTCCTCACCTCAGATCGTCACCTCCCCCCTCCGCTGCGGCCCGGTGCGCGGCGCAGGCGTGGACGCGGTGGTGAGTGCCGCGCGGGCTGCGGCTGGGCCTGAACCTGGCCCTGGGCCTGGCGGGCAGGGTGCGGGGTGCCCGGGAGCGCGAGGGCCGAGCGGTGTCTGCCCGCGGGGCTGGGCCGGCTGAGCTCAGGGCGGGTAAGTGCGAGAGAGCCGCGGGCGGTCCGGGCGCGGAGCGCTGGCGGGCGGCGCATCTCCCATGCGACTGGGCCGGACGCGCCGCAGGGCGGCTTTAAGCGGAAACCCGGCCTCCGCTTCCCGGTGGGGCGGCCTTTCCGCCTCCATCCCGCGGCCCTGTTGTCCTCTGGCGCCCTCGGGGTCGGACTGAGGGTCCAGGACGCTCGGCTCCGCCTCGGTCGCTGGCCCAGCTCGCCGGGCGCGTGTGTGGCGGCGTCGCGCCCTCCCGGGCGCAGTAATCCGTGGCGGGCATCCCCGCGGGCGTGGGTCCCCCAGCCCACGGGGCGGGGAGGCCGCCTTTGGGGCTCGGGAGAAGCATTTTGGGGTTGCGAGAGTAGAGACTGGAGCGAATTGAAACAGTGTATTTTTGCAAAGATACAAATGAGCACCGGACCAAAAAAAGGCTGCTGAAATGGGTATTGGCCGTGGATTTCAGTAAAGACTGTAAATAGGACAAATAATACCTTGGGTTCATGATCTCCTGAAACATTTTGTTTCAATTCTTTTACAGAATGAAAATATGTTTATTTTTATTAAGATGAAAAAAGTTTTCCGCTTTTTAGCTGTTCATGGTAAAGCTGTAACCGGCTAGGAGGAAAGACCATACTGCATTGCATGAGAGGCCTTTAAAAAGGTTGCTTGTCTTTAGTAAGTGATGGTTGACTGTAGTGTATGCCTTGTGTGCTGTAGGTTTCTTGTTGATTAATGACAGGCGTCAAGATGCTAACCTGTTTTCTAAGATGCTTTTTTTTTTTTAGATAACAAAAAATTCTTCATAGTCCACAATATTTTTTATTGTTGCTTTCTTTCCCTGTAATTTAGCACTTTCTTTTTTTATTTTAAAGAGAGTAAAACTAAACAGAACAAAGCAGATCAGAAGAAAACAATGTAAGTAACAGATTTCAAAGCAAGACAATGGGAGATCATCACTGGCAATGGTCCCTTGTTTTCTTCTAAATAGTTGTCCATATCTTCACACACAATGAATTCATACAAAACAAAATAGTATTAAACTGATCAGAACAGAATGATGAAGGCATTATAGACCTTCAAAATCAGACAATGGGGAAATCAACAATGGCTGCCATGATATCTCATTGTCTTCAAAATAGCTGTCCATACCTTCATGTATGTTGAAATTAAAACAGACTAAAATCACTCTGAACAAAGAATAATAGTATTGCTGGATTACACAGCATGATGTACAGAATCAGCACTGGATACCATAGTGTCTTTTTCTTCAAAGTAGCTGTTCATTTCATCATACATTATATAATCGATTCTCTTAAACTGTTTAGGAGAGGTTCTATGCGTGTATGAGCCTCTACATGTATACCTAGCCTTTCTGTATTAGAGGGAAAAACAAAACAAGACAGATTCCTAGAAGAACATGAAACAAAAGAGACAAATAAATAAAAATAGCAAAGAGCCCAAAACACTGACAACATAGGCCTTCCAAACAAGGTGGTAGGAGCATAACTAGGGTTGTTATTTTACATAATGATCCTCAGATCACCATACAATAATATGCATAATTGTTACAAATCTATGAATGTTAACTGTTCCAAGAACTGATAGAATTTGTAGCACAATCATCTTAGCTGTCCTAAGGTTGTTTGTATAATTTTAGATATTTATTCTTTTCCCATCCTTTTTCTTTTTCCTCATTTTCCTAAGATATTATTTTTCCCCTTTAAGCAGATTCTTATCCTTTCACTGTATTTATTGAGTTTTTTGTATTTTATGTACTCTTACCATTTCTTACACTAGGGAGACTATACTGTATTTACACATGTGCGTTTGATTTATTTCATTGAGTATGGTCTCAAGTTGCATTGATTTATTTGTAAATATCTCAATGTGATCCTTCTTTATAGCTGAGTAGTACTCCATTGTATACAAATACCACATCTTTTTTATCCATTCCTCAGTTGATGGTTGTTTCCAAGATCTGGCTATTACAAATTGTGCTGTTGTAAACATGGATGCACATATATCACCGTGGTATGATGGTTTCAGTTCTTCTGGGAATATGCTGGAATCAAGTGGAATAGCTGGGTCTAATGGGACTTCCAACCCCAGCTTTTTGAGGAACCTCCACACTGACCTCTATAGTGATTGTACCAGTCTACACTCCCACCAACGGTGCAGAAGAGTTCCCTTTTCCCTGAAGCCTCTCTAGCATTTGTTGTTGGTAGTTTGCTTGGCAGGCAGGTACCTATGCCACTGAGCTAAATCCCCAGCCCTGATTGGTAGTTTTCTTGATCCTGACCATTCTTTTTGGAGTGAGATGGAATCTTAGTGTTGTTTTAATTTGCATTTCTCTAATGACCAGTGATGCTGAACATTTTTTCATGTATTTATTTGCCATTCGTATTTCTTCATCTGAGAACTGTGCATTCATCTCAGCTGCCCATTTTTGGATTGGGTCTTTGAAATTCAGGAATCTGATTTTTTTAATTCTTTATATGTTTTAGACAAACATACTGTCTGAGGGACAGTTCACTAAGATTTTTCCTCAATTCATGGGTTTTCTTGTCACTATGCTAGAGATATCTTTTGACATGCAAAAACTCTTTAATAAGACATAATTCCAATTACTGATTCTGTGAAGTATTTCGCATGTGATTTGATTCTTGTTCATGAATTCTCTACCTGCCCCTATGTCTACAAGATTTCTGTCTATTTGTCTTCCAGCAGATTTAATGTTTCTTTTTTAATATTTAGATCTTTGGGGCTGGAGATTTAGCTCAGCAGCATAAGCGCCTGCCTTGCAAGCACGTGGTCATGAGTTCGATCCCCAGTACCAAAAAAATAAAATAAAATTTAGATCTTTGATCCATTTAGACTTTAGTACATGGTGATAGGCATGGGTCTAGTTTTAGTTTTTGGCATATGGAGAGCCAATTTTTCGAGCACCATTTATTAAAGAGACTGTCATTCTTCCAGTGAACATGTTTGGCCCCTTTATCAAAGATAAGATGGTTGAGTGTGTTTGTAGTTGTAGTTGTATCTGCTAATCTATTCCATTGATCTTGAGGTTTGTTTTTATTCCAGTACCATGCTGATTTTATTACAGTAGCTTTGTAGTATAACTTCAAGTCAGGGATTGTGATGCCTCCTGCCTTGCCTTTGTTGTCCAGAATTGCCTTTGTTATATTCTAGATCTCTTCTGATTCCAGATGAATTTTAGGAGTGATTTCTCTAGATTTGTGTGACATGCTAGTGGTATTTTGATTGGGATTGCATTAAATCTGTATAACAATTTTGGGAGAATGGCCGTTTTCACAATGTTTGTTGTTCCTATTCATGAACAAGGGATGTCTTTGCATTATCTGAAGTCCTCTTTGATTTCTTTTTCAAGGTATTATAATTTGCCCTGAATAGATCTTTTACTTCTTTTGTTAGATTGATTCCTATTTCATTTTTTTGGTTGCTATTGTGAAGGGTGTGGCTTCTCTTATGTCTCTCTCAGTGATTTTGTTGTTAGTGTATAGGAATGCTATTGATTTTCAAGTGTTGACTTTGTATCCAGCTACATTGCTGAATTTATTTATTATACTTGGGAGTCTTTCAATGGTGTTTTGGGGGGCTTCTATGTAGAGTATCATATCATCTGCAAATAATGATAATTTAATTTCTTTTCCTATCCTTACTCTTATTTTTCTCTCTTGTCTAATTGGCTAGTATTTCCAGCACTGTATTGAATAGGAGTGGTGTTAATGGACATCCTTGTCTTATTCCTGATTTTAGGGTAAAGGCTTTCAGTTTGGAGCCATTTAATATGATGCTGGCTTGTTGGTTTGTCATAGATGACTTTTATCATATTGAGGTAAAGACCATCTATTCCAATTTTCTGTAAGGTTCTTATCATGAATAAGTGTTGGACCTTATCAAAAGCTTTTTCTGCATCTGTAAAAATGATCACGTGGTTCTTATTTTTGGCTGTATTGATATGGTGGATTACATTTATTGATTTGCATATGTTGAACCATCCCTGCATTCCTGGGATGAATCATGGTGTATAATCTTCTTGATGATTTGCTGCATTCTATTTGCCAACATTTTATTGAGAATTTTTGCATCTGTGTTCATTAGGGAGATTGACCTGTAGTTCTCTTTTATGGTTGGGTCTTTCTCATGTTTTGGAATTAGAGTAATAGTTGCTTCCAGGAATGAGTTAGGGAGAATTGCTTCCCTTTCAATGTCATTGAAGAGTTTGAGGAGTGTCGGCATTAAATCTTTGAATTTCTTGTAGAATTCCATAGTGAATCCGTCCAGACATGGGCTTTTCTTTGTTGGTAAGGATTTAATTACATTTTCAATTTTGTTAGTTGAAATTGGGTTATTCAGCAGTTTTATATCTTCTTGACCCAGCTTTGGTAATTCATATGTTTCTAGGAATCTGTCCATTTCTTCTGTGTTATCAAGCCTATGACAGTAGAGGTTTTCAAAATAGGTATTGATGATCCTCTGTATTTCCACAGGGTCTGTAGTGACTTTACCCTTCTTATTTCTTATTGCATGAATTTGAGGTTTTTTTCTTTCATTTTTAAAATAAGGTTGGCTAGGGGCTTATCAATTTTATTTATTCTTTCAAAGGACCAACTCTTTGATTCATTGATTCTTTGTATTGTTTTCTTAGTTTCTATTGCATTGATTTCTGCTCTGACCTTATTATAATTCCCTCCCTTCTTTTGGCTTTGGGCTTGACTTGCTCTTTTTCTAGATGTTTGACATGTAGTATCAGGTTGTTTATTTATGTTCATTCTGTTTTCCGAATGTGGGAATTCACTGCAATAAATTTTCCTCTGAGGACTGCTTTCACTGCATCCCACAGGTTCCAGTAAGATATATTTGTATTTTCGTTTGCTTGTAGATATTGTTTAATTTCTTCTTTAATTTCCTCTGTGACTCACTGATTGCTTAAGAGTATATTATTCAATTTCCATGTGTTTGTGGGGTTTTTGCAGTTTGTTTTGGCATTAATTTCTAGGTTCATGGCACTATGATCCGATAACATGCATGGGATAATTTCAGTTCTTTTGTATTTACTTAACCATGTTTTGTAGGCTAGTATATGGTCTATTTTAGAAAACATTCCATATGCTGCTGAGAAGAATGTATATTCTAATGTTGTTGGATGGAACACTCTGTATATGTCTATCAAATCCATTTGTTCACAGGTGTGATTCAGTTCTGTTATTTCTTTGCTGATTTTCTGTCTAGTTGATCTGTCCCTTCGTATCAATGGCATGTTAAGGTCTCCTGTTATAATTGTGTTATTGCTTATTTGATTTTTCATTTCTGTTAATATTTGTTTTGTATAGCTGGGTGCTCCCAAATTTGGTGCATATATATTTAAGATTGTTATCTCTTCCTCTTGAAGTTTCCCCCTAACTAGTAGGTAGTGACATTCTTTATCTCTTTGGATCATTCTTGGTTTAAAGTTCACATTGTCTGCGAACAGAATAGCTACCCCTGCTGTTTTTGGGGATCCTATTGCATGGAGTATTGTTTTACATCATTTGACTTTCAGTCTATGAATTTCCTTTTGGGTTAGATGGGTTTCTTATATACAGCATATGGTTGGATGTTATTTCTTGATCCATTCTGCCAGTCTGTTTAATTGGTGAATTGAGGCCATTTACATTAATGGTTGTAACATATATATTGATTTACTTTTGACATGTTATCTTTCTGCTGTTGATTCTTTACCTTTCCACTCTGTTTAATTGTTTGCCTTGCTTAGTGGTTTTTTTCCTATGTCTATCTAGAATGCCTTCAGTATTCTTTGCAGGGTTGGTTTGGTGGTCATGAAGTTCTTCAGCTGTTCTTTGTCATGGAAGTATCTTATTTCTCCATCCATTTTGAAGGACAGTTTTGCAGGATACATCAGTCTGGGTTGGAAGTCGTTTTCCTTTGGGATCTGAAATACTTCACTCCATTCTCTTGACTTCATTGTGTTGAGAAGCCTGCTGTGATTCTGATAGGCTTTCCTTTATAGGTGATCTGTCTTTTCTCTCTAGCAGCTTTTAATATTCTGTTCTTATGTTGGATTTCTGGGATGGTGATTATTATATGTCTGGGTGTAGTTTTGTTTTGGTTATGGCTATTTGGAGTTCTGTATGCTTCACTGATCTGTATGTTAGTTTCCATTCTAGTGTTTGGGAAATTTTCAGCTAGTATTTCTGTAAATAGCCTCTTTATACCCATCAATCTTCTGCATCATCTTACAGCTGTTCAATTGTTATTTCCTGATCCCTTGTTGTTTTTAAAAGATCTTTCCTTTCCTGTTTACTAGCTGCAATCTTGTCTTTGAGGTCTGAAATTCTATCCTCACTTTTGTTGAGGCGATTTTGCCAACTTTTGATGGAATTTTTGAATCTACTTTATGCATTCTGTTTTGTTCATTCAGGGTTTCCATCCTTTTGCATTTTTCCTCTAATTTTTTAACTATGTCTTCTTTAGATGTGTTCAGCATTTCTTTCATTACATTTATCACTTCTTCTTTTACCTGGGAGAGTATTTCTGACCTGAGTTCTTTTATAGCTTCCTGGAGTTGTTTCTTTACTTTAGTTGTTATCATTTCAGGAATTTCAGGTATATGGCTTATATTTTCTTCTGTGTCCATGTCTCCTAGACTTCTTAGGTTGAGCTGGAAGTTTGAGATTACATTTTGCTCTTTGGGTTTCAAGCGATGTTCCAGAGCTTCCCCATGCACTGGGATTCAACTCACACACGTTGTTGCTTTTTGAGACAGGATCTTGCCGTGTAGCTCAAGCTGGCCTTCAATTCACTGTGTAGCCCAGGCTGACCTCCAACACACAGCAATCCTCCTGCCCCAGCCTCCCAAATACTGGGATTACAGGCATGCCCCCACTATTCCCAGCAGCACCATTTTTATTGTAAAATACACACGTATATCTCAGCATGGGACAAAGTGTGATGTACAAACACCGAAATATTAGCAGAGATTGTTCTGCTTGAATGGATTTTAGATGATTTCATTAAAATTGTTCTGAGTCTCATGCAGCAACATACCTTATATGTATAGTTTGTGTTTAATGGGATTAGAGGAAGCTTTGCATGTAATTCAAGAATCTGGTCAGGGACTAGTGAGCAGATGCTCGCGACTTGCACACATAAGTGCAATGAAAACAAATGGCTTTTTTTTTTTTTTCAAGGCCCATAAAAATACTTGCTAAAATAAGGATGGTTAATATATTTCATGAATGGGCATATACCACCATGCTGAAAAGAGAGCCAGTAAGCCTTTGGGTATTCTTTCCAAAGTAGGGGTCAGACCCTTTTTCTAATTAAAATGATCTTACTCCTTTCACTTGAATTTCTGAATCTAGGCCAGTTTGCATCATCAATTTTAATGCTTGGTTTCCTTTTCTTTTGTATTCAATTTCTAAGAAACCTGGAATATGTTCTAAATAAGATATGACCTTAATGTATTTAGCTAACGGTTTTTAGTGTTCTGCCTCATACTCTTAGCATATATAAAACATAGAGACTGAAGCCTTTGATTGTAGATTTTGGAATAAGTCTTTTAACTTTAGTTTATTGGATAAAGATGAAAACTTTTTTTTAACAAAAAATGCTGAGGGGCTGGGGATTTAGCTCAGCAGCATAAGCGCCTGCCTTGCAAGCGTGCAGTCATGAGTTCGATCCCTGGTACCAATTTTTAAAAAATGTTAAATGCACAGGATTGGGATGATGAATGCTATTTATGTTGAGTGAGGCAATTTATATGTTGGTGTCATTTTTTTTTAGGTGATGACTTCCTTCTTTTTGATTGATGACTGAGAACTGGAAACAAGATGCAGCTTGCTGGTGGCAGTGCTCAGCAGTGAAGATCTGCTCGTGTGCAGTTGTCTAGTCCCCAGGAATCAGAAGACATGTGTTGTAGTCCCTGGTTCTGCTACTTCTCAGTTTACTTGAGTTTCCCTAAGTCTGTGTCCTCATCAGTAAAAATGAGGTAGGTTTGACATTAAGCCCCTCTGTGTACCTCACAGGATTGTTTTGAAAATGAAAACAGAATAAAGGTTAGGAAAATGTTTAATGTGCTGAAAAGGCACTATCTTATTACCATATATTTACTTCACAGGTAGTGCTGATATACCCAAAATTTACTGTGGAGCACCAAAAATAATATGTGCAAACCAGGTGTGGGTGGTTCGTGCTTATGATCCCAGAGCTTGGGAGGCTGAGGTAGGAGAATCACCGTGAGAGAGAGACCAGTCTGAGCTATATAGCAAGACCCTTGTCTCAAACAAAAAACAAAACATTTAATTAGACCTTTGTTCATGTTCCACTTACTGTCTGGTTTTAAGTTTATGCCTCAATTTACTAATTGATATAATGATTTTTGAGAGGATGTGTTGGATTTTGCATAAAATAGTATTAAATGAAATGAAATAAAATGTGTTCATGTCACAGAGCTGCTTCTTCAGCCAGTATCTCCAAATCTTCCCAAATTCTTTCCACAAGTCAGTTCAAGTCACGTGGTCAGGTACAGTCGTGGCAACAACCCCACTCTTGGTACCAAAATCTGTTTTGGTTGCTTTTCTCATTGCTGAGACAAAATATCCAGCACCCAAAGTTAAAGGAGGAAACATTTATTTCGACTCACAGTTTGTAGAGGTTTTAGTCCATAATCAACTGACTCCAAGGCAGGATGGCTTGGCAGAGGGACATCACAAAGGAGAAACAGTCTGTGGCAGACAGAAGGCAAGGCAACAAAACCTACTGATAACCACCACCCTCTTTCTGTCCTTTATATTCTATCCAGGCTGCATGCCCTTAGGGCAGATAGCATCCATAGGAAGGACTTAACCCTTCCTATTATACACACTCAGAACCATACCAGACCAAAATGGACTAACATAGTAATCACATACATGAGATCCAGCCACTTAAAAAGTCCCACCTATGAGCACATGAGGCTTTGAGGGGATATCTAAACACAAACCTTGAAGGGCCTCAGTGTCAAGTCTATGATACAGTGTTCATTTGCATAGTTCACGTTCTTTCTCTATGACCAAATACATTAATGCAGATTTTTTTAGATTAATGCAGATTTAGATTGCTGTTTCCATATAGCTATAGCTTTAGAAACTAAATTCATTTCAAAGAAATGGGAAAATGTTATGCATACTCACATATTTATCAATATGAAAAAATTTTAGAACAAAAAAAGTAAGATTTTTAGTGTTTAGTAAAATACACTCAAAGGAATTAATTGTTTGTATTTTTCCAACTGATTAAAGATCTGAATCCTTTGTATTCTTGGATTTCAGAAATAAGCCACATTTATGCTTACGTGACTTCTGTTCATGTTTACTTTCAGGCACTTTTTACCATTTGTGGAAGCTTCCCTGTAATTCATTTTTCCTTACTGCAATATTAAGAATTATATCAAGTAAGTGAAAAGTAGTAAAACTAATTGTTTTCATTTGTATTCACAAGTATTTAACTTTACAGTTACAGTGGTTGCCACACTGGGCTTTGCCTCTCTCTTCCCTACTACTGAATGTAACTTTATCAGCTTTTTTTTTCCCTGAAAATTATGTTCTAAGAATCTACATAATAGTTTTTTTAAGCTACAGAGCTAGTACAAACTTGTAGTAATAATACTTTTGAGAAAATGTATCTATCTTTGGCTTGAAATCTGTATAAAAATATCCCTAATTATAGGAAATGTGCTATAGACTTAATGACTTTTTTTTAAATAAAAAATAGTTTAAGCATGGGTTTAATTTTAATCCAGCCAGGTGAACACCTGCAATCCTAGCACTGAGGAAGCTGAGGCAGGAGGATTGCCATGAGTTCAAGGCCAGTCTGGGCTACGTAGTGATTTCAGAGCCAGCCTGAATTACATAATGAGATCCTGTTCCAAAAAAAAAAAAAAGAGAGAGAGGCTCTTGACAACCCCATATTATAATCATCCAGTTCTCATAATTACATCAACATTTAAGAAAAATTTCTCTCTTAGTAAGAAAAGTAATAAAAATCAGTGTCCTGCCTTTAAGTTTGCTTGGAAAATAACCCAGAATTACCGAGGCATTGTGTAAGATTTCTCCTAAGATTTGTTATTGTATGGCACATACATTTCTTATTTCTAATAAATTCTTTGGTTAAGATAATTCTTATAACAATATTAATAGGTATTATACCACATTTAAAAAATTTTTTTTAGATTGAAAAGATATGAATGAATATCCTAAAAAAAGAAAAAGGAAGACTCTACACCCTTCTCGTTATTCAGGTTAGTATATAAATCTTTTTTAAATTTGGCTCTTGGATTAATATCCATGAAATTGTATTCACATCCATTTTTGTCATAAATAATTAGATAAGATTTAAATACCTGGATCATATTTTAGGGAAGAGAACACTTTAAATACTCTAAACATATGTTCCTCTTTGTCTGCCATGCTCTGGGGACCCATTAGTGCTTTATATTATTTAATCTTTACAACTCCACGAGTTACAGATACTTTAAATTAGGTTTGTATACTTACTTATATAGCATAATTGAGCTTTGCCTCTCTCTACCCAAACATTGACGACAATGCCAATGGAAAAAATTTACATTGTTGAGGATATGTGAACTTTCATTTTGACTGTGTAATTTCTGATTGAGGTTGGTTCTGCTGCATTGTAAGGACGGGGGTCTTTAGCCAGGCATGATAGTGCATCCCTATAATAACCAGCTGTTCAGCAGGTTGAATCAGCTATTCAGGAGGATTGAGTGCCAACCTGGGCAACTTAGTCAGATTCCTCTAAAAGAGAGCAAAGCTAGGAATATAACTCAGTGGTAGAGCACTTACCTACTGTGTGTGATGCCCTAGGTTCAAAAAAAAGGGGAAAGAGAAGGAGAGAGAGAGGTCTCTGTGTCAGGCCTGACTTCCTCAGACATGAAGAATATGCGCATGCGGTGTGCTAGCAGTTAACACACCTGTGCGGGTATTCTTCACATCTAAGGAAGTTAGACCTCACTACTGCTCACTGATACTTCCCTGGCAGGACTGGAACCCACTATGCAGAAGCCTTCATGGGTCCTCAGACCATGTTCCCGAAGTATTATGCTTCCTTAGCACTGTGTGCCAGTCCTTCTGTTAATTCAATGTTTTGTGATGTTAGCACCGCATTTATTATACATTTGAATTTAGCAGAATTCTGATTATAAGCCAAATGTTTCAAAATTATTACATTTAAGTTTATAATTTAGGGTTCTTTTAAAGCTAAATATTAAAAAAGAAAAAACTAAATGACAGTATCAGATCAGAAAATCTTTAAGCATTGAAGAAAACGTACTTGCATTATCTATAGTATATTTGAAATCACGAAAATGTGAACTGGCACTATAGCACAGCAGTAGAGCATGTGTAAGGCCCTGGGTTTGATCCCTAGCACAACAAAAGAAAAAAATCGATAATATTTAAATAAAAATATTTCAGTAAATTTATGTATTTACTATGAACTTTTTTCATTTTCTGTTCAGATTCCTCTGGAGTAAACAGAATTGCAGATGGATTCAATGGAATTTTTTCTGATCATTGTTACAGTGTCTGTTCTATGAGGCAGCCAGACTTAAAATATTTTGATAATAAAGGTATATCTAATACTTTCCAAAATATTTTCTTTAAATTCCTTTTATAGGGGAGGGGGAGGAGGGGAAGGGAAACTAAAAAGAATTAAGATATGATATGTACATGTACCAACTCCCCATGCTGAATGTAATGTGTATAATCATTTTGTAAGTGCAAACATGTACTAATAAAAAAATTTTAACTAAAGCAACAAATTATTTTTATTGGGATATAGCTTTATGGTGAGTGACACATTTTCATTTTTATTAGTATATGTTTGCTGTATATAATGATGACATTCATAGTGGCTATAGCACAGTACTCACCTAGCATGTACAAGGCTCTGGGTTTGATTCACAGCACCACAAAAAGAAAAAAAATGCTTTTACATATTCATTTTTTTTCCTTATATGAAAAGGTAGATGAAATGTGGATTGATGATTTCAAAGCAGGCAAGTATTTGAATTTAAGAAACAAATACTGTAATTTTTATTTTTAACATTGTTTCAAGCATATAAATACAAAACATGCTCTCCTAAATCCTTTTTAGCTGGCTGAAAGTGGTGGCAAAGCTGGAGTAAGCCAGAGTTAAGAGCATTTAAGGTGAAGGGTTAAGAATATTATCCACAGTTCTACTCTGCTATACTTTTCAGGCTGGAGGACTAGTTGAAAGAACAGAGGGTGCTTTGGTCTTTTTCAATCTTGAGTTTGCTACTGACTTCTGTTTTCTAGAGCATGGAGTAGATAACTGGTACTTCTTTCTCTAGAACACTGACACTCATTTCTTTGGACTCCTGTTATAAGCACAGAAAAATACAATGTTTGAAAAATATGAGAGTCAGAAACAGTATAGAAAAAAAGTTAGTATGGACTCATTCTTAGTTTAAGTACAGATTTAGATGGTAAAATAGTAATGCCAGGCGTGGTGGCTTACATCTGTAATTCTAGCAATCAGGAGGCTGAGGCAGGAGGTTGTCTACAGGTTCAAGGCCAGTCTGGGCTAAATAGTAAGTTCAAAGCTAGCTGAACTATATATAGCAAGATCCTGTCTCAAACAAAAACAACAAAACATACAGAAATGTAGGTAGGTACGTGCATATAATCTATGGCAGTATACACACACATTTTTTTGTTGTTACCTGAGAGGGCCTAAAAAAAAGTGACACTCTAGTAGCAGTGAACACATTAAATACCCAGAGCTTGATTTCTAATAATATTCCTAATCAAAATGAACTAAGGCCACCAGAACCAGGCATGGTGGTACACACCTAAAATCGCAGCACTACCAACAAGGCTGAGGCAGGAAGATTGCTGCAAGTTTGAGGCCAGCCTGGACTATACAGCAAGACCTTGTCTCAAAGAAACAAAAACTAAGGTTCCTGGAGAAATGGCTGATCTGTGTCTGGAGTAGGAAATACATAAGGTCAGCCTGGTGCATCTTGTGCTAGAAAATGGGAATTACTTTTTTTAACAACTCTAGAAATAAAGTGTACACATACATGCGTATAGTGCTATGCTAAAGGAGCATAACAGCCAAAGCTGAAATAATTTGATAAAACATTGAGTTGTAACCTACAGAACAAATTAAATATCCACAAATAATCCATACTGATAAGATTGAATACATGAGTGGGAGAAATGAGACAAATCTCCTGTAGGGAAGAATTCCAAAATTTTTGTATACTCTTCCCTCAGAGAGGTGGTATGCAGCTCCACTCCTTACTTGTGGACTGCATACGGTAATTTCCCTCCACAGAGCAGAATACAGAAGTGAAAGAGTGACTTTACAACGGAGAAACCCAAATCAAGTGACCAAGGTCAACATCGACACTTACAATTCATGTTGATAGTAGGTATTTAATAAGATGGAATGAAAGTGCCAATTCACTTCTGGAGTCTACCTCCAAGGAACGCCTAATTCCCATCTAATCATGAAACATAGATAAATTGCGTTACTGGAACATTCTATAAAATACCTGACCAGTGTCCTCAAAATGGTCAGTCACCAGTAGTTTAAATATATGACAACTAAATATAATGTGAGATCTTGGGGCAGAATAAGGATGTTAAGTAAAAACTTAAGATATTTGGGTAAAATCTGGGCTTCAGTTAGTAATGATGTATCATTATCAGTAGTAATATGTCATTCATTAATTACAATAAATGCACCATCTTAGTATAAGATGTTAATGGTAGGGAAATGATGCTGGGCATATGGGAACTCTATTATCTCGGTGATTCCATAAATGTAAAAGTGTTGCACAAAATGAAGTATTTTTTTAAAAGTTGAAGCACAGTTTTCTCTATTGACCTATATTTCAGTTTCTCCATGCTAACTTCAGGGCTGGGAAGAAGGGAGGCTAGACTGAGATAATAAAAGCTTATCTAAACTAAAGGTTAAAATATCTAAATTTGGGGCTGGCGATAAAACTCAGCAGCACAGCACCTGCCTGGCAAGTGTGAGGTCATGAGTTCAATTCCCAGGACCAAAAAAAAAAATCTAAATTTAAAAATTATATTTTAGCCGGGCATGGTGGTGCACTCCTGTAATCCCAGCACTCAGGAGGCTGAGGGAGGAGGATCTTTGCAAGTGTGAGACCAGCCTGGGCTACAACGTGAGCCCAAGACCAGCCTGAACTGCATAGTGAGACCTGGCCTCAAAAATAAAATAATAATAATAATTTTAAAAAGATATTGTAGTTCAAATGGGGAATAAAAGCACAAGTAGTTGCTTATTTGGGCAGATTTTGTTTTGTTTTAGTTCTTGGACAGATGTTTTTTGTCTGGAGTATATAAATAACATCTTTTTTCATGGCTATATCTAAATCCTTATTTCCCATTGGAATTCAAAATTAAATTTTTAAAAATATTCCTTTATAATGCTTAATGCTTTGCCATAAGTAATAAATATTTTTTCAAATCCCTTTTTACAGATGATGATTCGGATACTGAAATATCAAATGACCTCCCAAAATTTGCAGAAGGAATCAAGGCCAGAAACAGAAATCATAACTACCTGGTTCCCAGTCCTGTCCTTAGAATTCTAGACCACACTGCTTTTTCTTCAGGTTAGAACTAATGAATAGCATTGGCATATTTTGTATAGATCAATGGAACAATGGTGCATGTTGTAAACTTGTTTATACAGTTGTATTTAATTCATAGGCTTTATTTAGTGACAGTGTTACAATGATAGGTTTGTTCTGTTTCAGAAAAATCTGCTGATATTGAAATCTGTGATGAAGAGTGTGACTCACCTGAGTCAGTCAACCAGCAGGCTCACGAGGAGAGTCCTGTGGAAGTCCACGCCGCTGAAGATGTTCCAATTGCTGTGGAAGTGCATGCAATTTCAGAGGATTATGACATAGAGACAGAGAACAACTCCTCAGAAAGCCTCCGAGACCACACTGAGGAAGAGCCACCCTCCAAACTCTGTAAAATTCTTGACAAAAGCCAAGCTTTGAATGTGACTGCCCAGCAGAAATGGCCTTTGCTGAGAGCTAATAGCAGCGGCCTCTATAAATGTGAACTTTGTGAATTCAACAGTAAATATTTTTCTGATTTAAAGCAGCATATGATCCTAAAGCATAAACGTACTGATTCAAATGTGTGCCGAGTATGCAAGGAAAGTTTCTCCACCAACGTGCTTCTGATTGAACATGCCAAGCTACATGAAGAAGACCCCTACATTTGTAAATACTGTGACTATAAGACAGTAATTTTTGAGAACCTCAGCCAGCACATTGCAGACACCCACTTCAGTGATCACCTCTACTGGTGTGAGCAGTGTGATGTGCAGTTCTCCTCAAGCAGTGAGCTCTACCTGCATTTCCAGGAGCACAGCTGTGATGAACAGTACTTGTGTCAGTTCTGTGAACACGAAACTAATGATCCAGAAGACTTGCACAGCCACGTGGTTAACGAGCATGCATGTAAATTAATAGAACTAAGTGATAAGTATAACAACGGAGAACATGGACAGTACAGCCTCTTAAGCAAAATTACCTTTGACAAATGTAAGAACTTCTTTGTATGTCAAGTATGTGGTTTTCGGAGTAGACTTCATACAAATGTTAACAGGCACGTTGCTATTGAACACACTAAAATATTTCCTCATGTTTGTGATGACTGTGGGAAAGGCTTTTCCAGTATGCTAGAGTACTGCAAGCATTTAAATTCACATTTATCTGAAGGGATTTATTTATGTCAGTATTGTGAATATTCAACAGGACAGATTGATGATCTTAAAATTCATTTGGATTTCAAGCATTCAGCTGACTTGCCTCATAAATGTAGTGACTGCTTGATGAGGTTTGGAAATGAAAGGGAATTAATAAGCCACCTTCCAGTCCATGAGACAACTTGATTATTTTCTTTATTTTTACTGACATTATGTAAAATAATAAATTCAACTTTTTTGAAGATGTTAAAATGGATGAATTTAAACACAATATACAAGATTTGCATTTAACAAATAATAAGTTTTTATTGTCCATTTTTCTTGGCATTGCTACATTTTTCAGTATATAATTATACCTTCCTTGTATTTTCAACTGCATGGTAGTTCATAGTTTTAATTACTTCTAATGACTATCATCCAGTTTATTGCCTGTGCTCCAGTTTCATGAAGTGCAAAGAAACAGATGTATTAAAGAAACTAATTAAATTTTTTCTTAACCATAAGCTACTATTATCTTTTTAATATTAACACAACCTAAGTTTCTAAAATTCATTCATATTTCCACTAATAAGAAATGAGACCTTTTGGATTCCCAGTCAGGAATTACCTACTAAACAATCAAAAATTTTGTGTCTGTGATTCTTTTAATAATACAAAACTATGAAGCCAAGAATGTAAAAGAAAGAGAAAGTGCCATTTTGGAGGCAGTTTTTCTTTAATTCTTTTTGTTGTTATTGTTGTTAAATCCTCATCTATGTGTTGAATAATTTAAGGGAAGGAGGAGGGGCTGGTAAGGAATTAGACAATAAGAAAGGTATCCATTTCACAACTCCCTCATACCCAGTGATGGTTCATCTTCAGTATGGAACCACGAAGCTTGCCCAAACTTCTGACAGCAAATTGTTTATGGATTGAGAAAACCTGCAAAAGTATTAATACAAAGTGAGGACTGGGGAGATGAGAGGTTTTAGACATGATAATGTCTATATTACTTCTGGTAATGATAAATTAGTCTTACCATCTATATTCTTTTTCTGTGGCTGCTGTAACAAATTCCTACAAACTGGATAACTAGCAAAAATGTATATGCTCATTTCTAAAGGCCAGAAGTTCAAAGCCATGGTATTGGCAGAGTTGGTTCCTTTGTGAGGGCTGTGAAGAATATTTCTGCCCCAGACCTTTCCCATTAGCTTGTAACGTCTTTGGCATTCTCCCAGCACATGAAGTCAGTCTCAAAATTAACAAGTATTACTACTGCTAACAGACACTTAATAATTGCCTGGTTATATTGATTGAAAAAAACAACTTACAAGCCAATGAATCATGGGAATTTGAGCATGGTGACTGCAAAAGTTCTCAAAACCTATCATTTTTATTCTATTTTGCCATACATGCATCCCTAGAAACTCACATTCCATCTGATTACCATTCCTGGTAGGGTTGTCCTGATACAAGTGATTCTCAGATTTAAAATTTTAGCTGAGCAGCAAGTTAAAGCTCAACCTGGGTAGTTTAGCACAACCCTGTCTCAGAGTTAAAAATGAAAAAGAGGCTGAGGGAGAAGCCTAGAAATTCCTGGCCTAAACCAGGTGAAGTGGCACACACTTGTAATCTCAGCACGTAGGATGGCTTGAGGCAGGAGGGTCACAAGTTTGAGCCCAACCTTGGCAACCTAGCAAGACTATATCCAAAAGAAAAATAACAAAGAGCTGGAGATGCATTTCAGTGCAGAGACCCTAGGTTCAATCTCAGTACGGTAGAAAAACAAAAACTATCTTTTCTAAACCTTACAGTTTTCTGATTTTCTTATGAAATGAAAACAGGTTGTTTGCATAACCAGTTACAGCATCCAAGAGTAGAATCCATCCCTTGGGGTACAGCCTAGTGATTTCTTTATACCATGATGCATAAATCTAACATTTGACCCTATGGTGTTGTTTTGTTTTGTTTTGTTTTGTTTTGTTTTGTTTTGTTTTGTTTTGTTTTGTTTTGTTGGTACCGGGGATCTGAGCTAAATCTCAGCCCTCCCATGGTGTTTTTCATGACTATTTCACCTGGCCATTTACCTACCTTCTTGATAATTCTGTTTTACAAAACTTTTTATATACTTCTAGGTCCAGGAATTTGATTTTTGAGAAGCAAACCTTAAGTGATGCATTGGTTTAAGAAAACATGTATTTTACTGCTTTACATTTTATCAGGTGTTAGTAATCAAAGATGGCAATGAAGCTACTTAGAAGATAGAAATCTTAAGTTTTAAAACTATATAATTTTGTACTTTTTGATGAATTTGCAGCAGGAGGCCATATCTCACTGAATTTGTGTAATAAAAACTTTACTGTGAATCAATTTTTTTAGTCGTTTTGTTTTGGGGGACTTTTTGTCCCACTGTGTAGTCTCACTGTGTAGTGCAGGCTGGCATTAAACTCACTGTTTGTTGGAAGTAGGCCTCAAACTCAGTGATTCCCCCTCTTAGGCTCCGGAGTGCCAAAATTCCAGGGATGTACCACAATTCCTAGTACAGTTTTCAAATAAGCTGTGATGACCATAAATCCCTAGTTTATATTCTTAACTTACTGAGCTTCTGGGAAAAACAAATCTACTTAAATTTCTTTTTTCTAACAACTTCTGGATGATTTTTTTTTCCTTCAGAGATAGATATTTCCTCTGTACTTGAACCAGAATTGACGTATGAGAATCTGTAACGGAAGGCAATGTTTATTAACAGTCACAGTGTTCTTGGCAGCAGTGATGAGTTGTTTTTTTGTTAATCACTACATTGCAATGACCTAGTAGTTTTGAATTTCAAAAGCATTTCCCCATACTCCAGCATGTGAAAATGTGTGCTTATAAATATGCTGGTTTTACTATTTTAAATTTTTCTTAGATTCTCTGAAAGCATGTCATCACATATTAAGCAATTTATCTGTTTCACAGAGTATATAGTCTACTGTCAGTTGGCTTCTGAATTATTGCAGGTGAAGTATAGGCTTTTAAAAAATACTGTTTCAGAGGCCAGGGATTTAAATTTAGCTCAGCAGCATAAGCACCTGCCTTGCAAGCACATGGTTGTGAGTTCAATCCCTGGTACCAAAAAAACTGTTTTGAAACTGAGCATGGTCGTGCACACCTGTAATTCCAGCACACCTCCAGAGGTTGAGGTAAGGATCACTAAATTCAAGGCCTGCCTGAACTATATAACAAGACCCTATCTTAAAAAAAATTTTTTTTTTTTGTCTTTTTGAGACAAGGTCTCGCTAAGCAGTTCAGGTTGGCCTTGAGCTCACTCTGTAACCCAGACTGGTCTCAAACTTGCAACAATCCTCCTACCTCAGCCTCCTGAGTGCTGGGATTACCTGTCTAAATTTTTTAAAAAATCACAACTAATTTTCATGTTTATATAAAACAATTTTTAAGCTTAAAATCTAAAATGTGAAGAGGATAGCAGTTATTTTGAAATCATAGCTTACCAGTGATTTAAAAAATAATTTTTGGATCAAAATTTTCCATATTCATACATCAGTCACCACAACTTCTTTATGAAATTCATTTTAGTAAATTTGCTCTTAAAACTAGCAATGACCCGAACAGAAAATAAATTTATGAAAAGTAATTTCTTCACTCTAAAAAGAAATAATTTTTTTCACATTATTAAGTAGTAAGATCGTATGATCTACTAATCTTAGATACTTTTAAGAAGTATGATGATTTAGAAGTCTGGGGGATTTTTGTTCGTTTGATTGTTTTCCTCTTTGGGATAGGCTCTCACTATGTATTCCAGGCTGGCCTTGAACTCACTATGGTAGGTAGTCCAGGCCAGCCTCAAACTCACTGAGATCCTCCTACCTCAGGTCCTGAGTGCTGGAATTACAGGCATGCAACATCACATCCAACTCAGAGGTTTTTTTAAAGGAATTTCTGCTGTGACAGCAATTTTCATTTTCTATTATTTTGTTATCACAGCTTTTAAAAACTTACTCTTCATTGTTTTTAATATACAAATGAATCTGATCTGGATAATTTTTTCCTTGCTAAAAATACTGATATTAATGAATTATTTTATTTTATTTTTGGTACCAGGGATCGAACTCATGACCTCACACTTGCCAGACAGATGCTTGTGCCGCTGAGCTAACTCCCCAGCCCCTAATGAATTATTTTTTATTTATTTTTTTTTTATAGGTACTGGGGATCGAACTCATGACTGCATTTGCAAGGCAGGTGCTTATGCCACTGAGCTAAATCCCCAGCAATGAATTATTTTTTAAATTTAAGAAATATTATTGCAATACTGGTTTTGAACTATATCTCCAGACCTGTTTTTGGGGTTTGTTTTGTTTTGTTTTTGAAACAGGATCTCATTAATTAACTCAGGCCAGGCTCAAACTTGTGATTTTTCTGCCTCAGCTTTCTAGAGTGCTGAATGAATTATAGCCTGAAAAATATATTGAAAAGTTCACATTTTGAATGAAAATTCAGTTTTCTATTTTTAATATCTTACATAGGTAGTATTTGCTACTGAGAAGTATTCCATTAAAATAATTGACTAATTTTACCTCCTAATAAAGCCAACATCAGGAATTAGAATCATATTCATTAATTTCTGCTGTATTAGGTCCACCCTTTCCTTTTGTTGTCCCAAGTACTAGGGATTGAACCCGGAGGTGCCCTACTGTTACCAGGTTCTGTGGTTCTGTAGAATTTCCACGTCCTTGGCATCCTGAACAATCAGGTAAGATGTGCCAAAAAGGTAGCAAGATTTTACAATTACTAAAGGTAGAGAAAGAAGTATGCTCTGCAGAGTGACACCTGGCCTCTGAGAAAGTTCAATGACCACAAGTTAATGGCTGAGTCTTTTGTATTCCTTATTCCTCAGGCTCAGTTCTAGGCTTAGTTATTTTTCCTCATTGCTGAGACAAAATACCCAACATCCAAAGTTAAGAGAAAAGGTTTATTTGGCTTTACAGTGTGTAGAGGTTTCAGTTCATTGTTGGCTAGCTCCAAGGCAGGGAGGCATGGCAGAGGGGTATTGCAGAGGAGAAACAGTTCAAGACAGGCAGAAAACAGCAAAAGCAACCAACCAACCATAAGAAATAATAGCAGCTTCTTTCTGCCCCTTTCATATTCTATCTAGGCACTTGGCTTAGGGTAGGTGCCAAGCCAGTCAGTGGACTGATACAGTAATCAAATCACACACTCTTAATTCTAGTGCCCTTGATCCTAGCTTTGCACCATGAATCAACCCCAGTGTCACACACTCTAGATCCAGCCACCTCTGAAAAATCCCACCTATGACCACATGAGGCTTTGGGGAGACATCTAGACACAAACCATAACGTTCTAACCCTCCCCTGCCCAAGACTTGTGCACATCCCTTTATGCAAAAAACAGGCATCCCTTTGGCATCTCTAAGAGTTGCCAAAGTCCTAATTGCTTCAGCATTGTTAAAACAATAATCCAAAATCTCAGAGATTTATTGCAAACTCTTAGCTGTGAGCCTCTGTACAAATGAAAAGAAAGTTAGATACTTCCAATATACTGTGGCACAAAATAGACATTTCCATTTCAAAAGGTACAAAGAGGGGAATAGAAAGGAATGGGAACAAAGCAAATCCAAAAAACTCAGAGGGAGTCTCCTGACTGCTGAGATTATAGGCATGCTCTACCAGACCTGCTTTACAAGCTGTTTCTTGAATTCTGTGCTTTAGAAGGCTTCCACATTTGGGGAACATAAATGCATTTAACATACAAACAGTTCAACAATAGCATCACAGTTATATCAAATTTTTACATATAACTTAGCATTTTACTTTTGAAGAAAAATTAGAAACTTTTAACAGGTCTTACAGCGCTAACAAAAAAAAATCAAGTAGTAAACTGAGCATGATGAGAAACACCTGTAATCCCAGCACTCAGGAGGCTGAGGCAAGAGGATTACTGTGAGTTGAAGGCCAGCCTGAACTACATAGCAAGACTATCTCAAAAACAAAAACAATGCCAATAGAAGTAGACCAAGTTTTAAACAGTGGGAATGTCCAAATCCAGGCTTTTCTCTCCTTCCTCTCTTTTTCCCTCCCTCCCTCTCTCTGCTGTCTCCCTATGCTATCTCCTTCCCTCTCTCTTCTCTGTTTTCTTTCCAGACAAGGCCTATGTTGTGCAAGCTGGCCTTTAACACACATGCTTCAGGGATCCTCGGGGCTCAGCTTCCATAGCAGCTGGGACCACAGGGGAGTGTCACATGGCCAGCTTTGCCTCTTCATGTTCTTTGTGCACTTTCTTCCTGGGTTTTCTTGCCAATGTTTAGGAATTCTTTATTTTTATTTTGGTGATTTTATTTCAGCGGCTGAGCATACACTCTGCCATTGAGCTCTCCCCCCAGCCCTGATCTTGATTGGCCATATACCTTTCATTAAAAAAATTCCAGTGTGTCATGTGTTATGGATATCTTTTGTTGAATAGAAATCTCCAAATTTGCTATAAATCCAACACATTCTCCTGCATCTTACTTACAAAATTCTCCCCAATTTCAATGTTACAAAACCACTTACATTTTTCTTAGTACTTATTTTCTTTTTCTAACTTTTGTTTTTATTAGTCCATGTGTGCAGTTCATAATGATTACATCCCTCATGGGGGGTGGGTATAGCTACATCACACATCTTAATTCTCTTTTATCCCGTTCTCCTCTTCCCCTGTCCTTTCCCTCTTGCTTTACTTTTCTTGGTAAGAATTACACACGTCTGACTTTCTTGGTGTGTAGCTATGATTCAAGTTTTACTTTTGTTCATTAAAGTGAACCAATTTCCCCAGGACTATTAAATCATCCATCTTCCTCCAGGGATTCATGATTCTAATTTTGCCATGTATCAACTCCCTGTACGCAGAATGACCAGTGAGTCTGTGTCCGTATTCACTGTATTCCATCACTACCCCAACACTACTGCACTCTTTCATAGTAGCACATGATTTAAGTATTAAGTATTATGGCTTAGCAGTGTCTGTCTTCAGCATGTAGTGTGAATTCATCCTCTGCTTTTTTTTTTTTTTTTTGAGAACTGTTTTAGCTATTTGTGGAATTTGTCTGCTACTATGTAAATTTTAAAATTGGTTCCAGGAGCTAGAGATATAGCTCAGTGGCACAAAGCACCTGCCTGGCTAGTATTAGGTCGAGTTCAATTGCCAGTATATATATATATATATATATATATATATATATATATATATATCTCCAATTCCAAAGTTTGTTAGGTTTTGGGGGGGGGTCTTACTGTGTTTTGTTTTTTTGTTTTTGTTTCGCTATGTGGTTCAGGCTGGCCTTGCACTCATTGCACAATCCAAGATGGCCTCAAACGCATGGCAATCCTCATGCCTTAGCCTCAGCAGGGCTGGGATTATAGGCATGTATCACCATGCCTGGTCTAACAGTGATTATCATGGATAATCTAAGTGGGCCTGAATAAGTCACCCAAAAAATGGTAAGAGCAAAGCTGAGGTTATCCTAAGAAATTCTGTCCATTGGCTGCAATGTCAGCTGCTGCTCAAGAGTTTCCATTCTGCCCTTACTGATGACCTGCCTGACATATTTTAGTCTTGCTTAGCCAGTCTGTACACAAGTCAGTTCCTTACAATAAATCTATCCTCTGTGTTGTTACTGATACGGTTACATTCCCATAGTAGGCAAAGTATGAGAATGGCCTTTCCCATGTGCGTCTAATACAAGTACTGTTAGATCTTTATTGGAAAAACTATTTTTTTTTTTGAGATGGACATTTCCTTATGTTGCCCAGGCTGACCTTAAATTCCTGGGCTCATGTGCCCTCTTGCTGCAGCCTCCCAAGTAACTGGCAATACAGTTGTGCCACTGGGCCTAGTTCTTTTTTTTTTTTTTTGGTACCAAGGATCGAACTCATGACCTCACGTTTGCCAAGCAGGCACTTATGCCACTGAGCTAAACCCCCGGCCCTAGGCCTAGCTCTTGAAAAAAAGTTTTGATACAGGGTTGGGGATGTAGGTACATGGTAGAGCACTTGTCTGGCATGTGCAAGGCCCTCAATATTAGTGTCCCTCCCTCCCCGTCCTTGGAAGTACAACTTTAAAGATCTCTAAGAGAAAATGATGAGAATATTTGTTTATTGTGTAGGAAAAGACAGCAGGAAGGAAGAGATAAAATTATTATAAACATTATGAAACCCAGTGATTGTGGCTTATTGTAAAAGTATGCAAGGGCTTTAGTATGTTACTAATAAAAGCCATCTTTTATTGAATGCCTCTAATTTCAGCCAATAGACCAACCTACTTAATAAACATTGTGTAGAGCTGAAGATACAGCTCAGTGGTAGAGTGCTAGCCTAGTAGTGCTGTTATCACTTGTTTGCAGCTGTCCCCCTCAAAACTCCATGTGGTCATAGGTGAGGCTTTTCAGAGATGGCTGGATCTAGGGTGTGTGATGCCAGGATTAAGGATGTGATGCTGGAATTGAGTCATGGTGTAATGTTAGGATTAAGGGCAGATAAAATATAAGAGACAGAAAGAGAGAGCTATGGCTGCTCAGTTCTTGTTGCTTGCTGCCTTCTGCCTGCCCCACTTTACCATGAACTGTTTCTCTTCTGCAATGTCCCTCCACCATGCCATCCTGTCTTGGAGCCAGCCCACTATGGTCTGAAACCTCTACAAGCTAAATAAACCTTTTCTCTTTTAACTTTGAGTGTTGGGTATTTTGTCTCAGCAATAAGAAAGGTCACGAACACAGTGTCTCTTGGCCACCTGTGAGGTCCTAATTGCTCAAGACTGAAAACCAGATTCAAGAGGGAGTGAGGCTACCAGACAAGTTGCTCTGTCCGGCACACTCTTTCTCATCACTTTCTCAACCTAAAGCTCTTTGGTTGTGACCAGAAGTTGGACTTCCTTTAACCACAAGAACTGAAATACCTCTGTAGCTGAAACAAGATTGACCGTCAGACCCTCTGTTATGCAATGAAAGGCAATAAAGACTAAAGTGTAGTAGCATCCTGGCAGCCACCAAGTCAGGCAAAGTAGTTTATGTATTCTTTTAAAAGAGCCATACTTGGCATCAAACCCAAATTCAAAGCAGGGATTTCAGCTCAACCCGTGACTGTCTGGCAGGCTGTCACCAACATGTGCCCCATACAAGATCCCCATCTAAGAAGACAGGAAATCCTACTTGACTGTAATGTCTCTTGTCTTTGCATCTCCAGCACAGGAGGGAAGAAAAAGGACATTGCTGACAGACCAGAGAGGGCAGCTGAGATGTGGGGAAAAGTGATGATTTAAGGGTCAGTACTCCACCCATTAGCCACCTTCGAGGAGGTTTAGAACGAACAGTCTGGTTACCCAAAACAACAAGAACAAAAATTTAAAATAGGCTAATATTTCTTTTCATAAACTTTATCTTTTATAAACCTTTCTTGACATAGCTAGAATTCCTAGTTTTAATACTATACTTTTTCCATTTTCATAGAGCAAAAACTTTATAATATAAAATTTTCTGATACCATTTTTTTTTTTTTTTTGTCTTTTTGAGACAGGGTCTCACTATGAAGTTCAGGCTGGCCTTGAGCTCACTTTGTAGCCCAGGCTGGTCTCGAACTCACAATGATCCTCCTGCCTCAATCTCCTGAGTGCTGGGATTACAGGTGTGAGCCATCATGCCTAGCCTGAATTGTCGTTTTAAGAACTACATTAATGCACCAGAAATGCATTAAGATACCAATTAAATAAAAAATTACCAAGTCAAATTGAAATCCAAAGTAAACATATCAATCAATCAAGATTTGTCTTAATGAGCTCTTGTCAATTCCCTGAAGGTTCCCAGGAAGACTTGTTCCCTTCCCTGGATCTCTAGAGGAGTAACTCCAACTTGGTCACCCATTAGGACCCAGTGCAGGCTGCATACCACTTAAGGGTTTTTTCCATCAACCTAAGAAATGAAAGTTATAACCTTTGTTTAAAAGTACCAGTTTGGCTGGACATGATGGCACATGCTTGCACCCCTAGTACTCGGGAGGCTGAGGCAAGAGGATCACGGCAAATTTGAGGCCAGCCTGGTCTACATAGTGAGTTCAAGGCCAATCTGAATTACCCAGAGAAATCCTGCCTAAATAAGTAAACAAACAAAGTCACCAGTTTATCTTACATTCAGGAGGGTAGGTGAGCAATTTGGCAGATGGGAGGGGTGTGACAGGAAGAATATGACTCACCAAGGAAACAAAGACTAACAGGCAAGCTCTCCAGCACTTGGAAGCAACAAGAGCACAACATTTAGGGTTCAGAAAAAGATTGTGTGCCAAAGACATTTTATCCTTTGGTTGCACAAACATAAACCATAAACCTAGCAGATGTGTGGAAGTTGCCTTGCAGCCTCTACAGTCCTCCATCCCCAAGACTAAGTTATCCTTTTAGGACAGTCTTTGAAATGGCAGATGCTCTAATAGATTTTAATGATCTGACCCATGTCTGCAAATTTACAATGAGACAATTAAGACGAGACAAGAAAATACTACATAAAATCTCTCTTACCTGGTGGCTCAGCTTACCAAGAAAGAGTCACGATAGAGAAAGGCAATTTGTTCTAATGCCTGCAGGGAGTTAAAGGAGCAATATGTACACAGACCATTAGCCACAGAAAGCCAAGAGCCCCAAGGGCACAGGTCACTACCTTGGTAGTGGAAAAACCAAACCAGAAAGGAAAATTGAGTCAAGATTGGGCTAACATTCCTTCCATTCATGTTAGAGGGGGATCAGCTCAGCTCACATCAGTGAAACCTGTCCCAAAGACTTTAAAATCCGCAACTGTGCTAATTACCTTTAACTTATCAATGGGGACCTCATATAGTTTTGAGCAGATAGCCATAAATTGAAAGCAAAATCCTGGAGAAGCTCCCAAATATGTTACTAGAACACTGGGTTTGTGTACCATGATGACGAAGAATGGAACAGAGGATGAGGGGCTTGAATGCAAGCAAATTTATTTAAAAGATATAAAGGCAAGAAAGTAAAAGGTAAAAAGGCCAGGATGTAAAGCTCCTACTAGGGTAGTGTTCTGAGTAGGACATCCATGAGAGTTCTTATCTAGGGTTGGTTGGTTGGTTTGAGATGGGGTCTCCTTATGGAAACTTGAACTCAATGTGCAGTACAGGTTGACCTGAGCTCATGGTGGTCCTCCTGAATGCTGAGATTACAGGCATGAGACATCACACAGGTTTATCTAGGGGTTTTTAAGGAATTTAGAAGTGAGTTTCATTGTGTAAGCAACATAATTTCTATGCTATAGGAGACTCCATTTTTGTTTGTTTAATCTATGCAGTGTTCACTGTGTCCAGGTTAGGCCCATGTGCCCTGGAGCCAGTGGCCTGCCTGGTCATGTTCTGTAGAGGTCCCATACAGCTGAAGGATATTTGGCAAATATGCTTGTAAGATCTCTGGAATTTTTATTTATTTGTTTGTTTTTTTTTTGAGAGAGAGCATTGCTGTTGCTATGTAGTCCAGGCAGGTCTTGAACTAAAAAGCCCAGACTGCCCTCAAACTTGCTGTGATCCTCCTGTCTCAGCCTCCCAGGTGCTGGGGTTACAGGATGCACTACTACACCTGGCAAGACCTCTGGACTTCTAAGTTTCATGTCACTAATTCTAGTTACAAAGAGACAAACCTAAGTGGCTCTGCCTTTATCATTTTTCTTCAAAAACTCTATCCCATTGCCTTAGGACTTTTTTCCTATAAATTAATTTTTTAAATAGATATTTCATGTGTCCCAGCAGATGAGTAGTATCTACTGATTTATCCAATTCTTATTATGTGACCAGCTTCATTTTAAGCTTTTTACATGCTACTCACTGCTTTAAATTTCACAACCAATAACATAGGTATTATCAGGATTCCAATTTTATAAACTACCTGTGGCTTACAAAGATAAAGTGGCTTTATTTGTGAAAACATCTCACTTGCCACCTCTGGAAATACTCTGTACATTCTATTTAGCTATGTAGAGCCTAACAGCAGCTTTCTAAGGATGTATGGACGAAATATACTCACTCCTACATTCCAAGGGCCAGGCAACCGATCCCACAAGAACAGAGTAGCAGAGAGGTCAAAAGATTTTCCTTCTGTTGTTGGCCTGTCAAACATAAATCTTTCTGATTTTACGGCCTCAAACGTATTTATTTTTGATACAGGGTCTCATTATGTCGTTTAGGGTAGATAAACTAATTGTGGATCCTTGCCTGGCCAGATCGTCCCGCCTCGGTTTGCCAAGTGCTGGGATTACAGGTCTGCGCCACCACACCAGGCCTCCCCAACCTCATTTTACCCCACATTCTTTTAGTTCTCCCTCATTAAAACAGTCACGAGCACTGACCCACACTCAGGTAGCATAGAGCTTCGGAAAGAAAAACCACTCCTTGCCTGGTAACAAAACTTCCCTTCTGCCCTTAACAAAAATGGCACCCAACATCACGTGTTTCCGGCCGAGGAGCCAAACAGAAAAGGGAGAGGGCCACAGACCGGAAGTCACCGCCTTTTGCCACTCCTCCTACCTTTTTGAGTCCAGCCTCTCTGGGGAGGATGAGGCCAGCTGGGGGCTGTGGCTGAGCTAGAGTTCCCGAGTGACAAGTCCGAGCTGGGAAAGTGTGAGTGCGCGCTCCCTTGACCGCTGGCGGGTTTGCGACTCTCGGGGTGACCTTCGAGCGGACAGGGACAGGGGGCGGAGAGTTGTGAGCCTGGCGCTCTGTGACGAGGCGCTGCCGCCGCCACCACCCTGCCGCCGCCACCGCGGTCCTTCGGGAAAGAAGCAAGCAAACCGGAGGGCTGCCGGATCCCCGGGCCGGGCCTGGTGGGAGGGGGTTCGGGCCGCGGCCGCGCGGGGCGGGTCTGGCCCGCGCTTGGGGCGGGTTCCCGTGGCCGGCGTGTCGCGCGTGGGAGGCCCTTCCCAAGGTAGGTGGTCACACCGGCCCAGCCGGCCCGCACCCCTTTGCGTGGGAAGCGCCTCGCGCGGTCACCTCTGACCCTCTGAGTGGGTTCCTTTTTGGACACTGTGCTCAGTCCCCACACAGTGGATTAGATTGGGGTGTGATTGTCTTTGGCCTCTCCCTAACGAGCCTCCAGAGAGGAAAAAACAAATTGTTGTAAACTTAATTCTTTGAAGTTTTGGGTACTTTGGCAGGAATCATTAATGCCTCCTTTAAGGCTTGCCTGCCTCATCGGTTGTGATGAAAGCTCCTTCTTCCAAATACTGCGTAGTGATTCTGAGATTTTATTTCCTCCCTCTGTGTATCCACCTCTACTATTCTAGAGCCCTGGTTGGGAAACTTAATAAGTTGGTTATTGATGTGTACTTGGCTTCCTCTCCCTAACGCGGTTCCCATGATATACTAAGGAGTCACATGCAGTTGCAATGTAGGCAGGCTTAGTTTCATGTTCACCAAAGGGAAGTAAAGGTTTTGGCAAGTAGATTTTGCCTATTAGTGAGATAGCACTCAAAAGTAGGTTTTGGTTTCTGACTAAAACGTTTTCTCCTGGAGAAACTATTGCCTAAAACTATTTCGGTAGTTTTAATCGCAGTGGGGAGTTAAGGAGTGACAGTTCTCTTAACTGACTGTATTGTTCAGATTAATTAGTACTTTCCTTTTTTTTGTCTTAGGGGAAGGGTGCTGGGAATTGAATGCATGCTACATAAGTGCTCTAAAACTGAGCTGCGTTTCCAGCCCTTTAAAACTTTGATATTTTGCTAGGCTGACCTTGAACTCTTTCAGCGTGAGCCACCGCCTTGTGGGCTGTTTATTGCTTTTCTGACTCTCGTTTTCTCTCCCAGAGACATAATGGCAGAAACTGCTTCTCCACTGAAGCACTTTGTGCTGGCTAAGAAGGCAATTACTACAATCTTTGGCCAGTTGCTAGAGTTCGTTACCGAAGTATCACATTTTGTTGAAGGTTTGTTCCTCTTAAATTCTCAAAATGATTATTGTTGAAAGTATATAAAGGTTTTTTTTTTCCAATTAGGTGTCAAACTCACATATAGGTTGTTGTGTTGTGTACTGTGAGGGATTCTATAATAAGCCCATTTTTCCCTTCTAGAGGAGGATTAAATAGTATAATAATTAAGCAGTAATTACTTCTAAGCACTTTACTGTATCAGTGACTATCATCATTACTTTTCTCATTGCTGAGACAAAATATCTGACACCCAAAGTTAAAGGAGGAAAAGTTTAATGTAGCTTACAGTTTGTAGAAGTTTCAGTTCATAATTGGCTGGCTCCAGGGCAGGATGGCACGTGGCAGAGGGGCATCACAGAGGGGAGACAGTTCATAGGATGGTAGGCAGAAGGCAGCAAAATAGTGAAGCAGCAGTTGACCACAGCAGCCCCTTTTCTGTCCCTTGTACAGGCTGCTGACCTTCAGGGGAGGTCACATACCCAGGGTGGGCCTTCCCATTATCCACACCCAGAACTATGCCAAACCAGTCAGTGGACTAATGTAGTGTAGTCACACACCCTTGATCCCAGCATCCCACACTATATCCAGCTTCTAAGAAGTCCCACCTATGATCACTTGAGGCTTTGTGCTGACATCTAGACATAAGCATAACAATGGCTTTTTTACTTCTTATATCACCGTAGGATAGGTTGTAGTCTCTCCTTTTAAAGGTAAGGACCCAAGGCACAGCAAAGATAAAAACAACTCGACTAACATCACATCTACTAAATGCTCAAATGAAAAGTCACACAGTGTACTGTTAGCTGTAGGCTTTATACCTGTCTCCTTAATTTAGCAATGAAGACTTCAAACTTCTCTCTTCCTGTCAAATGAGGGAAAAAGATAAATCTTAAAATGTTGTCAGTGTGGTACAGTTGTACAGGCCTGTAATACTGGCACTTCAGAGGGTGAGGCAGGAGGCTCACCCTCCACAATGTGTAGCGCCAGCATAAACTATATAATGAAACCCTGTTTCACAGAGAAAAAAATTCGAAAAAAAAATATGTTGTGTAACTAGTTCAAACAAAGGTGATGAGGAATGTCTTCTCAGGTTGTATTAATTTGGAGATAACTGTTGACATTTCTTCTGAGATTCTGATTCTTATTTCTGTAATCTTACCAGATTTTGAACTCCTTGGGGCTACAACCCTTTGTTTTTCAACTCATTTCAGCTGGGTATGGTGGTGCATGCCTGTAATCCCAGCACTTGGGAGGCTGAGGCAGGAAGATTGCACAAGTTTAAGGCCAACCTGTACTGCATAGCGAGACCCTGTCTCAAAAAAGAAAAAAGAACACGTTTCAAATGTTATAGAATGAGATTTTAAAAAATTACTGAAACAGAATCATGTGCATGTGCTACTGGGGTCTTTGCCTTAAGCTATGTTCCCAGCTCCTTTTTATTTTGAGTAGAGGTCTTGCTAAGATGCCTAGACTTAAATTTGCAATCCTCATGTCTCAGCCTTCCAGAATGCCAGGATTACAAGTGTGCACCACCATTCCCAGCTTGTTATAGTATCTTTGTTTCCAGTTTGAAAAGAAATTTCTGTGGCACGATGACTTTTTTTTTCCATTTTGTTAAACATCTTATTAAATGTGATTATGAAAGTGCCTGTGTAATCCTTTCCATACTGTTGCAGAAATCTCCTGGCTATACCAAATGTCACCAGGTAACTCCTTCCAAAAGTAGCTCACCAGTTAAATATTACTGGGCTCTTGGTTGCTGTCTCTCTCCTGCAGTTAGAGTCCAAGTTTTTCTGATCTCAAAGAATTGAATAAAATGTGCAACAAGCAGTGGCAAAATCTATTTGAAAAAATAAAAGTGAAGAGAGAGAGAGAAGCTGGCTCTGCAGAGTGAGCTTGGGCTGAGTGAAAGAAGAAAAAGGAAGATAAAAGAAGACTGGAGAAAGCAGAGTGGGTTACTGTGAGAAAAGCTAGTAGCCTTTTTTTTTTTTTAACTTTTTTGAGGCAGTCTCACTATGCAGTTTAGGCCAGCCTTGAACTCATTGTGTAACCCAGTCTGTCCTGGAACATGTGGTAATCCTCCTGCCTCAGCCTCTGGAGTTCTGGGATTACAATGACTTGGAAAGTTTTTTTCTAAAAAGATTGGTAAGTGAAAATGAAGTTAAATGTAACATCTTGTGTGTATTGAGTGTGTTACAGGTTAAGCATAGCCTTAGAGTAAACAAAAAAGCAATTTTAGAATCAGAATTCAATTTTACCAGTTCTAGAATCTCAGAAAAAAAATGTTTCCAAAAAGAGATAAAAAACAAAACAAAACAAAACAAAAAAACAAGTAAATTTAAAAAAGAGAGAGGCACAAATCAAGTTAAGTGGGATAGCATAGGTTTATAATCCCAGAACTCTAGAAGGCTGAGGCAGGAGGATCACACAAGTTTAAGTCTAGCCTGGGCAACTCAGCAATATAATATAGTGAGATCCTGTCTCAGAAAATAGAAAAGGGCTGGGATGTGTGAAGGCCCTGGGTTCAATGCCCAGTAACTGTGCCTCCACCCATTAAAAAGACAAAGCAAAAAAAAATTAGAAATGTGGAAGAACAAGAGTAAAATGAAACCAAAAGTGGGTGTAACCATACTTAGCCCTTCTTTCTGTTAGCTTAGGTTTAGTTAGATAAGCACTGGGCAGTGTCTAAATGGCAATGTTTGTCTCTAAGATCATTTAAATAGCCAGGTAAGCCTGTGTCTTTCCTTCACAAAGAGGTAATAAGAATGTAAATATCAGTTTGTCGCCTATTCCTGGAAGAAAACAACAGATCTTTGTACTTTTCAAACCCAGGCTCTGTAGGTAATTTGTTATTAGTTCTTTTGGACAGGGTTCTTTAGACCCATTGCAATGGGGGATGTACCAACACCCAGATACTACAAGCATTTTTAGATTTGAGATGGCATGTTATGGAACAAAGACAAAATGCATGCAGTCTTAGGGTATAATTAATATTTGTGTTACTTTTTCTAATACCATTTCTATTTTACAGCAACATACAAGAATCCAGAACTTGACCGAATAGCCACCGAGGATGATCTGCGGGAAATACAGGGGTATAAAAACAAGCTTTCTGTTATTGGTGAGGTGCTATCTAGGAGACACATGAAAGTTGCATTTTTTGGCAGGTAATCCTTCATTATTTCTTCTAAGATTAGTTTCCAGAAATCAGCATTTTTTGGTCACAGTCTTAACTTTTTCTAGTGTTGCAGCAAGTTGTATTTCTTCCACAATTGTTTGTACCTGTGCTAGGTATTGAAACTCTAAGCATCTAAGAGAATATGTTCATACTAGCTCCTGGTATAAAACAGAACTTTAAGATCAGTACTATTAATTATAAGAATGGAGTACAGATCAGTGATGAGCATAATTTGTTACTTTTTAAGTTTACATTGATTATCAAGTATGACTTCAGAAGGACTTTCAATTCTGACTCCCAGCAGGACAGTAGGAAGCACCATGTAACTGTCCAGAGTAATAGAATGATTTCTGCCACAGCTTCCATTTAACAACCAGTCATTGAGGTGGGAATGTAGCTTAGTGACAGCGTTGGCTTGGAATACTCAAGGCCCCAACCTTATCCAGCACCCGAAAGATAAATATCAGCTGTTAACTACTGCATACCTTGCACTCTCATAAATAATAGTGTTTCGGGGTGCCAGTGTCTCCTTCAGGACATAGCCTGTAGGTGCTTTCTGTCCTGAGCAAAGAATTAGTCAAGACAAGTACAAACCTTAGCAAGGTTTTATTAAGGTAGCAAAAGAAACACGCTTTGCAGAGAGAGTTTGGGCCAAGTTAAAGTAGAAGTACACCCCACAATGTGAGGGTGGCCACCATGCAAGAGAGAACACAGTGGCCAAACTCACTGTGGGCATGCTTGTTGTTTCTCACAGTCCCCAGACTGATGTCAGCTCTAGAGCATCCTATCCAAAGCTTGCTGAAGTTCTTGCGAGAAGTCCACATGCAGGGCTTTGGGAAACTCTTCTGCACATGTGTCCTGCAATTTTGTAATTAACAGGTCACAACTACTTCCTCAGTCAGCCTTGCCACACTCTGATCCTGTCTCACTAGGGATATAACGATCAATGACAAACCCCATACTCGGTCTCTCTGATATCTTGCTTTACCTCAAAAGACATGTTATTTATTTGCTTGCCATACTGGGGACTGAACCCAGGACCTTCACATGGACCTACGATGTCCCCAGCTCTAGCCCTTTTTATTATTATTAATTTTGATTATTTGTGTGTGTGTGTCTTTGAGACAGGTTCTCATTGTGCATTTCAGGCTGGCCTTGAACTCCTTTTGTAGTCCAGCCTGATCTCGAGCTTACAGGATCCTCCTGCCTCGATCCTGCTTCGCTCTTCCTGCTTTGGCCTCCCAACTGCTGGGAGTTTGCCACCATGCCCAGTTTATTTTTAATTTTGAGATAGTGTCTTCCTACACTAAGTTTCCAGGCTGGGCTTGAACTTGTGATCCTCCTGCCTTAGCCTCCCAGAGTACTGGAATTACAAATGTGTACCATCACCCCAACCAGAAGCATTTATTTACTAAACCTAAGCTATTTCCCATTTTAGAGCTTTTTTTTTCTTTTTCGCCCTTAAAATTTTCTGTGTCTGTATCATTTTTAGATCTCATTCTAAATATTAGCACTTCATAAGCCTTCCCTAATGACTATAAAGGGGTCCTTATTAACTATTCATTCTCTCTTTTTTTATTTTGAGACGGGGTCTTGCTGAGTGGTTCAGGCTAGCCTTGAAATCAGCCTAGGCTGGCTTTGAGCGCACCACAGTCCTGCTCAGCCTCTTGAGTGCTGGCATTGTACACCATGATGGCCTACTGGCTCCTTATTTATGATGGCTCAGTTTAACAGTTTTTTCCCAGCTTTACAATAGTGCAGTGGTAATACACACTCAGCTGCAACTGTGTTTTGAATTTTGATCTTTTCTTGTCCTAAGCGGTATGTGGTAAATACTTTCTCAAGGTGCTGAACAGCAAGCCACAGCTCCCACTTAGCCACATGATCACCAGGGTAAACAGCCTGGGCATCAACAGTGGTGGCAAACCACTGTTGCGCCACAGTGGACTGTATCATTGGAACTTCCAAAAGGTCACCATCACTGCTCTAGAGTATATTTACTGTGTTGGGTAGGTTAGATACAGTAAATGCATCAACTTTTTATGGGCTTCTCAGAATGTAACCCCATCATAAGTCAAAGAGCATTTGTATTAGCTTTGGATATGAAAAGGGCCCAAAAGCGCATTCCTGGAAAAGGTCCATAAATGGAAAGGGAGGAAAAGAGAGAGAGTATGGTGTATATAGGTTGTTGAATTTAAGGTATTAGGGAACATTGCTCAGAGGATGGAGAAGTGAGCAGGTACTATAGACAGCTAAATTATATAGCAGTTAATATGCAGTCAGGGATTGGGTCCTTAGGCAAGTCAGCACAACGAATAAGAATGTTGGAATTGTGGCTGGAGGTGAATCTGAAGTGGGCCACATCTCAAGATAGAAGAGCAATAGCCAGGCCTGCATGCCTCCCTAGAGATAAGCAGCAGTTTGAGGTTACACTGTAATTAGTACCGCGTGGTCAGGTCTTTGTAGCCCAGATAGGCATCAGACACATAGAACATTTGGACCCATGCTCTGTTTCCATTCTGAAAATGGCTTTGTTCTTTCCATATACTCTTATTACTTCACCATTGGGTCAATATTAGCTAAATGACTATTTGTAGTTCTATAGGTTGATTGTAGTTTGCCCTGTGTGGTGATTTTGCTGTATAAATTACCTCTGACAAAGATTCTCAGTGGTCACCCACTTGGGACCACTATTCTTTTTCTTGTTTCTAATAAAACTCTTCTAACTTTCTCCTTTGGTTTGTGACTTCATTCCTTGATGTGAGACCATGAACTTGGCAAATTTGACATCTAACAGGTTGGAAAGTATGTTTTTCTATATTATAAGGGCCCAGCTTATTAAGGACCTTTTATATCGTAGCAAGGAGCCTGCATTTTTTATATAATATCAACAAAACAAGTTGTTACTATAACTTTAGATGTAACAGGGAAGATACATTGGAGGGAGGAGACAGAAGATGCAGTAATCTAGGCAAGAGATTAAACAGCTTAGCTTGTGAAATTGGAGAGGAGGTCTTGATGAGACATATATAAAAGGTGCATTAGACCAGCTGGTGATTATCTCAGGAAGGTAAGAGAAGAGTAAAAAAAATTACTTGGGTGGCTGAATGCCCTTTATTGATACAGGTTTTTGAAAACATGATAGAGTAGTTTGGTTTTGGATAATTTAGATGTTCACCTGTGGTACTTACTAGGCATTCCAAAGGTGATTGTATATTTAAGATTGGAACTACACAGAATTTTAGAAAATTTAAGACTCATTAGTTGATGATTGAGACCACAGGAATTGATGAGATGAAGGGAAGAGCTTACAATGAAAAAGAAAAACAATGACAGGATTGGGGAGAGGAAGGGGAATCTTTCCAGGAATAGTGATGCCAGACAGGTAAAAGAAAAATTAGGAAAGACTAGGATAAGATAAAACTGAAACATAGTTTGTTTTTTTCCCTGTTCTTTGTACAAGAGTTCCTAAAAGCTTTGGAATTTCTTGAGTGATAAAAATAGCTTTTGTTATTTTGTATGGTATGTATGTTTGTATTTATTTTTGTTTGTGAGTCAGGGACTCACTAGTTTAGGCTGGGCTTGAGGTCACTGTGAGTCCAGACTGGCCTCCAACTTAGTGTTCCCTTGGCCTCAGTTAGGCTTTGTTAGTTATTGTTTACCCCTCTTCATTAAACCTGAGTTTCTGTTAATGAGATGACCCAGGGAGGGGCCAGTCACTAGAAAGACCCACTGATGAGAGGATTTTTGAATTTTCAGCCCCACTTACCAGTCTCCAGGAAGAAGGGTGACAGGAGTTGGGTGGGCTGAGGAGTGTTTGGGAATTCCACTTATTTTGGTTTTTTGAGATGGTGTCTTGCTATGTAATTCAGGCTGACTTTGAAATCACTAGGTAGCCCAGACTGGCCTTAAATTTGTGACCTCAGCCCTTCTTGAGTGCTGGAATTACAGGCATGTGCCACCACACCCAGTTCAGGATTAAGATTTATTTAACTTTTTTTTGAGATAAGGTCTCCCTGTATAGTTCAGGCTGGCCTTAAACTCAGTGTGTAGCCCAGGCTGGCCTCAAACTTGCAGCAATCCTCCTGCATCAGCCTCCCAGGTGTGCACTACTACGCCTGGCTCCGGGAATAGACTTCATAAAATCTTTTGAGCAACAAAGTAGATGAATTTCTAGGTTTTAGAACACATGTGAGCATAGGAAAGGTGGCGTGTTCAGAGAGGGGACTGATCTTGACACACACAACCCATCTCTTCACCTGGCTATTGGTGTCTGCCCTGGTGATATCCTTTTAATATACCAGTAAACACAGGTGTTTCCTTGAGTTGTGTGAGCTGGCCTAGTAATTTGACTATTTAGTCAAACCCAAGGAGGGGGCACCCTGATGTACACTTACTTAGTCAGAAGCCTAGGTCATATGAGATTTTCAGTTGGCCTCCTTGGACAACTAAGTCCTTGTTTCTGTAGTTTCTGACACTGTCTTAAGGTAGTTGGTGTCAGAAGTTAATTGAATTCAGGGACAAACAGTTGGTGTCAGCTGTAGAGTGGCTTGGCTTATGTGGAGATATCCTTATACATTTGGTCACAGAAGTGTTCTGTGCTTAATCTGAGAGTAGAGATCTCTCTTGCCCCACCCCAAACAGTGGGGTTTTTGTTTTTGTTTTTTGTATTTAATTTTGGAAAGACAGGGTGACAGTGTTTTTCAGGTTTCTGTATGCGTAAGAATCACTCTGGCAGTACCTCTGGAGTCTGATTCTCTAGGTTCATAGTGTACCCTTGCGAAATCTACATCACTGATGGCCTCCTGATGATTCTTAGGAGGGATGGGGAGACCCAAACTACTCTTGAGGATCACTGTGTACAGTGATGAGAACAGTTGATTTTAAGTGAGGTCACGGGCATCCTTATGAGATGTAATGTAGTGGCAATAGAAACCATGAGGATTGCCTTGAGTTTGAGGTCACCTGGGCTACCTCACTGTTGAGATAATTTAAGTAAAATAGTTCCCTGGGGAGCAGGTTGGGAATGATATCCAGAGTATAAGTAAAAGTATGACTCTTAGATCAAGAGAAAGAGGTAAAGCATTCCCAGTGAAGATAAGGGTGTTACTTTTTAAATTTTTTTTAATCTTTTTTTTTTAAGGATGCTATTTTTGCAGTGAAGCCAAAGATTCTGAATAGCTTCTCTGGTTTGGGTGGATTGAAAGCAAGCTCCTAGAGAGGATTAAGGTGTTCTTGGGATTTAATATCATCAAAAGTGTTCTCATTTTATGATTTTATAACAAATTATTTAAAACTTAGAAAGTTGGCCATTATAGTATGTTCCCTGATGCTGTCAGTCAAGAATTCAGACAGAGTTGAGAGGGGATATCTTTTCTTTGCTTCATGGTATCTGGAGCTTCTTGAGGGTGGAGGGGGCCTCAGCAACTGAACCTAGGGTTCGAACCCTCTGAAGCCTTCACTCACATGTCTGGAATGTCATGCATTGGACTGGAACAACTGGAAGAGTAGGTCTGGCAGCTAGCACCCCTTACCAGACCTCTCTGTTTAGTTTGACTTCCTCGTAGCACAGCAGATTTGGGACAGTTGGACTTTCCATTTGGCAAGTCTTCAAGTGCATGTGACCCAGTAAACAGGATAGAAGAAGCTTCATTGCCTTTTATGTCTAGTCTTGGAAGTCACCCAGTGTCACTTCTGACGTATTTTTTGAAGAAATCACAAACTAGCCCAGATGTAAGAAGACGGGACATGAGAGCCATGTTGTGATAAGGGGGTATCAGAATTGGGACCTACCTGTATGTAGTTCCAAACTGCCACAAGAAGCAAGAAAGAAAATTAAATACAGCTTTATGGGGAAAAGTGCACTTAGTTTCTGGTACTTTAATTTTTCTAAGTGTACATTGCTAATGTTTAAGTGAGGTTGTCAGCGTTTTATAAAATAATGAAATATTGATGAATTGATATTTTGAAAAAGCCTGAAACCTAGTAAAAGAAATATTGTACTGTTACATTTTCTTTATGATTTTTGCATATTCTTCAGGACAAGCAGTGGAAAGAGCTCTGTTATCAATGCAATGTTGTGGGATAAAGTTCTCCCTAGTGGGATTGGCCATACAACCAACTGCTTCCTGAGTGTTGCAGGAACTGATGGAGATAAAGCCTATCTTATGACAGAAGGGTCAGATGAAAAAAAGAGTGTAAAGGTATGGTACTTACCTGTTTTGGCATAATGCACCTGAAACCATGTCCTTGCAGTTTTAAGTTCTTCTGCATTCTTCTACATTGCTGGAGATAGAAGAATTGTTATATTTCTTTTCATAACTTTTAAAGCCATCGCTAACATTCTGAATTCTTCCTCTCTTGTCCTTAATCTTTTGCAGTATTGGTGGTTGAAGAGGGTTTTATTCATGCTAGCAGTCACTGTACTACTGGGCTACACTCACTCCCGTTTCTTACCTTTGAATAAATGCAAATTTTTTTCTTAAGCTTTTTAGTAAGGCCAGTATTACTAAAGTGTGGTATTGCTGTTTAATCTCAGATTTGTCTGGGTTTTTTTGTTGTCTTTTTTTGTTTTTTGAAACAGAGTCTTACTATATATAGCTCACGATGTACTTGAACTCACTATAACCCAGGCTGGCCTCAAATGTATGGCGATCCTCCTTTCTCAGCATCCTGAATACTGGGATTATAGGCAGGTGCCACTATACCTGGCTTGTCTTCTTTTATTGTTGTTTGTTTGTTTGTTTGTTTAATTTTGCTTTAAAAAATAGACCCTGGAAGTAATCCCAGCACATGGGAGGCTAAGGCAGGAGTATTGTTGCAAGTTTGAGACCAGTCGGAGCTACAAAGCAAGCTCAAGGCCAACCTGAACTGCAGAGTGAAACCCTGTCTCAAAAAGACAAAAAAAAAAAGGAGAAAAAAAAATACCCTGGCATCTGTTTTTGATACTATTTTTACCTCAGAAGTTACTAAGCTTCTTCATGAATAAATGTCATAGACTTTTTGAGGGAGTGTTGGTGATCTAACCCAGAGCCTTGCATATGCTAGGCAAGGGGCTTTTCCACTGAGCTATATTCCCAGCCCTTTCATGAATTGCTAAATTCAGTGCCACTAAATTCTTCAGCCAACAAAAGAATAAGCTAGATAATGACGCTGTGTGATGTTACTCTGACTGGAAGGAGTTGGTAAGGCACTGTTTCTCATTTTTCCCCTCGGTGTCCTGGGATAGAACTCAGGGCCTTACATGTTAGGCAGGTAATCTACCGCTGAGTGACAGCCCTAGCTTAGTCACCATCTCTTACATCTAAAGATCTTTTCCACAGACACAGAAGTTCAGTATTAAAGACCCATCCTGTTTTAGATTTTGCTACACTGAAGATGAAGTCATTGGTCTAGTTTTGTGAGTTCGCTTTTTATCTGCATCAGGTTAACACAGCCTGTCCTTGGACAAAGCATACCCTTGAAATTAGTTATGGGCACAGATAAGATGATTATGGAAATATTTTTCATAGTTTTAACCCATACAGTGAAAAGAGTCACTATTATTTTATAACTAACATTTTTACCAAATCAAAATTCAAATTGCTAGTGGCTTTAGAGAATCTCAAGAGAAAAATGTACTTTGTTTTTGGTTTTTTGTTTTTGTTGTTTTTTGAGACAGGGTCTCACTATGTAGTTCAGGTTGGCCTTGAACTTATTATGTTGCCTAAGCTGGCCTTGAACTCAGGCCGTCCTTCTGCCTCAGCCTCCTGAGTGCTATGTTTATAGGTATACACTGCTACATCTAGCTCTGTGTGATATTTTGAAAATGTCATCTCATTTTTCCTCATCTGCACCCTTCATTTCTTTTCCTTTAGTGATTTTTTCTACCCCTTTCCTGCTGCCAAATTTAAATTTGTTATCTCAAGTAAGTGGCCTGCTTTACAATATAAGTAGACTTTTTGAGTCAAAAGTATTGTAACAGTTTACTTAGCAAAAGAGACATCACAGCTGGGGATTTAGTTCAGCAGCATAAGTGTGTGCGTTACAAATGCAAGGTCGTGAGTTTGATCCCCGGTATTAAAAGAGACACAACAATAACTAGTACTTTATTGTTCTGAACACTTGCAGTAACTCAAAGCTCACCACAGTTTTGTCAGATAGGTATTTTTCTTATCTTGATATTATAGGGGAGGCAAAATGATTTAGTCTAAGTTTACAGATTGTCAAGATGTTCGCTAAATAAGCAGATACTCCCTGGCCCAAGCATTTTTCGCTATCACTGCAGAAATTTACCTCAGCTCTGATCAGGACTTCTGAACACATTTGAAAACAGATGTTTTCCTTTAAAATTTGATAAAAATCACGAAAGCGTTATGGAAATGTATGCACAGATACTCTTTTATTGATTTATTTTACTAATTTTAAACTCTCCATTTAAAACATAAATGAAGCATACTAATCTACACATTAATTTCATAAATGTGTATCAGCAGTCATGTTGAGAAATAAATATATTTTAGGAATTTAAATGGAAACAAAAAACAGACTGATTTTAAGCAGGTTTGTATATCACTTACTGTTCAAAACAATGTTTTATTAAAATGCAAATATGGGTTGACCTTTTCTATTTCCTCTGCTTATTCCTATTAAACCAGTTCTAATGAAGACATTTCTTCTAACACTGATGCTTTATTACTTAAGCAATGCACATTTGTTTCAGAAGAGTCAGAAAACACAAATAAGCATGTGGGCCAGGGCCTGTAAAACTCATACTTGACAAATTCAGGGTGAACTTAGGAGTTGCATAGAATTCCATTGCTAGAGTTCTGTTTGTTCTTCTGGGTTGGTTTCTAAAGCTGATTATTTTTGTAGGGTGGTATGAGTAAATGGTTTTAAGGAAACATTCGTTTTTACTTGATAATTTAAAAACTTGGGTTTCTTAAGATTGCTCAGATGGTTTTATTTTAAACTGTTTGAAGTTCTGCTTTTGTATATGTTCTGTGAAAATTGATGTTGTTCCGAATCATGGTATTTGAAATTTTATTACAAGTACAGGCTGTTTGTTTTCTTTTTTTTTCCTGCTTTAGACAGTTAATCAACTGGCCCATGCCCTCCACATGGACAAAGACTTGAAAGCTGGGTGTCTTGTGCATGTGTTCTGGCCAAAGGCAAAATGTGCTCTCTTGAGAGATGACCTGGTTCTGGTAGACAGGTAAAATTACTTGTGAATGTGATTTCTCAGGTATTGGTTTATTTAATAGAACAGTGCTCTTTATTTTAGTGTACACTACATAAAAATTGAAAACATTGACCTACTACCTTGTTCTCATTTGAGATTGTTAAGGAACAAATAAGGTATTGATTTCTGTTTTTCTTTCTGTCCCATAGTAGTGGGGATTGAACCCAGGGACTTTGCTTTTTTTGTATTCCCCAGTCATTTTTTTTAAATTTTGAGACAGGGTCTCACTAACTTGTCTGGGCCGGTCTTGAATTTGTGATGATCCTGCCTCAGCCTCTAGAGTAGCTGGGATTACAGGTGTACACTATTGCATCTGGCTTGATTTCTTTTGTAATAATGTATGTGTATACACACACACTCTTTTTTTTGAGACAGGGTCTCAATATTGTAGTTGAGGCTGGTCTTGAACTTCCAGTGATCCTCCTGCCTCAGCCTCCCAAGTGCTGGGATTACAGGTGTGCTCTCCCACCCCTTAATCCCTATGATGTGTTTTTAAAAACATCCTATTATATGGCACTTAATAAAATGATGATACTTATTAATGGGGTATCATCAGTAGCTAAAAACTTACGTGAGTTATTTTCTAAAATTTTAAGTGTGCTCTTGTTTTCTATAGTTAGCATTTCAGTGTTCTGTGGAAACTTGTTTTTTGCAGTACTGGGGATTGAAAGTAGGGCCTTTGAACTAAATTACATCCCTGGTCCTCTTTTATTTTTATTTTCTATTTTTTTTAACTTTAATTTTTTTTAGTACATATTTATTATGCATGTTGATCATTGTAGGGAATTTGTATGAATGCATAATATATCTTAGTTCTTTTTTCTCCATCCCTTCCCCTCACTTTTACTGTCCTTCCCTCTCCCTGTTTACACAAGATTTGGGGTCATTTTTTTTTCTTTTTTTTCCTCCTTTTTTCCCCTTCTCTTTCCCTCCTCCCTTGTGTCCTTTCCCATTTGGGCATGTTTTTCCTATTTATTTGTGTGGTTTTGTTTTGGTTTTTTTGAGACAGAGTCTCCCTACTAGCAATCCTCCTGCCTCAGCCTCCTGAATGCTGAGATTACAGGTGTGCACCACCATGCCTGGTTTATTTTTTATTTTGAGATAGGGTCTTGCTAAGTCTAATTGCCCAAACTTAGTTTGAACTTTTGATATTCCTGCCTCGGCCTCCCAGAATGTTGGTAGTACAGATACTGCCACCTTGCCAGTCTGGAAATGATTTGTTTTTGATGATGGGTCTTCCTTTTCATTGGAAAAGTGTTTCAAGTAATCATTAGGAATAAGTCAAATGAGACGGGATCAAAATATTCTAAATATAATAGTAACTAATTTTGCCTTTTTTTCATAGCCAGACTAAATCCATAATTGTACCAGTCAAGGTAGATAGTTGGCAAATACTGCACTGCAATTCTTTTTTTTTTTTTTGAGACAGGGTCTCACCATGTAGTCCAGGCTGGCCTTGAAGTCATGTGGACAAGACTAGCATTGAACTGACAGTGATCCTGCCTTCTCCCAGGAGCTGAGCTTACAAGTGTGTGGCACCACACCAGACTACAATTCTGTTTGTTTGTTTTTGGTTTTGTTTTTGTTTTTTGGTCCCGGGGATCAAACTCACTACCTCGTGCTTGCCAAGCAAGTGCTTATGCCACTGAGCTAAATCCCTGGTAGACTACAATTCTTATAACAGGTGGTGCATTAAATTTATAGGTACCAGAGAGTATTTTGGTTTTCATTATTTGTGCTTATAAGCACATATGTCTCTGGGCTATATGGGGCAAAACTACTTGCACTCTCACTTCTGGCTATTAACTTAGTTTTCAATACTTACTTTTCAGCCTTTGAAGACATAAAGATTAAAAAGATTGAAATACACTTTATCAAATATCACTAGACTAATGCCTCCTAGGCATCATATAGATGACTGGTAGAAAGCTTGTCTTTTAGAATTCAAATAATGCGTATATGTTTAGGGGGAAAAAAATTTATAACCCAAATTTTCTTTCTAAAAAGACGTCATATAATACAGTGTTTATTTCACTCCCATTAGTCCAGGCACAGATGTCACAACAGAGCTGGATAGCTGGATTGATAAGTTTTGCCTCGATGCTGATGTCTTTGTTTTGGTTGCAAACTCTGAATCAACACTAATGAACACGGTAGGAATTAATCATATTGTTCTGTTCGGGTGATAGGAAATTAAGTGATGTACATTTTAGTTTAGAAAACTGGGGAAACCCCATTCATGGATTAGAAAGAACTTCCAAAATCAGTGGTGAATGAAAATGTTTGTGTTTCTATAGGACCAGAATCTTCTCAAGTGATTGCTGGGTTCCTGTAGCAATCAATCTAGGCCTTACAGTAGCCCCTCAGCTCACAAACTTGATTCTCTCCAAAATTTTGGTCACAAACTGAATTGGTCTCAAACTGAATCAAATTCAGTGGTTACGTTCAGTGTTGCCTTTACGGGGAAGTTTGATGTGGTTCTCAACCAATTCTATTTGTAACCAGAATCGTGGAAAGAATTAAAGTTCGTGAACTGAGGTGCCACTTTTGGGTGAATCTTAATGTAAGGTGACAAAGTATGTGATGTTGATATTTATTCTGAGTAGTTGCCAGTCTCAGAGGGAATGGGTGTCAAAATGTTTGGAGACTGTTTTAAGTCTCTTTAATAAAATACAAACCACTGCTGCTCCCATGCCCTGCTATCTGCCAGGAGAAGCTTTTTAATGTTTTCTAATCTGCAAAGCTTTTCTAGCTCTACCCATGTACACTCTAGGTTAATAGCCTATCTGTATACACTCAAAGCTGTTGTCGAAAAAGATTATTTACCCACAATATCTAGAGCCAAGTTCATTTCAGACAAACTTTTCATAGTTTGGATATCTAAAACTGTAACATTTTATTTTATTTTATTTTATTTTATTTTATTTATTTATTTTTTGGAACTGGGGATCGAACTCACAACCTCGCGCTTGCCAGGCAGGCGCTTAAGCCACTGAGCTAAATCTCCAGCCCCAAAACTGTAACATTTTAAAAAATTCTTTCTGATCTGACGCAGGTAAGGGGCTGAGCATCATTATAGCCTAGGTGTTGCCAGCAGCACCTTGCTGTGCCGTTGTATTTTTAATGTTTGGATGGCTCAGTCTGTATTACAACACCCAGGCTACTGTAAGAACATTGATAATTGTTTATAACTTGGTAATAGGAAAAGATGCATATGTGTTTAAAACACATATTCTAATTTTATTTATGGTATTCTTTGTGTGTTTTGTGTGTTTGGAGGATGCTGGGAATCAAAGCCAGTGCCTTGCACCTGCTGGGCAAGTGTTTTGCCACTGAGCTATACCTCCAACTCTCCAAAGACCACATTATGCTACAATTTGTGTACATCTGAACTTGAGGTCTTTCAACAGCTCTGTCAACAGTACTTTTGATTTTTTTGCTGTTAATTTTTGTTTTGAGAGAGTATCCCACTATGCAGCCCAAGCTGGCCTCGAACTCACAGTGATGCTCCTGCCATAGTCTCCCACAAGCTGGGACTACAGGCATGTGCCATGACAGCCGGCTGAGCAGTACTTTCAAGCTTATTTTTTTGTCACTTCTTTCTTAATGGAGCTTTTCCTAATTTCAACTAGATGTAGTTCCTCTGTCCTCTGAATTGTCAGTGTTTGTTTATAGTATTTATAGATACCTTTCTCTATAGGTCAAGAATTGTACACGTATCTTATATTATTACTAATTTACTCAGCTGACTCTTAAAAACAATTTGAGATACTTTTGAGAGCATGGATTATTATATCCAGCATTTCCTTGTATGTCCAGTATGTGGTAGTCTTCACTTTTGTTTTTTTATGTGTTAGTTTTCTCATCTTTGAAAAATTTAATGTTCATAGGATGCTTTAGGAACTTATCAGTGGATCTTAACTACTATTGTCTAAGTAGTTTAAAGTTTTAAAATAAAATTTCAATTATAAATGTAAAAATAATCTTTAAAAAGTGAATGTACTTTGGGGTTTTTGATATTTTTCAGGAGAAGCATTTTTTTCACAAAGTGAATGAACGGCTTTCCAAGCCTAATATTTTTATTTTGAATAATCGATGGGATGCCTCTGCATCAGAGCCAGAATATATGGAAGATGTAAGTTATTTTTTTCTTTACGTTTTAAAATATAATCGTATATGTTGTTTTTTGAGGAAAAACAGTGTACTTTAGAAGAGAGAAAGTCATAAGAAACTTACTTAAGTTTATTTGTGAAAGGAATATAATTCTAAAAAACCTGAAATAGGTTTGTTTTTCCTTTCTCTTTCTCTTTCTTTCTCTTTCTCTTTCTCTTTCTCTTTCTCTTTCTCTTTCTCTTTCTCTTTCTCTTTCCCTTTCCCTTTCCCTTTCCCTTTCCCTTTCCCTTTCCCTTCCTTCCTTTCTCTTTCTGAGATAGCATCTTGCTAAATAGCTCAGGTTGGACTCAAACCTGTGACTTTCTTTCCTCAGCTTCCAGAATGTTGTATAACAGTTTATGCCATGATGCCTGGCATGAAATAGGTTTGTGATAGGAACCGAAGTAGTAAGCTACTTTGAAGGAAAATTGTCTTCTAAAAGTGCTATCTAGCCATTTCAGAATTTAAAACTTCTTTTTTTCTTTAACTTTTTGTTAATGTATAATATACATGATGGAAAAGTACATCATAAATATTCAGCTCAGCAGAGTTTCTAAGTATAGCACCTCTGTCAGGATTGAGATAGGAACATTCCCAGTACTCTGAATCTGCCCTTGTGATCCCATCCAGTTTCTGATAAGCAGGATAGCTGCTTATCATAGTTTCCATAGATTTTTTTTCAGTTGTTCAACTTTATGTAGTGGAATCATATAGCAACTGCTTTATGGCTGTGATCTTTTGCTCACCATTGTCATATACATCCATCTTGTGCGTAGTTGTAGTCTGTTCTCATTGGCATTCTTTTTATATCTATCTTTTATTTTACTTTAATTTTTTTTGTGTGTGGTTTTTTTTTTTTGAGACAGCGTCTCAGTATGCAGTTTGGGCTGGCCCTGAGCTCACTTTGTAGCCCAAACTGGTCTTAAACTTGCAATGATCCTCTTGTCTCAGCCTCCTGAGTGCTTGGATTACAGGCATAAGCCACCATGCCTGGCTCATATGTTTTTATATCATGTAACTACTGTACTATGATTATTCTGCAGACATCCATTAAGTTTCCTATATATTATTTAGCTTTTGTGAATAATACTGCAGAGCATGTGCTTGTATATGTTTTTCTGATGTGTATATGTATCATTTTTGTTGGATAGGTACATATACACTAGTGGGTCTCTGTGTGGAGTTTGAGTGATTCTGACTTCCAGTGGCTACTTAGCAGTGTCTGAAGATATTTTGCTGTTTCACATTCTGTAACTCAGTGCAGCCCCTGAAAGATTTAGTGAACCCAGGTTGTCACTAATGCAGAGATCAGTCGAAAATGAGTACTGTAAGAATTTTTAAATAATTGACATGTTGTGCCAGGCATAATGGTGCACTCCTGTAATGCCAGCATTTGGGAGACTGAGGCAGGAAACTCGCTGTGAGTTTGAGGCTAGCCTGGGTTACCAAGTGAGTTAAGGCTAGCCTGAACAGTGTAGTAAAACGCTGTCTGAAAAGAAAAAATAAAGTAAAATAAAATATATTAATAAATTGACATGTGAGAAGCTATCAGAATTAGGCTTCATGAATGAAGCTACAGTTTTCAGTGCTTAATGGAGAAAATAAAACCTGTATTCAAAAGATAAGGCTAAGTATTCAAGATGTGTGTGCAGTATTCAGAAATTTAATGAAATGCAACATTTAAAAATAAAATCCTATGCTTATCTCTACTTCTCCTATATACTCAGACTGCATTGTCACAAGCTGAGTGTGTGTGTAGAAGTTCTGAATTACAGGTGAAAAATATGTTCAGTTTTAGTAAAGACACCTCCAAAGTTAGCTAAACATGCTTGGTATGATCTTATATTTCCACCAGCAGGTGAGGCACTCCAGGTCCTTTGCAGCCTCAGTAACACTTCTTTAAGTCTGACATTTGGTCTATAAGATTATTTAATTTTCATGATTCTCCTTTTTGATTTTATAGTGGTATGAGTAGAAAATTTAGAAAACAAAAGATATAAAAGGACCCTCTCCTGTTCAAATATTAATTTCCTTTCATTTTCTCCATTGCTTACTATAAAGTTAGTATACTGCTGTTACTTACTTTGTAATAATACTGTTAAATTAGGGACTCACGTAATCATTAAATTATGAATTACTCACAAATTGTTCTTTCCCAGGCAATTCATCATTCCTTGTTAGAAGCAGTAATGTGTCATCCTTAATCCTAGAAAAGAGATCTGTGATCATATTATAAAAACTAAAACCAAGTATTGACAAAATAAATACCTACTATGAGTAAATACAATAACTATACCTTCACTAACAGTAGAACAGTATTCAACAGTAATAGCATTGAGTTCACTGTTTAAAGGTTCATAGAGCTTAATGGTTATGCTATTAAGGATAAAGGGGGGAGACAAGTCAAGACAGCTGATCAGTGAGCAACAAAATACAAAGCCTCCTGGGAGAAACAACTCATACACCAGAATAAAACACCCTGGAGAGACCAAGACAGAGAGAGATGGATCCTCTTGACACAGGAAGAAATTAAAACGTAGAAAACCTCTTCAAATACTTCGGGACTACAACGGAAACAGCTAAAAATTATGGGACACAGTGTTTTCGTTCACAGCTACTCACCAAGTTTGCAAAGGCCTGAGTCTGCACCGGCCAGCAGAGCCGCCCAAACTCGTTCCCGCCGCCACTCACAGGAAGCACAGTAGCGCTGAAGTTGGGGATTGGTGAGGCCAACAGAGAGTGGAGCCAGGGAAGAGACCTTCATTAATCCACGGTCAGTGCTGGGAATGAGACCCCCCCTGCACGGAAAGGTGCAACCAAATGGGCAACATGTTGGAATCAGGTGGGAGGAGCCTGAACTGGGAGCGACAGTGACTTCAGTTGATTGCTCCCTCCCCAGAGCAGATTCGTAAGATTTGCTTGGACTGGGCCGCACCCCTGGCCGGGATCCAATGAGCTGTCCCAAATCGATTCCCTGTGTCTAGCAAGCACTAACTTGGTGAAGGCAGCTAAAGTTTGGTTGGCCTGGTGGGGAGAGGCAGGCAAATACAACTACTGCTTACACCTCAGTGACAAGAGCAGGCAGGAGAGGGCAGAGTTCCTTTGCCAGGGTGCTTTGTAGGAAACGTGGCCAACAGGGAAGAGGGCTGGGACCTGCACTATAACTCGTGTGGAGGGAGCCAGGGCCATGACAGGAGAGAGAGGCAGGAGGAGGCCCCCAGCCCAGAACCGTGAGAGCACTGATCCAGGAGAAGGAAAAACAAGGGAGACTGAGGGCAGCAACCACACAACATCAGACATGGCTTCAATGGACATTAAGAGATATCTTCGGGACCTTGTAGACGAGCTCAAAACTGAAATATTGAATCAGGTAAAGCAAGATATGAGTAGAGTAATAAAAGAAATGCTTTCAGGAAGCATCTCTCAGGATGATACAGACAGAAGAAAGGAGGAATACAAAAAAAGGAGAGAAACATTTGATAAAGAATACAAAGAAAATATAGAATACATGAAGCAGATTCAAAGAGACTACCAGGAAATTAAAAACTCCATTGAAAGCTGGCAAAACTCCTTAAAAGAAACTAAGGATAAACTATCAAAACTTGAAGACAAGTTGGCAGTGTGTGATCATGAAAGGAAAGGTCTCTTAAAAATAACAAGGAAACAGGCAGTAACAATACAAAGGCTAGAAGATGATAAGAGAATCTACAATTTAAGAATAAGAAATGTGAACGAAGAAGCAGGAATACATACAGGCGAATTACAAAGGCTGTTCACAGAAATAATTAAGGAAAACTTCCCAAGCATGGGAAAAGAAAATGACATTCGGTTGTATGAGGCATACAAAACTCCAGCCACCTACAACCAAAGCAGATCTACACCCAGACATATAATAATCAAGATGCCAGAAATTCAATATAAAAACAATATTAAAAGCCATCAGACAAAAGAAACAGATTACCTATAAAGGTAAGCTCATCAGAATCATGGATTTCTCGACACACCATCAGATCAAGAAGAGGTTGGAGTGAAGTCTTCTAAGCCCTAAAAGAAAATAACCTCCAGCTCAGATTGATGTACCCTGTAAGACTGTCACTAGAAGTTGATGGAGAAACAAGATGCTTCCATGACAAAGAGGAACTGGGGGAGTTTGTGACCACCAATCCAACCCTACAGAGAATACTGAAGGACATTCTAGAGAGAGAGAAAAAAATACCAGGATTTTAGGAACAGTGGCAGAAAGGCCTCAATGAGTGGGGCAGGAAGTAGAATGAAGGAGAAAACTAGACAGACAAAGGCAGAAAAATAGCATAGCAGAAATGAGGCAGAGAAGGATGGCTAGAATCTCTAACATAGATGGCCTTGATACACTATATTGTTAATAGTTCACCAGGATTTAAAACCCACATTACTCACACTACTCTGCTTAGATGTATTATATTCTGTTCCAGTCATTCTACCTGTACTAGATTTGAGGGCACAGACAGTAATCCCGAAAATAACAGGATATAGTACGGTAATCATCCTTAATTTCCTATTAACTTAATCTGAAGCTCTGTAAAACCTACACTGTTTTACCATGACTGATTGTAATCGAATCTGGTTTGTTAGATAGCTGTTTTGTATTGATAGATTTTATTCAAAGCTGTTTTGATTGATAATATCAAGTCTGAGAGTATAGGCAACTGCACTTAAGATGACAAGATCCACTAGAATATCCACTATGGTTTGATTATTACCTGCCTTTGAAGTTTTATACTGTCTACAATGTTTTATTTGTACTAATATTGTTATTTACTGCTATACTCAATCATACTGCTATATTCAATTATGCCTGTTGATACAGACATTCTATTGAAGATAATAAGAAACAGTAATCATTGTAGATCACTTTGTACTGTGGTTTTATATGACTTTTTGGTTTCATGTTTTTATAGGAATTTGTTTTGTCTTGCTAGGTTTTGTTTTTCCCTCTAATACAGAAAGTATAGAAATACATGCAGATATTCACGCATGCGTAGCTGTCTACACTCTCACTGTTTGACTATCTATTTTGTATGCTTTAATTTTGTAACTTGAGCAACTATTTCTAAGAGGACAATATGTAATTTTAACTAGTGATTTCTTATTGTTTATCTTTTTTTTGGAATTCTGTATTACCTCTACCCTTTACATGCTTTTGTTTCTCTCTCTCTATATATATATATAAAAAAAAGAAAATAGAAAAGTTTAATAAGGAAGAAATAAAAAGAACCACTTAAATGGGTGTTCCCTGCCTGCCACTATTAATTTATTTACATGTTTACACAGGTTTTTTGTGAAATAATCAGGTGTACCCATAATACATAATTGAGAAGCTATTCCCAGGGCATTAAACATTAATATTTGTCTGCAGTGCTTTATGATAGTTGTATAGTATTTGATATTCTATCAATTTCAAGTAAATATTAAAAAGGAAGATCATGAAGAAAAAGAGGTTTCTTGTCTTCAAGTATTAAGGTTTATTAAAATTTCCTGGATTCATTAAGTATTTGGCAGTTATTACTATACTGTCACTATTAAGTTTAATATAGGCCTGTGGCTGTTAATTATCATTGTGTACAGTATGTTTACATTTTTAGAATTCATTTAATATTCTTTGTAGGTACGCAGGCAGCACATGGAAAGATGTATGCATTTCTTGGTAGAGGAGCTCAAAGTTGTGGATCCTTTAGAAGCACGGAATCGAATCTTCTTTGTTTCAGCAAAGGAAGTTCTTAGCGCTAGAAAACACAAAATGCAGGGGATGCCAGAAGGTGGTATGTATTATAGGCTGCTGCTTTTTTTTTGGTACCAGCAATTGAACTTAGGACCTGGTGCTTGCTATGCACAGTGCTTATGCCACTGAGCTAAATCCCCGGCCCTATGGGCTTTTTAAAATATAAATTTAGGTTATAAAAACAGTAGCATGCCAGAAATCTTATCTTGCTCTATATAGTCCCCACCCCATCTGCGGTTTTAGTAGCCAGTGTTAAACTGTGGTGTGAAAATACTAAATGGAAACTAGCAGAAATAATTCATAAGTTTTAAATCACTCACTGTTCAGAGTAGTATGATGAAATCTCTCATCATTCCAGATGACGTGAATCATCCTTTTGTCCAACACATCCATACTATCATCACTACTCAGGCATCTTGGTAGTCGATGGCTGGCACTGTTATCGCAGTGCTTATGTACAAGTAACCCTTATTTTACTTTATAATGGCCTAAAGAACACAAGAACTTACTGAGGCTGGCAATTCAGATATGCTAAAGGGAAGCTGGAAAGTGCTTTTTAAGTGAAAAGGTAAAATGCCTCACTTAAAAAAAATGTGTGCTGAGGTCACAGAGGTCTATGAAAGTATCTTCTGTCTATGAAAATTATGATGAAAAAAATTACACAAGTTTTTGGGTCACACCTCCAGTTTCAGAATTTATGGCCACAGTGCATGATAAATGCCTAGTTGAAATGGAAAAGGGATTAAATTTGTGCCTGTATATGTAGGAAAAGATTTACTACTTATAGGCTTCCATACTGTCTGCAGTTTCAGGCATCCATGCAGGATCTTGACACATATTCCTCAAGGATAAGGATCGAGATTGGCACTAGAATTAAAAATTTTATCTGTCTTACAGGTGGGGCACTTGCTGAAGGCTTTCAGACAAGGTTGCAGGAATTTCAGAATTTTGAACAAATTTTTGAGGTAGGAATTTTCTGAATGTATTGGTTAACACAAAACATTTTGATTGGTTGGTGAGCAATTGTAATCTTCATTTTCACTGTCTATCTTTGTTAATAACCTCTGCTGTTATTTAGTGTAGTTACTGACACAGCAAGTGAAACAAGGGAAGGTTGAAGAAAAAGGAAGCCCCTACAAAGTGGATGATCTGTAAGATTGAGAATTAAAGATTATTTCTTTTCCTTTATGTATTTATGTATAAATAAGAAACTGGTTCCCATCACTGCTTGTATTCTACAGTGTATTTGGTAATTTGGTGCAAGAACAAGAAGGTACCTGCTGTTGCAACAGAGCACAGCGAAGATCTTTCTTTTGTATCATGCTACTCATAGAGATAAACAGAACATGGTTAATACCACTTGACAACATTTTATTACATTTCTAAACTATTGCTTGCTAACCCTTCTTGTTTGATGCCAAGTGTTTTGAAAAAGAGAATGAATACAAAAGTAATTAAGATAGTGTGCTGGTACTTTAGGAATCGATAGGAAGCTGCTAAAGTGGCTGAGTGGCTGGCTGGTATATGTGTGGTGCTGGAGGGAGGGAAATTTGTTCTGGTACAGAGTAGTCATTTGATTATTCAGAGATGTTAGGAATCATCCTGCATTTGACTGAAAAGTTCTTTAGATGTTAACCTTCTAAACTCTGTAATTCTGTATCATCTTCCTGTTAATCGACATAGACTTCATAATTAGAAAAGCTTCCACTTGTTACTGTTCCTGCTTAAAGGTAGTAGTGGAAGGGATGTCAACATTGAGAATACAGAGTGGACTTTTTTATGAGTTCAGGGATTGGACTCAGAACCTCATGCTTGCTAGGCTAGCAGTGTATTACTGAGCTATATCCTCAGCTGGGTAGACGTGTTTAAAGTAGAAATGTGCTGTTTCCTCATCTTTAATTTGGGGAGAGGAAGAAAGACCTTGAGTCAGGTGAAGATGACTGGATGCATTATAAAGGGTCAAAACAATGTTTGATGATTAAATTATCAGTGTTTTTTCTTCCTTTCAAAAAGCTGAAGTTTTTTTTTTTTTTTCAATCAGTCTTGGTAATTTATGATTTCTTAGAATTGATGCATTAAAATTATTCATTAATCTTTCAGTTTCCTGGTTGAAACTGATGTTTTTCCGTTCTTTAAAAAAGGATTTAGGATTGTGAATTTCTGAATACAGTTTTGATTATATCCTAAGGGTTTCAGTATCTAGGATAGTTTTCTTCTTTTTAGTTTTTTTTTTATCAGTTTTTAATTATGATTTTTTAGCATTTTCTGAGAAAAGTTAAAACTTATGTTTTGATTCTTTTTATCCAACTTTTGGTTATTTCTTGGTTTCTTTGTGTTGTGACCTTTACCCTCATTTTCTCCTTATTTTGGAATTATTTTACTATGTACTCTTACAAAATGATTTTTATGCAGGAAAATAAACCTTTGTACTAAGTTAATTATTTTAATCAGCTGATCTTTGGCCATGAGTGGCTTCAGATTCATTTAGTTTGAAAAGAGCTAAGTATTTGGAACATTTACCAAGAGTACCAAATTAGTTTTTCTCTTTGGTTCTGAGGATTCAACCTACAGCTCTGGGCTCTCAGCCTGCGACTAGGAAGTTAAATGAAATAAAAGCAATCAAGAAAATCAATGTTATTGATTCTTGTGGGTGGGTGGGTGGATGGGTGGGTGGGTAGGAATGTTAACTAGGAATAGAATCCCAAGGCACTTCACTGAGCTATATTCCCAACCGTTTCAAAAATATTCTCAGGCATGGTAGTACATGCCTGTATTCCTAGCACTCAGGTGGCTGAGGCAGGAGGATTCTCATAGTGAGTTCAAGACCAGCCTGTATCATATTTAGTAAGACCTTGTTTCGGAAGACTAAAGGAAAAATTTTTTTTTCTTTTGTCTTTTTGAAACAGGGTCTCATTGTGCAGTTCAGGCTGGCTTTGTAGCCCAGGCTTGTTTAGAATTCATAGTGATCTTCTTGCCTTAGCCTCCGAAGTGCTGGGATTACAGATGTGCACTGCCGTCTCCAGATTTTCTGCCTGTTTTTAATCTACATTCGGATAGACAGTATTGGAAAGGCAAGTTAGAAATCCAGATTCCTTTGCTCAAATATTTCTCATCTATTTTTAATAGTTTTGGTTATATGATTGGAGAGAAGTATAGAATTATTTCCAGAATATCAGTGAATTGTTGAAAAGGGCAGTTTTTGGATGCTTGGTGAGATTTGGGGTGGGCTGAGTTAAGAAGTAATATTGTCCCTGTGGTAAAGGTTGCTTAGCCCAATAGTTTAAAGCCAATCTGACCAACTTAGTAAGACCCAGGCTTTTAAAAATTTGTGTTGTGTGCATATGTATGTGCATATATATGTGTGTGTGTGTATACATGCACATGTATACATATGCAGGTTAATAAAGTGGCAAATGTTTAAATTTTTAAAATTTACAATAAAAGACACACAGTACCTCTTCAAATACTCAGAATACCCTACTGTATTTTGAGTGTGTTTATTCCTTTGTTCTTGGCCATGTATCTTTTACTGTAATAAGTTTGTTTTTTTAGTAAGTTTATTTTTAAAATTAAACATTCACTATATTTTTAGTCACTTTTATGTATATCTGTATATATGTAGAAGTTATTAAAATGTGTAGATGTGTGAATGGTCAGAGAGAAGGAGAGAGGTAAACAAATGAGGCTGAAGCTGAATGTGGTAGAGGATGCTTCTAATCCTAGTACTCTGGAAATTGAGGCAGGAGAAACTCTGTGAGTTTGAGACTAGCCTAGAATACATAGTGAGACCTTGTCTCAAAAACCAAAGTTAAAACAAAACAAATGAGACTGAATATTAAGACTTGATACATCTAGCTAGAAAGTATATTAGTGATCTTTTTTTAAATTTTCCTGTCGTTTAAAATGCATTGAAATTTTAAAATTCAGAGTAGTGAATCACATATTGTTTGTTTGTGGGGTATGTCATAAAGGGGACTTGACAACCTCATTGGTTTTGTTTTTACCGTATTTATAGCTAAAAATGTGTAACTGCATGATTAAGTATCAGCCAATTACTCTGGATACTAGGAAATGAAAAACTGTCATAATTGGGACATAATTATTATATTGATTCTCAATCATTAATAGGTTTTAATGCAGCCTACAGAATACTTTGATATGATGGAAATTCAATTGGTTTCCTATAGTATTTTTAAATGTCTCTGAAAATTAGTTTCTGATAAATAATGGCAACTTTGTATACTGTGTATGTTCTTGTGGAGACAGCATGTTAGTGTATAAATACTCTTTTTTTCCAGGTGTGTTTTACCATCCTGCGGCTGAATGATCACTATACCAATCAATGTATAGTAATTTTCAGTTAGAAAAAAGATTGTGTCTTGTATTCATTCATCAGATATTTTTGAAGCAAGATGAACATACTATCTAATAACTTTTGAAGATCTTTTCGTTTCTGTCGAGTCTAGCTCTAACACTGTGCTGTTACCTGAGAATTTGAATCTTCATTGCTGATATCTAGATCTACTTCATCGAGGAACGTAGAGTTTCTTTTCACCTTTTTTTCTTTTAAAGTTATTTTTATGTTTATTTAATTTGGTGAGTCGTGAGGCACGGTTATTGAGAAGATAACCAAAGCTGTGTTTTGCTTATTAGAAGATAAGTAGTTTACAGCTCAGCTGTTTACTGCATATAACTGCTAGTAGTTGTAAAGGAGGAAACATCCCGGAATGTTCAGTCTTTGTCTTAGGCTTGTACAGAACAGGAATACCATGGCTTCCGACCACTAGTCCTTTGGTGATTAGTGAGAATGAGTGATGCATAAACTAATGTCACCATGGCATCAGGGAAGGTAGCTAACGCAAGAAAGGGGTGGGTCCTGTGTTGACTGTAAACTGTTGACTAAGTGAATTATCATTATGTGCCATATACTTAAGGAAAGTAATTTTTCTACACCTTAAACAAGATACTGAAGAGGGAAGCCGATTTGTCAGGTTTATAGCACATTTTTTTTGTCTGAGTGAAATGCATAAATTTTAAAGATAGAAATTTAAGAATCCATTTAAATAGTATATATTTAATGAGCAAGTAACATACTACATAATGATTTTGGGACAGCTCGAGTATTAGAATACCTTTTAAAGCTTTAATGCTATTTTTTTGACAATGGAGGGACAATAGTAAGCTTTAGGAAGTAGCAGTTTCTTTGGGGTAAATAATAAAGAGGTTTAAGAAGACAGTCTTAGTGCTAGAGAATTTGAGTATAGTTTGACATTGATGTGACCCAGGCTAGCATTTCTTAGATTGGTCAAAGATTGGATAGCATGTCTCTGTAAACACTTGTTTTCAAATGTTTTGTTAATGCAGAATTTATTTTTCTATGAAGTAAACATTTAATGAGTCCAATCATAAAATAATAATTTTGTGAACTTTGATGAGTCACAGTAAAAAAGTGTATACTGCAAATAGTATTACCAGTGGGGTGTGGAGGCACATGCCTGTGATCTAGCACTGGGGAGGCTGCAGCAGGAGGATCACCAGGAGTTGGAGGCCAGCCTGGACTGCATAGTGAACTCAAGGCCAGGCTGTACTACATAGCGAGACACTGTCTCAAAACAAAAACAACAACAACAACAGCAAAACCAAATAGTACAGCATGTTGAAACCAGAAAAATTTTACAAAATAAACATCTATCACCATGTGCAGTATATTCTTATATATTCAATTAAAACACTGGTTATGAAATGCTTAATTGATTTATATTATTAATGGGTTATGAGCTGCATTAGCTGAAAGGTGAAACAGGCAGGGCATGATTTAGGCGTATGTGTACCCACTGTAGTCTAATGATGAAAGGAGTCTTTAAAGGACTGCAAGTATTTTTCTATAAATGACTTAAAGTATTATTTAGATTGTTTATTGCTAATGATGACTTTTAAAACTGGTCACGATAATCCATGGAAAGCTGTTTTAGTACCCTACTATGAATGATCATATGCAGCTTATTTTCTTAATAGGAATTCTAATTCACAACTCGGTGAAGAACTTTATTAGGTTGTCTGTTTAGGAGTACGAGAAAAATAAGATACATGAACCCAATTTGGCTTAAAAGTGATCAGAATAGGTGTTTATAGTGGAAAAACCTTAACATTGGATATAGTGCCTTATTTATATTTAAGTGTAGTCAAACCATTTCACATTACTGTGTAAAAACACAAAACAATATAAACTTGCTGTTAAAGCCCCTTTTACTTTTGAATTTTTTTTAACTTTTGTGATTTTAAGTTGTGCTTACCATTGTTTTGTTTTGTTTTTGTTTTTGATTTCTTTTCCTATCTATATTTCTATTTTGGTTTAAGTTACAATCAGCAAGTTTTTGTGTTTAAATTCCTGAAAATGTTGGGATGGAATTACAGTAATGTGTTATGGCTTGGGCCCCTCGCAGGAGTGTATCTCGCAGTCAGCAGTGAAAACAAAGTTTGAGCAGCACACTGTCAGAGCTAAGCAGATACTAGACACTGTGAAAAACATAGTGGATTCAATAAACGTGGCAGCAGCAGAAACAAGGTATGCGTTCACTTTATTGCAACGTGAAAATGTTAGTTGTTTTGTGTCAGACTTTTAACTGTGTGGTTTTAAGTTGTCCTATACATACTTTCCTCTAAAATGAATCCTGAGGTTTAATTGATGTCTACTGGTATATCTTTAAATGAATATTTGAAAATACAGGCATTTGTTTTGTAACTCTTAACTACACTTATAATCCATAAATCTCAGAATTCCTGTGTATAAGTTATGATTTTAAAATGTTTAGTGGGTTTAAAGTGTCTTTAAAACAGTGGAAGAGCCATTTCTTCAAGCAGAATTTTATGAAGAATTCCAAATCAGGTGATCCTCTGGATGCAGTCAACCCATGACCCATTTTTATTTGTTTGTAAGTTGGAAATAAATACATGGTAGTACCAACAGTAGTGTGAAAAACAGTTCTAATTAACTTGAAATAAAATGTAGAAATAAAATCAGGACATTAGTAGATGTGACACAACTAATGATGTTAAGCCTTAGTTGGACCTTTGGTAGACTTAAGCCAGTTCAAGGAAACAAAGCACCAAAGATTAAATCCAAGATAAGATAAAACCTAAATTTTAAATGTGTTTACTTTTGCTGGGAGTAGCCCTCCGTATATCCTGTTTGTTGCTTGATTTTTGTGCCATCTGAGGAGCACATAAAGTACAAATGGAGGGAAATGCCAGCTGGTAGGACACACGGCTGTGAACCCAAGCGTGATCTCAGCCCCAGCATGGTGTCGCAACCCCGTACAGCCTCTGTGTAAGGAGCCTGTGTTCCATAGAGAACTGAGTGAGTGCAGCAGCGTCCAAGAAAGCTGTAGTGAGAACTGGCTTGTGGCTGGATTTGTCTTGCCAGGGTGCCTTTTGCAGACACTTGTTTATTAACTGAAGTCACTGCTGAGTTCTATTTTAACTGTTCATATTTCTGAAGCATTTGGAGACTTAGAATGTTTATTGCACCTTTGTCTGTATCAGGTACCAAATGGGCACAGAGACTGTGCAGTTTACATCAGATCATCTATATAAAGTATTTTATAAATGAAAGGTGTAATAATTGAATACTTTCAGATGTCAAAATGCAATTTTTTTCTTGTGCCATGCTAATAGTTCAGCACTTAAAAAAGTGTCCTTGCTTAATTGCCTTGGGACTTTGATATATTCTGAGTGTTGATTACTCTTTATTGTACAATAGGGTTTATTCAATGGAAGAGAGAGAAGATCTAATTGATAGACTGGACTTTATTCGAAATCAAATGAACCTTTTAACACTGGATGTTAAGAAAAAAATTAAAGAGGTTACCGAGGAGGTGGCAAACAAGGTAACAGCTTTATAATTGAAGTATCTGGAAATGGAAATATTTTTTAATAATGCTAAAAAAATTACCTCTTACCTTAAAGCAATATATTAGTTTTTCTCAATTTGATTTTTTTAGTAGTTCACAATGTTTAAAAAAAATTTTTTTTTCAACTCCAATCTTTTCAGGTTTCATGTGCAATGACAGATGAAATTTGTCGGCTGTCTGTTTTGGTTGATGAATTTTGTTCTGAGTTTCATCCTACTCCAAGTGTATTGAAAGTATATAAAAGTGTAAGTTAAAGTGTTTATTTTTTAAAGTTAAAGTATTCTTAAAAATTTTTTCTGAGGGCTGGGGATACTATAGCTCAGTGGCATGAGCACCTGCGTGGCAAGCACGAGGTTCTTAGTTTGATTTCCAGTACCAAAAAGAAAAAAAAATTTTTCTGAGTTAGTTTCCTTGCCTTATTCTATAGTCTTGTTTAGTGGTTTGGCCGTTTCTATGTACCTTGGCAATCTTGTGCCCTGGTAATACATGTACACTATCTTGTATGTAAAACTATGCTGAGAGGCTGGGGGTGTTACTTGGTGAGAATACATGTTTAGCATATGTGTGTGAACCCTGGGTTCAGTCCCAACCACCAAAAACCAAATAAAAACTACCAAAATTTACCCTCTGAATGGAATTAGGATCATTTTAGTGGTTGTCATATTTCATAAATCTTTAAAAATCTACATACTTTCTGGAGAAAAATAATATGAACATTTACTATTGGTAACAGGAGTTAAATAAACACATAGAAGATGGTATGGGAAGAAATTTGGCTGATCGTTGCACCAATGAAGTCAACGCCTCAATGCTTCAATCCCAGCAAGAAATTATTGGTAATACTTATGTCTGCAAAATCATGTGTAGTTTTTTTTGTAAAGGTTTACTTTCCTTCAGATAGTTTATAGAAGGCAAGCCATTATTTATGACTATTTGTTGTGGTAAATAAAATAATTTTATTCTTTCCAGAAAATTTGAAGCCATTGCTTCCAGTGGATATACAAAGTAAACTTCATACCTTGATCCCTTGCAAGAAGTTTGATCTTAGTTATGACCTAAATTGCCATAAGTTATGCTCAGATTTTCAAGAAGATATTGTATTTCATTTTTCCTTGGGCTGGTCGTCCCTCGTGCATCGATTCCTGGGCCCCACAAATGCTCAGAGGGTGCTACTTGGATTATCAGAGCCCATTTTTCAGGTATGTACCTTTGATTCTACCAAATGAGACTCTCTTTTTTTTTTTTTTGTATTTTGGTTATGTAGTTTTCTCTAATAAAACTAGCTTCAAATCTGTATACTTACAAGTTAGTATCCATCTCATAAAGCTATTGCTGTATAAGGGAAAGCCAAATCAGTTTTTGTCCATTGAACTTTTTTTTTTGAGACAGGCTTTTGCTATGCAGGTCAGGCTAGCCTTCAACTCACTAGATAGCCCAAGCTGGCCTTGAACTTGAGGTGATCCTCCTGCCTCAGCTTCTTGAGGGTTAGAATTATAAGCATGTACCATCACGCCTGACTTTATTCACTTTTGAAACTTTTAAAAAAAAAAATTTAGTAGCACATGTCTGTAATTCCAGCTATTTGGGAGATTGAGGCAGAAGGATTGCAAATTCGAAGCTAGCCTGGAATATAGTGAGACCCTATCTCAAAAAAGTTTTTGTTTTAAGGCTTCAAATAAATTGGAATACATGTAAGGATGCTAAGCTTCAAAACTTGTCTATTTTTTGTTTTTGTATTTTCTGGGTTTGGGCAATTAAATCCAGCATAGTGCATGAGCTGGGCAAGTGCTTTACCACTGCGCTACATTCTAGCCCTTTTATCTCTTTTTTTAGGTCAGAGACTTGCTGTGTAGCCAGGCTGACTTTGAACTCACGGCAGTCTTCTTGTTCAGCCTTGCAAGTGTTGAGATTCCATGTGTGTGCAACCATTTCTGGCCTCTCCTTTTTTCTAAATTTCATTTTGAAATAGGGTCTTGCTAAGTATCCCTGGTTGGCCTTGAACTCAGACTTCTGTGTTGCTCTTTTTGGTAGTTGGGGCTTATAGACATGTATCACACTTGACTAAAGAGTTGTTTTTTTTTTCTTTTGGTACTGGGGGTTGAACTCACGACCTTGTGTTTGCCAGGCAGGCACTTACACTGCTGAACTATCCCCTGCTAAAGATTATTAATTTAGTAATTTTTGTGAAAATATCTGGAGCTGTTAAACCCATCACCATAATTGAATTTCAGAACATTTTCTCTTACTTCAAAAAAATCTTTTATGCTTATTTGTAGTGAATCATCATTCCTGTCTCCCCACCACTGCCTCTGTCAATAGGGATTTGCCTTTTCTGGGTATTTTCTTAAATAGAATCAATTAAGAGATATCCTTATCTGATTGGCTTATTTTAATTAGTGTGTCTTAAGGTTTAGCATAGTGTCTGTATTGGTAGCAAGTGTATGTCATTTCTGCTAATGGCCAGGCAATATTTTACCCATTCATCATTTGTTAGTGTTACTAGTTAGTACTTAGGGGCAGTATGAAAAATACTGCAGTGAAACATGCACATATATTTTTCTGTGGAAATGTGTTTTCATTCCTCTCAAGAGTATAAATAGGAATGAATTGCTGGATTCTATGGAAGGTCATATTAACTTTCTGAGGAATTGCCAACCTGTTTTCCAAAATGATTGCACCTTTTTACATTGTATGAAGTGTCCAGTTTCTTAATGTACTTGCAACACCTGTTACTGTCCTTTATCCTAGTGGGTGTGAAGTGTGGTATCTCATGATGGTTTTGATTTGCATTTCCCTAATGAGTAATGATTTTGAACATCTTTTCATATGCTTATTAGCCATTCATGTACCCTTTTTTATGAAGTATCGTGCATATCTTTTACTCATTTTAAAATCTGTGTTATTTGGCTTCTATTCCTATTAGGAGTTCTTCATGTCTTGGATACATACAGGTTTGGTATTATGTAACATCCAAATGTGTATTTCTCGTTTGTGGCTTTTAAGTTGTTTTTAGTGTATTTTGCAGTTTAAAAGTATTTGTTTTGAAGTCCCTCAAAAAAATTTTTTTAAATGACCATACTTTTGAGGAACAGTTTGTTTTTTCATTTGGTGTTGGGTATATACCACTGAGCTGTATTTATTTAAAGCCTGTTTAATTTTAAAAATGCAGTTCACAGGGCTGGAGATTCAGCTCAGTGGCATAAGCGTCTGCCTTGCAAGTGTGCAGTTGTGAGTTCCATCCCTGGTACCAAAAAAAAAAAAAAAAAAAATGTAGTTTAATTTCTGTTGAGAACTACTGAAGCAGGTAGACCCCATGGTATATTATGAAAATGTATTATTTGTGATATCATTGGTCCATGTCACGGAAACTCATTTTCAGTTCATCTTTATTTATGTTTGTAGAGAAGTATTATTTGGAGCTTTTTTATGCATTGGCTGTTCTAATTTTAAAAGAAATAATTTTATAAATGCACTAGCTCACTTTTGCTTGAACTGTGATACTTTTTTACTCCCTAAATTCATTAGCTCCCTAGATCTTTGGCCTCAACTCCCACTGCACCTCCTAATCCAGCAACACCAGATAACGCATCTCAGGAAGAACTCATGATTACCTTAATAACAGGACTAGCTTCTCTCACGTCTCGAACTTCTGTGGGCATCATAGTTGTTGGAGGAATGGTAAGAAACATTTTTAGTATAAAGTATTTTATTTGTTTGTTTTGTTTCTTTGAAACAGGGTTTTCTTTACATAGTTTAGACTGGTCTTGAGCTCACTATGTAGCCCTGTCTGACTTGAACTAACTAACCATGATCCTCCTGCCTCAGCCTTTGAGTTCTGAGATTACTGACTGGCATGTGTCAGTGTTCCTCGTTTTAATTGAAATTGTCACAAAACTGTTTGTTAGATCATGAAAGGAATGGTATATTTACTTTTCTTTCCAGATCTTAAAGCACTATGAAAATCTGCAGGCAAAAAGTAGTGGAGAATTTTGCAAATCGTATTGTGAATTTAAATATATCCATTACCTGGGTTTTGATTTGTTTGGGACTATTTTTTTTTGGCATTGCTGGGGATTGAACACAAGGCCTGGGGCAAGCAGGCACTATACCACTGAACTATAGGCTCAGCCCAGTGTTGTTTTTGAAACAAAACTTCATGTTTTCCCACCGTAGCATACAAGTTATATTTATACCTTATAGTAAAAAGAAAGGTTGATGAGGCTGGGGTTATCGTTAGTGGTAGGGTGCTTACCTGGCATGTGCAAGGCTCTGGGTACCACACAAGAAGGAGGGAGGGAGTAGGTGGGGGCAGGGTCTAAATACAAAGGGAATCTGTCTTAAAGTATTAAGGATTCTTCTTAGTACTGGACTGTTTTTCTTTTCTTTCTAAGATAAGGCCTTGCTGTACAGTTGAGGCTGGCCTTGAAGTCACTATGTAGTCCTGCCTCAGCCTACCAAATGCTGTTATTATAATAGGTGTATAGGCCATGCCCAGCTTAGTATTTTATGCAGTTCAGGCTGGCCTTGAGCTCACTTTCCAGCCCAGGCTGGCCTCGAACTCACAACCATCCTCTTGCCTCAGCCTCCTGAGTGCTGAGATCACAGGCGTGAGCCACCACACCTGGCAGTAATAGTTCTTAATTATTGAAAATTTTTGAAATACATTAAATCAGTTTATCAAATCTGACAAATTATAAGAATTCCTGGTATTTATGTGCTGATCACTTTTCCATGTCACTGACCTCCAGTTAACTCCATATTTTCTCATGGAGAAGAAATGTACATTTTTAGAAAATAGGTTTGGCTCAAATATATGTAGTGAGCTTGTAATATATTCTCCCAGCTAGTATTTTTCTTTTTAGAGTAAGCTGTGGCTTTATCTTACAGATTTGCAAAACTATAGGCTGGAAACTTGTATCTGTTTCACTAAGCATGTATGGAGCATTGTATCTTTATGAAAGGTTGACCTGGACCACTCGTGCCAAAGAGAGAGCCTTTAAACAGCAGTTTGTGAACTATGCAACGGAAAAACTGCAGATGATTGTTAACTTTACAAGTGCAAACTGCAGCCACCAAGTACAACAGTAAGTTGAAAGATGCATCTTTAACTTAAAAAAATTTGAAGTGTGGCATACATGCAAAGAATGAACACATTGTGAATCGCCACTGAGGAGAAAGATACCGAGTCATAATGTCAGACCTCACTTACGCCTCCTGTCACTATTTATCCCATTCTCCTGGTGAGTTAGATGTGAACATTTTGTAATTAGCATGTAGGAATTCCCAAGAACTGTATAGAGGGCTTTCAAAAGATAATTTGTCAGCAGGCTTGTTACAGACTTGTTTCTGTCCTTAGAGGAGTTGTGACTTTTAATTAGAAGACTAAAGAGTGAATGGATTTTTAGCATTTAACAAGTAGGCTTAGTGCCAGACTTGATTTTATGATGAACTTGATTTTCTTTCATAGTCCAAACATAAAAGCCTAAAGATACTAGCTTTTATATATCAAGAGGATTTTATAATACTATAAATACATGTGTCAGCCTAATTTCTGTTTTTATACATCTTAGATATTTGTTTTATAATGTAGTGAAGATATATCAAACTCCACTTAAGGCACAGTATTTGTTATTTGAATACCCTTGAGAGCAGAGTGAGGCAGAGACCACTGGCGGGCTTCTGTGAAGGCAAGGAGGCGTACGAGGTAACGCCTGCAGGGAACACTGGCCTCTCTAGGGGGCTTGAAAGACTACAGGGGCGGTAGGTGGGAGAATCTTAGTAAACGGCAGTGATCAAATGTCCGGTACCGCAGTGGCCAAAGGTTGTGGCATTGGGTGTAAAAGGATGTTATCAGATGTCGTGGAGCTTGGAAGAGCCTGTGCACCACCCTCTCTGTTTTGAAGACATCCTGCATTTGGCAAAGGCAGCAGCACCAGTGCTGAGCTGGTTTTTCTCAGAGGACGGTGCTGCTGCTGACAGGTTAGTGCTGGGAGAGTCACGCCTGAATCGGGCCTGACAATAACAGACATAAGTACAAATCAGTGTGAAAGTGACAAATGCTATAGAAGGTGAAATGTCCTTGGAATTTTGGACTCAAGCAGTTAACTTAATTCAAGGAGTATAGTGGACCAGTGAAGCTTTCCTAGAAGAGAGGTAGCATGTGATATTTGATTGTATTACATAGGAAGGTCAGGCAGAGAAAAAACTCAAAACAAAAGACAGTAGTTGAAAAAAGGAGTGTGTTTAGGAACATGAAGAGACAATTTCAGTATGGCAGATGTTTGTCTTGCTTTGAGAGAGACAGGGTTTCACTGGGTTCTTCAGGCTGGCCTTGAACTCGAAGTGATCCTCCTCTGTGGCCTCCAGAGCAGTATGTTTTCAGGTGTCCGTTCCCATACCTGGCAGCTGGTGTGTGTTGAGTGTAAACCTGTACAAGGTCGGGGCCTTGTTTCTGTATAGGGATTTGGGTTTGGATCATTAGGAATTCTGAGAGTGGTGCCATAAATAACTTAGCTCTAGAACAAGTAACTGCATCATGTGATATATGGAGTGGAGACTAAGCAGACAGGAATTACAAAATGATTGTACTATTTCAGACATCCTTAGCTAATGCAGTTACAGCTATAAAAAATAGAAACAAAAAGACCACAGATTTAAGGAACTTGTTCAGCCATCCATCACTTAACTTTTTATGAGCTCAGGTTTTCTTTCTTTTTTGTTTTAATTTTATGGAAAAAAATAAAGCAAAATTTCAAAACAAACCAGGAGAATAACAATAGTTAATACACTGTGTATTGTTATCTTCAAAGTAATTACTCAGAGTACAAGATATGGGCATAAAAAAATTCTCTAAACGAAATTAGCACAAACCTGTCTTTTTGGCGAGCTAAGAGAAACTGTGTAACATCATGTAATTTTTCTCCCTTCCTTTCCCCTTTTACCCTTTGCAGTTCCTTTTTCCTTTTGAACAGTTTCTTCCCATTTCACAGTATCTGTTGTACATTTTGGACCTTTTTTACTCTTTCAGCGTCTCACACCAGGGAGACAAAATGATGTTTACACATGGGAGTCTGATTTATTTCACCTGTGAGTGTGGTCTCAAGTTGACTCCATTTACCTACAGTCTCAAGGTTTTCTTTCTTTATAACTGAGTAGTACTTCATTGTATAAAAAGACCACATCTTTTTTATCCATTCCTCAGTTGATGGGTATTTGGGTTGTGACCAAGATTCAGCTATTAATAGATCATGCTGCTATAAACATGGGTGCACATATATCACTGTGGTATGTTTTTAATTCTTCTAAGAATATACCAGAAGAGGAAAAGCTGGGTCAAATGGGGCTTCTAGTCCTAGTTTTTTGAGGAAAAACATACTGATATCCACAGTGGTTGTATCAGTCTGTACTCTTACAACAGTAGAGAACCCCTGAGCTCTTAAATGATGGTTTTATTTGTATTAAAGATTTTAATGATACCTTGCCCTCCAAAAGAAATAAGCCCAGATTCATATAAATAAAAACAAAATTAATGTAGCTTTCCATTCTTTGCTTATCAAACATTTGTCCTGTGATAATTATGCTGTGCCTTATGGGAGATAAAAGGTTGAAGATAATTTGATCCTTTGTCTCAAAAAAAAGTCTACCTTCTCATGGAGGCAATCTTCAGTAATTACTCTGCTAAAATATAGTAGGTAGGAGCTGGGGATTTAGCTCAGCAGCATAAGCGCCTTCCTCGCAAGCATGCTGTCGTGAGTTTGATCCCCAGTACTGATAAAAAAAAAAAAAGTAGTAAATGTTAATCGAATAGTAAAATATTAAAAGAATCAAACATGCTTTATTTGTGTGATATTGAGGTTGGAGTGGAATAGTAAATGGAGATAAAAAGAGCACAGCAAAGATGAAGATGCACAAAAAGTTGGATAGAGAAATTCATGTTAGTTAACTGTATTCTAGCGGGGTGCACATGCCAGACGTTCTCCTGTTGTAAAAGTACAAGCATCGTGTTTGCCAAAGACAGTATAACGAGCTCTTAAGTTAGATGTAACCCTTTGGTTCTGGACACATGATTAAATCTGGCTGTGATTGAAAGTATTTTTGCTTACTTCACAAAAGTTCATAGAATTTTATTTTTTTTAATTAAAAATTTTTTTTAGAATTTCATAGTTCTTCTTCTTCTTCTTCCTCTTCCTCTTCTTCTCCTTCTCCCTTTTTGAGAGAGTCTCACTCTGCAGTTCAGCCTGGCCTTGGAGCTTACTTTGTAGCCCAGGCTGGTCTCAAACTTGCAGTAATCCTCCTGCTTCAGCCTCCCAAGTGCTGAGATAACAGGCATGTGCCAATATGCCAGGTGAGTTTCATATTTTTAATGGGCTAGTAAAAAGTGTAAAGCTTATTGTGCTTCTCAAGAAGGACCCCCTTCTGCCTTTTCATAGTTAACTGTGTTTGTATTCACAATCATCTAGCAAACATGATGCTCTTGAGGCTGGGTGAAATTAGGCTTACAGTTATATTAAGCTTAGCAAGGCCATACTCTCCCTCATCTCATTCTTAGCAATTTTCTTTGATACTTTATGATACAGATTTTACAGATTTTTTCTCCTTTTTTATAAAACCTTTATACGTAAGTTTACTCATTTTGGGAGCCATTCATGACTTATTGTTAAAAATTTTATTTAAGGGAAATGGCTACCACCTTTGCTCGCCTGTGTCAGCAAGTTGATGTTACTCAGAGGCATCTGGAAGAAGAAATTGGTAGATTGTCCAAAGAAATAGATCAACTAGAGAAAATACAAAACAATTCAAAGTCTTTAAGGTATTTAAAACCTTTTTTTCTCAATAATGTGAGCATTTACTGGTCTTACTACTAATGTAATTGTGTAAAATCACCAATGACTTTATATTAAAACTTCTAATTGTCTGTAGGATTAAATGATGATCTTTTATATTTAATTCTGTTTTGTAATTTCAGTGAACTAATTTAACAGGAGAATCCTAAGAATTTTATAGATCCAAACTTAATTGTTAGGTTAAGTTAGTACCTCTCAGAACAGAAGTTGTAGAATTCAGTTTTTAGACTTATATACTGAAGACCATAACTTTTTTTCTCACTGGGGACTAATGGGTGCGCTTAAATTTGAAAAACAAAGGCAAGATTTTATGACAAAAATGTGGATTTCCTGGTTAATACTATTTATTGTGGATTCTTTTAAGATTTAATAAGATTTGCTTTGAGGTATATGACTAGAGGTGTCATAAATTTTATGCTTGGCAGTTCTTCCTGGTTTTTAGTCCGTTAGCTGGCCTTTTGGCTTGTTTGGGAAATTCATTTGGCATCTAAACACTTATTTCCAGGGCACATACTACATACAGTTGTTCATGTAAGGGCAGCTTAGTTGTCAGGATTTTATTTTCATTTATTTGTTTAACTTTTGAGGCAGGATCTTCCTGTGTAGTTTAGGCTAGCCTTAAACTCATGGTGATCCTCCTGACTCAGCCTGCCAAGTGTTGGGATTACAAGTGTGTACCACCCTGCCCAGCAGTAGCCAGTATTTTTAAAATGAAATTTCTAAACTGGAGAACTATCTTTGTGACTTGAAAACAGAGGACATGCAGTTTTCATGGACCATATAATGTTTTGATCAATGATGAAACCGCATATAAAATGGTCATCCCATAAAATTATGATGCTGAAGAATTCCTGTCACTCTGGCCATCATAGGGTCACAGTACAACACATTAATCATGTGTTTCTTAGCTATACAAATACTTATTATTGTGTTACAACTGCCTATAGTATTCAGTAGATTGCTGTACAAGTTTTTAAATTGTAGCAATAATACCACGACTGCCTAGGTGTAGTAGGTTCAACGTACTACAGGTTTATGTATGTATCCTCTGTGATGATCACATTACGGTGAAATCAACCAGTGATGTACGAGTGACTCTTAGGAGGTGTTGTAGTTATTAAGCAAAGCACGGCAGTGTTTGCAATCCCCATGATTACTAGATTTGTATTAATTTGCCTAAGACCCCAGGAGAGTTGCCTGAAGTCCAGTGATACAGCATATGTACAGTCAGTGTGACCCAACATGTGCATGCAGGAACAAAATGAGCTTCTTCCCCTCTACAAAAGGGGAGAGCACCCTCTCAGCATGGGAAAATGGCAGGCACAAATCTGTTTCTGCCTGGTTTAGTTTCAGTTTTCTTGCTAGACAGCTTAACTGCATCAAGTATGATCTAGTATTGAAAAATATTATCCCATGACCCATGAGGACCTGCCAACTTCTCTGCATATACATATACTGATCAAGGGCTTCATGCCTCACGCATACGGACTGTGTGACTTAACATGATTCCCACGGATTAAGACTCCACTGTCTGATATGTTTGGATTTTCTTTATTAAAGCTTTTATCTTTTTATCTGTTAGGTCTGTTTACTGCAGAGCTGCAGTAGCACACACTGAATACTGAAAAGGACTGGTGATAGTCAAACTTGCTGCCAGTAAAACTAACAGCAAGCTGGTGGTAGAGTTTGCATTTTAAGAATGGATAGAATGCATTTTCTTTGTTTACTTTTATGATAATGATTGGTATTTTTTGTTTTAACTAGGAATAAAGCTGTTCAACTCGAAAATGAGCTGGAGAATTTTACTAAGCAGTTTCTGTGTTAAAGCAATGAAGAATCAACAATAGATTGCTTTGGTGACCATGACAGGAGGAAATGGAACTTGGAAGATGGGGACAATTGTTATTTTTATGAAATGACTTCAGTATGAATTATATTAACTGTAGTAAATAGCAAATCCCTGTGTAGATTCTGGTAATTATCTCAGGGTGTTTGCATTTCTGAAGAGTGTTATGGTATGTCCTTAGTTTTAATTTGGGCTTTAAAAAAGAGAGAGAAAATCATTTGTGTTGCATAATGAATTAGTTTAAAGCAATAGAACCAACTGTGTGACCCCTGAGGGGTGGGTCCTTGAGCTCTTCATTAGGGCTTCTTGATTCTGAAAAACTGCTTCCTGGCATCCAGGAGTTGGAGAATAATCCTTTCATTTTTTGTCTCAAAACTAGTTTTTGATGCCTTCTTTAATGGGAATAGTCAGTTTTGGTTTTGTTTCATAAGCTGCCTTGCTCTAACCATCCAGGAGTGTGGGATGTTCTTGAGTGTACTGTTGATGCAACTTACAGTCTCTCCCATTGTGGCAGTGTGTAAACCACTAATAAAAACTCATTTTTATCCCTCCTTTTATTCTCTTTACAACTGATGTAAAACGGTATGAAAGTTTGTTAATGTGGTCACTTATAAAAGTGTCTGAGTTTAGTTTCCCAGTCTGTTTCTTAAGGAACATCTTCAGCTTGGTGCAGTTTTAAGTCCAGTAAGGAAAGCTTTCCTATTTGTTTGAATAAAGTTTGAAGTGAAAAAAACAGCTAAAGATACAGGAGGTCTGAATTTGGGTGATAACAATAATCTTTATGAGTAGGCACTTGCTTAAGATTCTGCTAGATTTTGTCCTATTAGAGGCTTTTACTTTTATTTAATTACATGAATTTGCCCAGGCTTCATTAAAAACTGTTACTGTATTTTTTACCTTAGTGAAGTATTGATGGGTTCAAGTATTTTCTGCTTCTGTAGTAAAAACTGAAGTTTACATGGAAATACTAAAAAATGACATCCTTGTAGGATCTTATTACAAAAAATAAAGGATCACCAGATCGGCATCACCCAGATGCTTGTTAAAATGCACAACCCCAGGGGACAAAACGCATTTGGCCAAGTACAGCACGTGACCTTTCAGGCCCTTTTTCTTTTAGTGCTTCCTTTTCTGTGCCTTTTGAGGCTCCTGGATGTTACTTGGTCTTTTTACACCATGTGTACCTTATTTTTCAAGATATTTGAAGGAGAAAATTACATTATTTAGGCAATAGGATCTTTTAAGAAATAATTCATATTTTTATGCAAATCAGATATTTGGATGCAGTATTCAAATTTAAATACAAATGACTTAGTTTTTAGCTTTTATTGTTGATATATGAGCCAAAATTAGGACAGGCCATTGATAAGGGTTAGATGGCCAACAGTAACAAAAAAGCTAAGACTGGGTATAGTGCGTTAATGTGAGTTATAAGTTATGTGAAAGTACTTGAACTTTGGTTATCACCTCAGTAGACACTGGTTCATGATCAGTGGCTCACCATTACTTTTGAACCTGCAGGAAATGCAGATTCTCAGGTCTCAACCTAGATCTAAGGAATCAGAAACTCCAGGTTTGAGGCCTGGCAACATGTTTTAACAAGTCCTATAGGTGATCCTGATAGTCGCTACAGTTTGGGAACACTAGTACAGTGTTTCTGGTACAGTAAGTTTTCTTAGTATGAATGCTATTTCACCTGATCAAGTTTGAAAATGTATGGATGTTGCAAACAGAACACTAAAATAATGGGAATTAAGTCTTCTACCCAGACAGAAGTGCACCTATAGGTCTATGACTTATGCAGAAATTATGTAACTATGACTGATGTAATTCAAAGTTACTACACATACTTGATTATTTACTATGTATGTCTGTAGGGTTATTCATAAACTTTGTATTCTCAAACTTTTTACAAAACATTTTTTTAAGTGTGCAAACTTGCAAGATGAAAATAAAACTTGTTTGCCAGATAGTTGATGAATGCAGCATTTATACTAGTATTTAGTGAATTTTGATCTTTCATTCTTAATCATTTGTATAATAAGCATTTAACCATCTTGAATTAACTGGCTCTTATGATTGCATTCCCATACTGTTTAGGTGCAGCTATTAAAGGGTAAGACCACCACAAGAGTTTACAGGTACTTATCGAGTCTTCTTCACTAGACAAATAAATCTAATGTAACATCTTTTAATATCTTTAATCTTCGCTTAAGGTCATAATGAAGTAAAAGTAAGTAAAACTTTTAAAATCAATATTATAAGGAGAACTGGTTATTGCCAGGCATGGTGGTGCATGCCTGTTAATCCCAGAACTCAGGAGGCTGAGGCAGGAGGACTACTGTGAATTTGAGGCCAGCCTGGGCTACAAAGTGAGCTCAAGGTTAGCCTGAAATGCATAGTGAGACTGTGTCAGAAAGGCAAAAAGAAAAAAAAAATTGGTCATTAAAAATTAAAAGGAATTTAGACTTCAGAAGTCATTTGGTTTTGAATGAAAGTCTCTGGCCTTTTAACAGTAGAAGTGTATAGTAGTGCTACAGGATGGGTCAGTAGTAGCACTCCAGTCTCTTCGTTTCTGTAACTCATTTCATTTTCATGGGAAAAAAAACCTTCATTGTTTAAAGGCTGAATATGAAATAGTGGACTTAAGAGTTTAGTTCTGATACAGGTCAATCTCCCTAATAAACATAGATGCAAAAATCCTCAATAAAATACTAGCTAACAGAATGCAGCAAATCATCAGAAGATTATACACCATAACCAAGTGGGATTCATCCCATGAATGCAGACATGGTTCAACATTCACAGATGTAATATATCAACATTCAATAAATGTAATATAGCATATCAACAGAGCCAAAGACAAAAATCACATGATCATCTCAAGTTATTCAGAAAAAACTTGATAAAAGTCCAGCACTTATTTGTGATAAAAACCCTATAGAAAAATCAGAATAGTCTTTCCCTCAATCTATAAAAGCTATCTATGACAAACCAACCAACATCATACTATATAGAGAAAAATTGAAAGCTTTCACTTAAAGTTGAAAGCTTTCATCAAGAACAAGGATGTCTACGTCACCATTCCTATTCGATATAGTTCTGGAAACAATGGATAAGAGAGAAAAGGAATAAGGATAGGAAAGGAAGAAGTTAAACTATCATTTGCAGATATCATATTCTACATAGAAGACCCCAAAAACCACCAACAAGACTCCAAATTCAGTGTAGCTGAAAAATCAATAGCATTCCTATACTCAACAGATGGACTTCACAATTAGGGAAATAATACCCTTCACAATAACCTCCAAAAAAATGAAATACATCAATCTAATGATGTAAAAAGTTTACCTATATTTGGAAAATTACAGTACTCTAAAAAGAGATTGAAGAAGAAATCTGAAAATAGAAAAGTATCCCTTGGCTCATGGATAGAAAAAACCAATAGTGAAAATGGCCCACAAAACTGTTATACAGATTTAATGGAATCCTGATCAAAACACCATTAACATACAGAACTAGAGAAAACATTCTTAAAATTCATCTGGAAGAGGAGAGCTGGAATAGCACAGGCAATACGGGGCAACAAAGGCAAGGCAGAAGACATCATAATTCCTAACTTGACATTACACTACAAAGCTACTGTGATAAAATCAGCAAGGTATTGGCAAGAAAACATCCGAGGACCAGATTACAATATGCAGACACAACTACAGATATACTCAGTGAATTTATCTTTGACAGAGGGGCCAAACTTGTTCACTGGAAGAAAGCCTCTTAATAAACGGTGTTGGAAAAACTGGCTTTCTTCATGCCAACTGACTAGACCCATATGTCTTATCACTGTGCACTAAAAGCAAAATGGGTCAAAGATTAAATACTAAAACAGAAACATTAAATCTACTGGAAGAGAAAGTAGGTAAAAGACGGCTAGGCAGAGACTTCATGAACAAAACCCAAACAGCATAGGAAATACTTGTCAGCTGGGATCTCATCTTATTAAAAAGCTTTTGTGCATCAAAAGAAATCACCAATAGTGAAAAGAAAACCCACAGACAGGATTTGTATCTAAGACACATAACTGAAAAAAATCAGATCTTACCTCCCAGATTCAAAGACCCAATCTAAAAATGGGCAGCAGAGATGAACACATTTCTCAGATGAAGAAATACAAATAGCAAATATATGAAAAAATGTTGAACATCATTGATTATTCAAGAGATGCAACTTAAAACAACATTCAGATTCTGCCTCATCCCCGAAAGAATGGCTATCTTAAAGAAATCAGCAACATGCTGGAGGGGCTATGGGGAAAAGGAACCCTTCTCCACTGTTGGTGGTAATGTAGACTGGTACAACCACTAAGGAAATCAGTGTGGAGATTCCTCACAAAACTAGGACTAGAGGTCCCACTCAACCCAATACCCCTTCTGTGCACTAAAATCAAAATGGATCAGAGATCTAAATACTAAACAGTATTTTAGTATTAGTAATTAGTATTTTTAAAAATACCACAGAGATATATGTGTACTCATGCTTTATAGCTGCACAATTTGTAATAGCTAAATCTTGGAAACCCAAATGCTCATCAACTGAGGAATGTATAAAAAAAAGTGACCTTTTTATATAATGGAGTACTAAGCTATAAAGGATAAATAAGGCATAGATAAATAGATTCAGCTTGAGACCATAATCATAAGTCAGATAAATCAGACGTCTCCCTAGTGTAATACGCTAAAAAATACACGCTCCAAAATGTACAACAGATATTGTGAAATGGGAGGAAACTGTTCAAAAGGAAAGAAAAACGGGTGGGAGAAAAGAAAAAAAATCACTTTATATATATACAAAATAGTTAAAGGTAGTTATATTACTAATTGCTATTCATTGGAAAGGTTGTGCCTATATTGTTTGTTCAATTTTTCATACCTATATCTTGTAATATGAGCAACTGTTTGAAGACAATCACATGCAATGTAATAACCACTGTAACTCCCCTACAATCTTATCTTCAAATTTCATACCATTCTTTTAAAATAAAAATTAAGAGTTCTAGCACTTTAAAAAATTCTAATTAAAACATGCTGCAGTGAACTCTGGTTAAAAGCACTTTATTGATTACAATTATCAATTCACATATCACAGAGCAACTGTACAAATAATCACTGTAAGAAAGATCCAAGAATACTGTTAAATCACGGCACAAGTCCACAGTCTGTATGGTTTAAAGCTTGTATAAGAGGCTTTCATCTAGCATGTTTACTTTTTCCATAATCAGACACTGTACTGACATTCATAGTCAATTGGCCACAAGTGTATGAACAGAAATGTTTTCAAAATGCCTTAAAAGGAAAATACTTTAACCAAGCTTAAAGACACACTTAGATACAGATGCCTTTGGATAAGAAAATGTAAATGTTCAGATGCTTCTTTGAAAAGAAAACAATTGGAGAGAGCACCATTGTGTAAGACAGAAAAAGCTTGAAATAGTCTACCGTGTGCAACACTGAAGTTTTATTAATTTAAAACTACTGTATAAGTACATCAATTGAAACAATAGGTTTTCTTTTTTTAATGCTGCACTATTAATACTGTATTTTACAAAACCAGTCATTGGTTTAAGAAAAAAAATTCCTTTAGGAAATTTTTATTAACATGCAAAAAACAATGGCTAAATACACGGTACACCATCAATCTGATTGATTTTTAAGACAAAAATGCTATAGCTTAGATGTTCAACAAGCTGTTTTAGTGAGTGCCTATTGTACTCTGTACTTTAAAATACAGCACTGCACTGAATTTGAGGCAATGCCCAATGAATAATACAAAACCAGTAAATCTGAATTCTGCTTAATCCAATTTAAGATACTAGTTTATTCTTTTATAAAAAAGATGAGGTGGTTTTTAAAATTCTAACGAGGTCAGACATAGTTTTAAATTTTACTTTCCACAATGGTAAAAGGAGGAGAGAAGCAGAATATAGCACTTAAGTATTTTTTAAAAGCCTGACTTAGCCTAAAGATTTCTGAAAGAACATTCATTCCTAAAGTGACAGGCCGATTTAGGGATCATTTAGTTAAAACTAACCAGCCATAAGCATCAAGTACTAAATGTGTAACAATTTAAAATCTGAGACATTCACATTCAAATTTCCCTGAACATTTTTCACTTTTTTTTTTGTACCAGGGATTGAACTCATGACCTCACACTTGCCAGGCAGGCGTTTATGTGACTGAGCTAAATACCCAGCCATTTTCACTTTTGTAACAGTCTAAGTATTAAATTTAAGACATCACTAGGTTTAGAGGAGGTTGGCCACATTTTTTAGCAATAAAAATTCTACTTTGTCACCTGGAGAAAAGTCAGTGTCATTACTCTTAGATAAAATTCCTTAACATACTCCAGAAGCATGCATATCCATTATCTCAAGACTAGTTTGTTGATTCATCAGCATTAGCTGATGTAAAATGACCTGCTCACTAGGTTCTCTTGTTGCCGATACACTAAGACAGAATCTCTGCTCCTATCAATTTGGAATTCAGTATGGTCTATCACTTGGAATTCTGAGCTAGTCGGATTCAACCACCATTCACATCAAATAAGTTCCCTAAATGTTTCTGGGGAAATGAGACCTATCAAAGCAGAGGAGATATGCTTGCTGACAGCAAAACCTGCTCTTGTAAGCCAAATGGTAATCAAACCATGTGGTGGTCATGTTTTAGAAAAGAGTATGTGCCTGTAAAGTGCTCCAGCCAGAGCGGGCGTGGTGGCACACATCCACAGTGCCCAGCTCAGGAGGCTGGAGCAAGACTGTCTGTGGCCAGCAAGGTAACACATCAGGACCCTGCTCCAAAACAAAACAAAAACCCACTCCACAAACTTCATAGGCCTCAAAATTTACTCTTTTGACACAAGAGTCTTCTGAGGCACATTATGTTTAAAAGTTTTTGTTTTCGTGGGACCTAAGCCTCACACTTATCAGGCAAGTGCCATATTACTGAGCTATATCCCATCCCCAGCAAGGTAACTACTGCAGTGATGAGAAAACTTTGTCACAAACTGGTCCTATGTTAATTACCACAATATCTAATAGTGGTTAGTTTTCAGTTGCCTACTACATACTATGGGAATTGCTTTAAATCCTTCTACACAAACTTTGATAACGTTAAAATGTCATTTTAAAATATCAATATAGAAGTCTGTATTGTGCCTCTAAAGTATCTTATACTTATGTTTAAGAAGAGATACTGTCTACATACATGTATAAAATATGTGTGTCTGTGGTTATTCACAAATGACAGAAGTGCTTTCTTGAACTGAAATTTGGAATGAATTTCTGAACCCCTGTTTAGAAAATAAATGTGCTCTTTTAAAATGTGCCCTATATCAAAGACCTACCCTTTATGAAGTGATATAAATAGTTTGCAAATAAACATTGATAGCAAACACTTCATAGAAATCCTAATCAAAAGACATAATACATTCACACCTGCCATCTACAATATTGTTTTGGTCCTACATTGCCTGTATCCATTTTATTCTATTTCTAACATCAACTGACCCTAATTTTAAAAACAAAACAAAAAACACTGCTTTCACTACAATGAATCCACACATCAGCATATTTACAATATAAAAATGAAAATTTACATGTAAAACTTAGAAGTACTTTATGGTTATAGGTGATGAAAAGTTAACTGTCTGACTATAACTTACAGTATACTAAGTTACAAAATGCACTTCTATATATCAGAATAACACATGACTTTACATCAAGCAAGACAGTATTCTATCATTTACATTTCTAGGAGAAAACCAGAGAGGAAAAGTATATTTAAATTGAACAGTGGGAATATTCTAGTAATAAATACTATACCATGGACAAGTGGAGGAACTGATTGGTATATTCCTGACTCCTTTGAAAATTGCTTTAGGAATTTGGCTTTCAAGTTGGGTCACTGAGATCTAGATATTTTTTGAAGCAAAACCACTTAAATACCAGTATTTTGTGGGAAGGAGAGAAATATTACAAAAGAGCAGAAATTAACTGTTTCATTTTAAGAAAGCTGGGGGCTTACACTGTTTACATAAATTCAACTTGTTTTCCTGTTTGTGTTTTTTGAGCCCGTGTCTGTGTAGTTCAAACTGGCCTTGAACTCACCTATGTAGTCTTGCTCTGTGCCACCATGCCCAGCCAATAAAGCCACATTTTATACTACATAAAATTCACAAAGCCACCTTGTTTAGAGTAAGTCAGTGCTAGCAAATGTTTAAGTTTTACATTTCTCTCAAACATGTTATTGCTGACACACAGTATTTCCTGTCTAGATGTTCCTAATAGAAAACACTGGGTAAGATTCCTCAGATGCAGACAATCCAGATATATATCAAACTTTTGAAATACAAATATACTCTACAGACTTAGTTCCAGAATATAAAATCAGTAAGTCCAGCGGTTTAGAGGTTACTCAAAAGTATCAAATGACCACAATGAGGCTTTTAAAATGCCAAGAATTATATATATGCTGGCACTTGTATAATAAATTCCAATGAAGTTTCTTACGTATGTCCAAAATACTAAAGTGTAATCTTTTTTCCGTGGCACTCGTTTAATCTATCCTCTCAAAGGACTGAAAAAAGCACTTACTTAGATTGATATGGAAAAAGAATACACCAGAAATGAATGACTCTCCTCAGAGGTACCTCATCCATCAACACTACTTAGTTTTCATGAGACAGGGTCTCACTCTGTAGTTCAGGCTGGCCTTGAACTCACTATGGATTGTAGGCTGGCCTCAAACTCATGGCAATCTTCCTGCCTCAGTGTCCTGAATGCTCGGTTTATAGGTGTGTGCCACTACACTGACAACACTCTTAAACATTAAGTGGTTGGTTAGATAAAAAGAAATGTGAAATTCAAGGGGACTTCCTACTTTAACACAGCACACATATACTATCATTTTCATCTATTACAAGGCCTGATTCTTATATTACAAAACTCAAAGACTGACATTTCTTATGTATACAAAATTTAAGATGTAGTTCTTAACAAAACAAACACCACGGGAAGCTGCTCTAAAGTATACATTCTGATCCAACAAACAGTACAACTAAAACTTTATCCAGGTTAAATTAAACTACTCAAATTAATGAATACAAGGGTCCTTTTGATCTCAGCAGGCACTGCCTTGTTTTCCCTTTTTTTGTAGTTTACTGAAAGCTTTTTGTATTTAATACAGTAATAAAAATCTTCACCTGCAAATATAAGGTAGAATTTGTTTTCACAGCTATAGGCTGCAGCACTGATTTCTCCAGATATTGATGGAGAACAGAAAAATGCCATACACTGTTAATTCCAGACCCTAAGAAAACTGTCCCAAGAGCCTGTGGCCACTGCCATGCCATCATCAGTTATACCTAAACAGCTGACGCGGTTGTCATGACCAGCAAGGACACCTTAAAAAAAAGAAAGAACAAAGTTAGCACTTGTAACTTTAGGACTGAGTCCGTATGCACATCTAGAAGCACTTTTGGGGGTTGGGGTGAGGTGAGGTAAACTCTTGCTATGCAGCCCAGGCTGGGCTCAAACTCACAGCAATCCTCCTGCTTTTGTCTCTAATGCTCGGATTACAAGTGCACTGCCACATCCATTTTAAAAGCGTTCTTAAAAATAACAGGTTTCAGCTGAGTGTGGTGGCACATGCTCATAATTCCTGCACTGGGGTGCTAGCCTAAACTACACAGCAAGACACTGTGTCCAAAAAAAAGCTGGGGTGGAGCATTTATACACACAGTTTTGGGTTCAATCCTCAACACATGAAAAGAAAATAGGCTCAGTGAATATCCTGCACAGGTGATAACATGGTACAACTCAAAACTGGCAGAAAGTCTGAGGATTCTTAGTGTAAGTACATCATAGTTAAGAATATAAACCCAAAAACTTGCTCTAGAGAATATAATAAATCTGTATAGCAAAACAAATCATATATACATTGTTCAGAAGTACTTTTTTAAAAGCATAATTATATAAACACTGTTTGCTTCCCTTGTAGTTTACCAAATTTATGCAAAACTTATTACACGGGAAAAACCGGAGAACAGGGAAGATGTATGTGGCTTTTGTAAAGCAGGGATGTTAATGCCAAACCCTTGTCATCCATAATTGGTCAAGACAAAAGGCCCTAAAAATAAAATAACATACCAGCTATTGTGCATGTTATTTAAGGATGAAAGTAAATAATTAAAAAAGATTAAAGTTGCTACTTTGGGAAACAGAAAATATGGATGGGGTCAAAGGTAACAAATCATGAAATCAAAATCGCAATTCCTCAAAAACTAAAAATAGACATTATACTTGACCCAGCTATTCTCCCTTCTAGATATCTTCCTGAAAGTTAAAGGCATTACAGTGATATGTGCATACCCTTGTTTACAGCAGCATAATTCAAAATAGCTAAATCTCTTCACATGCCCACCAACAGGTGAATGGATAAATAAAGTTAGTACATAATGGATATTAGTCTGCTTAAAGAAGGATAAATTTATATCATTTGTAGAAAAATGGGTGTCCCTCCAGACATCCATGTTAAGTGAAATATGAGACACGCAAGCTTAAATATTGTATGGTTTCTCATAGTAGACATTAGAACAAAATAAAAAGGAAACAAGAGAGAGATCTTTCTCAGATAGGGAGCACACCAAGAGATGAAAGGAGGAGAGATGAAGGGATAGTAAAAAGAATTAAGATGTGTTACACACATGCATCAACACCCAACAATGAATATAATTCTTATGTACTGAAAACATGTACTAACAAAAATTTATACATTTTTAAAGGTAACAAATTATATAAAACCATTTAATGTTTATAAAAAACTTAAAAATCACTCTGTAAACACAATCCTCATTATGGGTTGATGTATACATACATATCTCAACACTCTGAAAACTGCAGGGGAGAACCTCAGAGGAGGCGGCTAAGGGAAGACGGGTCTATGTCCTGTCCCTTACAGTCTGTTCTGAAGGAAGGTGTAGCTCATACTGTGTCAGCTAAGAGACTCAGCAGGAGGCCAGGGTCCTCACTGTGTAAACATCCTCAGCCTGTGTAAGAGGAGGGCAGGGAGATGGTGAGAGTGCTGCACCTGCCCTATGGTGGTTATTCTGCTTTCAATGTAAGGGAGGAAAAAAACCTTGTTCTCACCTACTTTTGTGTCAGTGGCCATGAAGAGTTGCCCTGTGCCATGCCACCCTGCCTTGGAGCCAGACGATTAGGGACTGAAACCTTCACAAACTGTGAGCTAAATAAACCTTTCCTTCCTTCATTTTGGGTGCTGTGTATTTTGTCCCAGCAAGAAGAAAAAAGTAACCAAGACAGAGGCAACAATTCATAACAGCTACAGTGCTTCCTATCAGGTTGTAAGAAAAAGAATGATTTATAAAAAGACCACAGTGAGTGATACTCATTATTTAACTTTATACCCAAATTTACTAGAATTTACTCTTCAGAAAACAGAAATAAAAATACAAATCATGGACTGTAACTGCACTCTAAGGGTAACAACAGTTGAACAGTAACAAGAACCTTCATGGGGTCATTTTCCATAGCTCCAGGGCATCCATGGAAGCCTCTGAAATTACCCACAAGAACATCCCGTTCCTCCAGTCCATCAGAAGCAAATGCAGACTCACTAACCTACACGATCTCCTTTCAGCGTGTCCCAGACATTGCAATTGAAATCATCATAACCAGCTAACAGGAGGCGCCCACTTTTTGAGAAAGCGACAGAAGTGATTCCACAGATTATGTTGTCATGAGAATACAGTAACAATTCCTGGTCTGCACGGAGGTCAAAGAGCCGGCAAGTAGCATCATCAGAGCCAGTGGCAAAGGTATATCCATTTGGGAAAAACTAGGAAGAAAAAAGCAATAAATACATATTGCACAGATGCATATGAAATTCACGGAAGGCAATATTTTACGTTAAAAAACTGGCGTGAAGCTTTTCTACATTAGCATTACTATGTGAGCAACTGTGGGGCACTAATGGTTTTTTTTTAAGTTTTCTTTTTTCATTTTGAGACAGGGTCTTGCTGTGCTGCTCGAACCAGCTCTAAACTCTTGACCCTCCTGCCTCAGCCTTCCACATCCAGTATTTTTTCTTTTTCCGTGTTGCAGGATGGAGACTGAACCCAGGGCCTCACCTATGTTAACAAGCAGTCTAACACCGAGCCACACATCCCAGCCTACTTAGAATAAGTAGAGGATAGGATATTGGTTAGTGAAATGTATTTCCACTTACTAAGAACTAAGTATTTCCATGAAGGTGGTGGCACATGCCTCTCATCTTAGCACTTCAGAGGCCAAGGCAGAAGGATCATGAATTTGAGGCCAGCCAGAACTACACAGTTTGAGGCCAGCCTAAACTACATATAGCAAGATCCTGTCACAAAACACAAAAAAGAACCTAAGTATTCACTCGTAAACTTTTGATTTTCTTCATAAAGATATACATCATTTTTTGATAAATGCATAATTCTTGTGGCTACTCTTAGTAGGATTTTCTTCCTACAGTCTCATAAATATTGGTAATAGAAAGCCACTCCTTTAAAAATAGTTCTGTAATCCAGAAAATACACTGAACTTTTGTGATTTCTAGACAGCTGAACATATCACTGCAAATAATACTTTTTCTACTTTCTGTTGCATCTATTATTTGGATCTAACTATACAGACTGACAATTGTAGGCTTACTTAAGTAGCTGGTGTACCCTTGTAATTCCAGCATTCAGGATGCTGAAACAGGAGGATAACTGTAAATTTTAGGCCAGCCTGAATTACACAGTGAGACACTGTCACTAACTAATGGTGACAGTTGTATTACTGTCCTGTTGCTCTCCATAAAGAGAATGTCTCTGTTGTATCTCATTAAGGGACACATCTTAGGACGTTCTCTCCCGCGTGCTTAGATTATGAGAAATTAGAACAGCTGCTTTGGGAGTGGTTGGGCAGTGACTTGGAAAGGCAGCTGGCTATGAACAAGCGGAAGCTGATCTTACTCTGTAACAAGCACCCACTGTGGAAGGATACAGAGCCTGGAGGTTCTAGTTCCAGAGCTAAGATTCACAGGACCTGGTCCCCATCTGGCATCCAACCTGGGCTTAGTTTATTGCAGATTTGCCTGGTGGTGCTCACAATGAAGGATCCTGACTTTGAGCGTGAACCTGACTGAACTCTCATGGTCTTTTCTGTGCCATGATGGTATTTTGAAAAATAATAGTGTGTATGTGTGTGTTTCCCTTTAACTTTCTCATACATCTCCTATAAAGGAAATCAGACCATTTGTTCTGCTTTACTTCAAGGGAGATGTGTGTTCCTAGACTGAAGTAGAACTAGTATTTGATCTCAGATTTGGCTAATTTCAGATTCAGACTTTTTTCTCATCTGCACACAGTGCTATGCACACCCATGAGCTACCTATCTGCCCAAGGACTGATCTATCCAGTCAATTGTGGACATAAAACCTGTATTTCTTCTGTAAATAAAGGCCGGGCAGCCACAGTGGGCTATTGGTGTCACTGAAAGCTCCAAAAAAGCTACAGTGGCAAAGAGCTGCAGATTAAACTTTTTTCTTAAATTCCTATTATTTACAAGTTTGATGGTTAGAACAGATATTATAAGTATCCTTGAGAGAAATTTCTGTTAAAATCATGCAATATAGCACAACATTTTAAATGCGGAATAAATTTTCTTTAAAATGCCTTTCACTTACACTGACAGCATTAATGTCTGAGACATGGCCCATGAAAGACTGCCTGCACATCCCATCTCGAATATCCCATAACTTGGAAGAGGCGTCACAAGCACCAGAAACGAAAGTCCGCAAGTCAGGACTCAGGGAAAGACTCATCACATCTCCAGAATGCCCAGTGAATGTGGTGGTCTGCTGGGCAGTTTCGATGTCCCATAAAGCACTATAATTAAAAATAAGTAAAAATACTTAATGACCATTACCTCTTACGTTAGTTCCTATGGCACCCCTGGTCCCAAATTCTTTTGGAGTAAACTTACCAGGTTGTATCTCCTGAACTGGTAACAATTTGGCTGTCATCTAAAAAACGACAGCAGGACAAGTAGCCTATAGCAGAGAGTAGCAAATTTTAGGTTATCACTGACCAAACAACTCAGTTACCATACTATTTTTTAAAATAGATCTGGGCAAATGTTTATATGAGCTATAGATCTGTTTTTAATTACTGCTAACTCTATGCTGTCTGCAACTAAATTTTACCAATGCTCTTAATGAGGCACTTAATATGTCAGTGACACTAGGTACTCTGAAAGTGACAAAGGTGACCAAGGCATTTGTCATCTGCGTTACTTATGGAGAAGCCATGCTCCTTTACATGAATAATCATAATCCTGGCAGTCAGCATTAAGCATCTTGGAGAAAGATCCTTAAAACACTGCTGGAAATTAGATCATCCAGCAGGCTTTACAACAGCTGTGACATCATGAGCTACTCACAGTATGGAAACATCAGGGAAGCGCCGTTCTAAAGGTTTTTAAAATCACAGTCAAATAGAAATATCAAAAATTTATCTGAGTAGAAACTAGGCGAGTGTGGATAAATTCCTGATTAACATCATTAATTAAACACTATGCTATGGAATGACTGCTCACACTGGCAAATACAGCACCAGGCTATTGTGTAGGGAAAAATACTTCATTAGCACATCTTAATAAATATAAAGTAGAGATGCCACAGGCCTATAACTGTTATATGGTAGCATAAAATAGAGAAAATTTACTTCCTTTTTGTATCTTTATTGTTTGGATCATTCATTCATTCATTTACATTTATTTCGAGACAGGGTCTCACTATGTAGTTCAGGCTGGCCTTAAGCTCATGGCTGTCCTCCTGCCTCAGTCTTCCCAGTGCTGGGATTATGTTTGGAATTTTCATATATATATATATATATATATATATATATATATCACAGATATTTTTGAAAGAAAAATAAAATTATGGGACTGCAAGTGTAGTTCCATGGTAGAGTATGTGCTTAGCAAGCACAAGGTCCTGAGTTCAATCCCCAGCTCCAAATGATATTACAATATTAAAATTATGGCCAACTTTTAGAAGTTATTGTTTTACTAACTGATGGTAATTTTTGCTTTCTTAGTACCACCCACCCTTTAGCCAATTGAGCACAATTAAACACAAGTCCTCACTCAGCACATTCCAAGGCTAAAATAAGGTTGAGGAGGAAAGAACAGTGCTTCCTGCGGCTCACCTGTGTGACCAGGCAACTCTCGGCTCACTCTCACATTCCCCTCTCTGGTTTTTAAGTTGTATATGGAGCAGATGTTGTCCAAGCCTCCACAAGCAACATAGTTACCAGAAGGGGCATAAGCACAGGTCATCACCCAGGAGGACCTCAAAGGAATAGCATGCATCTGTGAAATGAATACAACCCACAAAAAAGGTTAGGAAAATTTACAAAAACAGTCTACTATTTATTTTTAAAATTCTTCTTCTAAACATTTATTTTTCAAATCTATCTACAATACATACTGCTAAAAATTAAGTACACCTAAGAAAAATATGTCAAATGAAAAATATACATTTTGAGAAAATGAATAATGAAAATCAAAATACCAATGCACAAAAAAATGCCTATTGATATTTTCTGTACTGTCAAATCATTTGAAGAAGTGTTCTTTTGGAGATGATTTCTTTAACAGAAGCAATGATATAAGGATGCTTTAGTGCTGTTACACTGTGCCTAGATGTCTCCCAAAGCGTCATGGGTCCAATAGGTGGGGCTTTCCAGAGGTGGCTGGATCACGGTGCAACGCTGGGATTGATGCTGGGATGAAGGCTGCCCATGCTGGCTGTGAGTCCTGTCAGGCCTAAGGCTGGGCAGCCTGGAGAGGACATAAGGGACACAAAGAGGGCTGCTGCTTGTCACTTGCTGCTGCTTTGCTACCTTGCTGCCTTCCGCCTGGCATGAACTGATTATCTTCTGCCATGTGCCACCCTGCCTTGGAGATAGCCAACTATGGACTGAAGCCTCTACAAACCTTTCCTCCTTTGAGTATCTGGTATTTTCTCTCAGCAATGAGAAAAATAAGACAAATGCTAATACAATCATTTGAAAAATTAATAATAAAATATTAAAGATGTGGGCCAGGCATGGTGGTGCACACCTGCAGTCCCAGCTCTTGGAAGGCTGAGTCAGGAAGACTGTCACAAGTTCAAGACCAGCCTGGACTATACAGCAAGACCCTGTCTCAAAAAACCAAAAAACAAATAGAATTTAAAAGATTTTAATAAAATTCTTTTTACAATGGTGCTTATCTAGCATAATTTTGAAAAATAAAAAGGGAAATAGTAACAAAGTGGATTCAAATGGTTCATCACTAAGAGACAACACTAGCATTCTTTTAGTAATAGGGGTTCTAGAATCACATTCAGGCAAGGTTGAGAGTTCTGCAGTGTTTCCGTCATGCCTGTATGGCGCCTTGTTATCCAATCTGTATCATCTGCAGGTTACACAGAAAGACTCAAGGCGAGGCGGTCTGCGTAGGACAGCAGCACACTGCATAAATGCTACTGTGCTCTCCACCTAGAACAACATTTTTACAGTACATGTTTTTGGTTTCATTTTAGGAAAATGTAGTTGAAAGAAGTATGCTTAGTGCCAAATAATACAGAAAAACTGCTACTGTCTTAGGTAGCTTCAAAATTTCAACCAGAAGCTGGGCATGGTGGCATATGCCTATAATCCCAACACTCAGGAGGCAAAGGCAGGAGGAGTGTCCTGAGTTCAAGGCCAGCCTGAACTACACAGCAAGACCCTATCTCAACAAAACAAAACAAAACAAACAAACAAATCAATCCTACTGGGACAGCTGAGCAGTAGAGCTCTTCCCCAGCACACCCAAGGTCCCTGCTTTGATCTCCAGGACAGTAAAAGAGAAAATAAAAACATACCAGGCTGAAGTTATTGTGTTTCAAAATAATATTTTGCAATGTTTAATAAAAATACTGCTAGCTATACACAGAGCATAAAAGTATGTGCTTTGTGAAAATATTCAAAAGTTTTTTCTATCACCACTCAACAACTGTAAATCAGGAACTCCTCACAGTGAGTGAATGCACTAAGAGAATCCAGTCTTCCACTACCAGACAACCCAAAGGAGCTGTACTTCACCTTCATCGCATCTCCTAAGTGGTCCAGAGACACAAATCAGTGCCTGGGGGGCCAGGAACTGCCTCATGTTAACCATCCAGCTCATCCACAATCAGAAATAAAAATCAGGGTCATTTCATCCAGGAAATAGGAATTTTTTTAAGAAGTCATTTATGAATAAAAATGCTACATTTAGAATTTAAATATGAAATATGAGATTCAAGTAAATCACATTGAACAATGTTAATATAGTTCATCTCTGGGAATAAAAAGGGTTAAATACTAAAAGTAAACAAACTAAAGAGAGGCTTTAGATGAAAGTAAAATGGAATAGGTTTATTTCAGCACGCAATTAAAGTTTGAAGCAAGAATAAAACACAGAAGTGGCTGACAGCAAACCAAATACAAGATTTAAAAAACAATTAAAAAATTCTACCTTATTTGTTGTATAGCTATCCCAAATAATTAATTTTCCATCTTGAGAAGCACTGACTAGTAGCCTAGAGGAACAAACACAAAAATAATTTGATACAGCTTCAAGAAAAAGTTTTAGTTATATATTACATTAATGATAGTTTAGAAAAAGACATAGTTTTTCGAAAAGAAAGTTGTTACTACAAATGTTCTTCCTATTTTTTAAAAAATGTATACAGCATAGTATAAATTTTGAGTGTAAATCATAAACTTAACAATTCACTAAATACGTCTTTGGTTATGATTCAATTTCTCCACAGTGATAACACTGCAGTTATTACTGAAGACTTTGGTAGGATCTTAGCTTATTTGTTTAGTATAAACAACCTACTTACATTTAATGAAACCCACACTTCCTTCAATCTAAGCGATCACCTCAGTGCCTTTAGCTGTTATGAGGCTGTGTGAGAGGTATGCAGGGCACAGCCCTGGCCTGCAAGGCCTCTACCATCTCGTGGAGATGAGACAGACATTCAAGGATCTTTGTAATAAATCAAGTGAAAATTACCAAAGACTAGTATAAAAGAAATACTGTAGGGCAGTAAAAGAAGAATGAATAGCTGAGTTAAATTAATTAAAAACTGCATCTTGAAAAATGTACTTTGGAGAGCTCAAGATAGAGGGGTCTGTGTCCTAGGAGGCAGGATGACACAGAGGCAGGAACACACAGTGGGGGTCCAGAATGTGAGTCCTCCCTTGTGCAAAGTTTGTGAGAAAAGAATCCACCTGAAAAAAATCACCTTGTTATGCCTGCTCCCCAGCCACTCAGTTCCCTTCCCTATAGATAAATAACTACACAGGTTCTTAGTGTCGTAGGCTTTGCTTGTTTTTACAAAAGGAAAAAGCTGGTGCTGAAATAAGGGATAGACTCTAAGGACAGTGTTTCAAAATCCAACCGGCCTATGTAAGGAATTGATAATCAGACAATGTGAGACTGGTTCGTGGGTGATTCTGTTGTTTTCAAGAAAATTTTATGAAAGCAAAGCAAAGAACTAACATTGTTTCAAGTGACTGCATTTGCTGTATCAACAAGAATTTTTTTTTCTCCCATGAGTTCCAGGAATTGAACTCAGATCCTCTGCTTGCCAGGTAGGCACTGCACAATTGAGCTGTATCCAGCCCCAAGACAAATTATCTTTACCTTAAAAATGTTATGAAAAGGAAAAAAGAAAAAAGCCAGAGTCTCCCGAGAATCTGCCATGCCCGGGCTTGGCAGACCAACCAAGAAATCAAATCCTGGTAAGCAGTGCAAGCCTACCCCACCTCACCCTCCAGCAACCCACTGGTTTGGAGGACAGGCTGAGTTGACAGCAACTAAGATACATAAAGAGACTAAATGCTTGTACTGTTCGGTTGATTTTGCAGGCCTGGGGCCAGAGGTCTGAGCATCTTGGGAGAATGATAGTATGCAATATAGCAAATATGGAGCATTTCCTTCTATCTTGTCTCTAAAGTCCAATACTGTTTTCACTGTTTTGCTTTGTCCTGTTTTGCTTTATTCAATATTCTGTCTTGATTGGTTTTATTGTGTTTTATTTTTGGTTTGTTTTGCTATACCTGATTGAATGGACAACTATTGTGAAGATAACAAGATATACTATGATAGCTATTATTGTTTTCCTAGTATCCTGCTTCGAAGTTCTGTACCAATTTTGCTGCGTTGCCTTGATTGGCTTTGTTCTGTCTTGGCTTTGTTGTATTTTACTATCTTTCAAATAAAGAAATTAAGAAAAATGTAACTTTGCCCAAGCTTTATGCCAACTATATAATTTCATCTATCTTTTTCTAAGAGGTACATGCTCTATATTCATATATTCAAGTATCCTGCCTTAAGCATTAGGTAAGGCAGGCTTCCTCTATTTAAAAACTTAGTACCTCCTGGAAGCAGATAATACATGTGAAACTATTTTTTTTCCTGTAGTACTGAAAATTGATTTTTTTTTTTGGCTTGGACATTACCCAGTAAGATTAATCAAATCAAAGGAGCACATGCCGCAAGCAGACCTGAGTGCATAAATCATCAACTGCCAAACCTCAGGCTGCAATGCAACCCTAGGGACACAGTGAACTGTGTTGGCCAGACCATCTAAACTTTAAGCAGCTGTGAGCCGGATATGCACATATGCCCTTACGGAAGTTGGTATCACACAGTCTAGCACACGCATTTATGGGTTGGACTGGGGGAATAAAGGATATATTCGATGAAAATAATCTTGTCTCATATAATCCAACCTTTGTGAATTTAGGAAAGAAACAGCAATATTCACTAACTAGCACACAGAAGATGTTCAGTAAATATTTGTATATTAATTGAAATGTCAAAGTTAATATGAGTATTTCAACTGCTGTTGGTATATTGCAAAACAAAGTATAATATCCTGTTCCAAAGAAATGAAATTCTTTTCTAAACTGTTTTTCAGATCATTTGGTGATGGATTTTATTAGTGAAAAAATTTTAAACTTCTAGGGAACAGTGGAGCTCAGCAAAAGAGCTCTTGCCTAGCAAGCACTAGCACCCCATTTGATTCATAGATACTCCTTCCTTCAAACAAAGAGCTCTAGTATTCTTAAGGAAAGCAAAATGTTCACATTGGGTGAGTTTTCTACAAACACGTCCTAATATAGCTTGTTTTTAAATAAAGAGAAAAACAAATAATGATTCTTAAGAAAAAATAATTCTGCTGAAAGTCTGAAAATCAAAGGCACTAACCTTGAGTCATACCCCCAGTGCATAGCATAGATTTTGGCGAGGTGGCCCCTCAGTGTACGTCTGGTCCGCATCTGTATTCGGCCCACAGAGTCCACATTTGCCGTAATCTTTGGAAGGCAACAAAAATATTATTCTTTACTTCAGATATAGTTCATGAGATTATTTCAACTAGACACAACTGGTAGATAAAAAAGACCTAAAAGTTATAGTATCTGAAGATAAATTAATACATAGTCCCACAGAATTGTGGAATCAAAATATTATGCATGAAAATCTATGATTAAAGTAATCCTAGATGCTGTCTTAGGTAAGAATATTTGGTCAGACTATTAATTAAAAAGAGTAAATATGCCTCTTTAAAAACCAGCCACACTAGAGGACAGCAAAGGTAGAGAGGGCACAGGGAGACTGGGTAATGGGTACCATGATACTGTTACATAGGATGAATATGTTCTATGGCACAGTGTGGTGACCACGGTTTACAATAACCTATTATATTTTATAAAAGAATTAGAGGGCAGAAGTTCAAAGCTTCCCAACAAAAAGGAATTATAAATGTTTAAGGACAGGGAAAAGCTAATTACCCTGATTTGATCTTTACATGAGATATAAAATTATCACACTGTACCTATAAAGATGTACAATTATGGGTCAATTAAGAAAAAGAAAAAAAACTAAAAAAAATCTAGTGGTAGATGATCAAAGAACACTTATACATTTTGTGTATAAGAAAGTTAGCTTCATATGTAAATAGCATATAAAATATTTCCTTAATAGAAGTGATCAATATTAAACTAACAAAACCGTCCAGTTTCCATTAAAAAAACACTAATTGTGATATACTAAAAGGAATAAAAACTACTTAAAACAAGCATAAACTAGATGAATCCACACACCTGTATAGAGATTTTCCCCCTACAGGCTTCTTTAAGAGTGTGTTGTTTGGGGTGGGGGGGAAACAGGATCTCACTATGTAATTTAGGATCTCCCTGAACTCACTATTTAGCCCAGGCTGGCCTTGAGCTTGCTGTGAACCTCCTATCTCAGCCCTGAGTGCTAGGACCACAAACATGTGCCCTGTGCTTGGCTTAACTCTGTATTTTAAAACCATATGTACTGTACAGTGCTTCACAAATTACAGATTTTTTTAAACTACAAGGTATTTAGAGATCTCATCTGTATCACTGTCACTTTATTGCATGCACATTACTAAAACGAATTGGAAAAAAACTTTACCTGCACAAGTGTGGTATCATTACATGCTTTCCTTGCATCCTGAAATAAAGAAAGAGGATTATTATATGTGGAAATCTCTAGATATGATTAAAATGATAACAATGGGAAATATGGATTTGAAAATAAACTTTTCACTGTACATACTTAATTCTCAAGTTTTGGTTTTTTGAGATACAGTTTTACTAGGTAGTTCAGACTGGCCTTGAATTCACTATGTAGTCCAGTTTGGCTTTAAAGTTGCCAGGATCCTCCTTCCTCAGCTTCCTAAGTGCTAGAATGATAGTCATGTACCATCATGCCTGACTCTACAATTTTTTTTGAAATAAAACTCTTTATAACTTAAAATTAAACACTTTAATGATGTAAAGGTATATAATTCAGTGATTCTTAGCATATTCACAATGCTGTACAACCATCAGCACCAATTCTAAAACACTCCTGTCATCTGCCAAGAAACCCTTTCATCCTGAGTCCCTTTCCCACCATTCCAAAGCAATGACTAATTTTTTTCTTTCTCTGCGATCTGCCTACTCTTGGGCATTTCATATAAATGGAATCTTACCATATGCAGCCTATGTATCTGGCCTCCTTCATTTGGCATTATGTTGGAGGGTTAGCCATGCTATATAGCATTACCTAGTACCTCACTCCTTTCATAACTGAAGAGTATTTCAAGATACGTCTCATCATACTTTATGAATCTATTAATCCAAAGTGGTGGGCATAGGTTTCCATTTTTTGGCAATTACAAATAGTGATGGTATAAACATTCATATAGTTTGAAAGTGTACTTATGATTTTAGTTCTTTGGGAACTGAAAGACTGGAATTACCAAAGACAGTGACACAGTTACTTTGTCAAACCTTTTTACAACAGCTACAACAATTTCCCATGCCTTCCAACAATGTAGTAGAGCCTCGGTTTCTCAATTTCATCAGCAATTTTTATTGTCCATTTAAAAAAATTATGGCCTTCTTAGCAGGTGTGAAATGATTATCTCACTGTGGTTTGCATTTTTATTTCTCTAATGATCAATGCTGTTAAGCATCTTTACATGCATTTATTGCTACACAGATGTTATACATCTTACAGATATTACATATCTATTGCAGACAAGTATCTATTCAAAGTTTTGTCAGTTTTTAAGTTGGGTTGTCTTTTTATTGTGGAGTTGCAGGAGTTGTTTATGTACTTTTGATACTAGAAACTTGTAACATTTTCTCCCATTCTTTAGCTGCCTTTTTCTCCTGATAGTGTCCTTTGACATACAGTTTTTTTTTTGTTTGTTTTTTCTTAAAAAGAATAGGGCTGGGGATTTAGCTCAGTGGTATAAGCACCTGCTTGTCAAGCATGAGGTCGTGAGTTCAATCCCCAGTACAAAAAAAAAAAAAAAAAGAATAAAACAAAACAAAGCAAACAAAACAAACAGAACATGCAAATAACACAGGTTTTCAGAACAAGACAAGAGGAAATCAACAGTGGCTACCATAATCTCTCTTGTATTTTCGAAATAGCTGCCCATACCTTTACACACAATAAGTTAATACAAAACAAAATAGTATAAAAGCAATCAACAAAAGAATGAAAGCCTCACTAAGGGTCTTCAAAACCAGACGATAGGAAATCATAATGTCTCTTGTTTTCTTCAAAATAGTTGTCATACCTTCTTACATGTTGAAATCAAGTAACTGAAAACAAGACTAAAACCAATCAACACCAAGAATAAGAGCATTATTGGACTTCAAAACAAAATGACAGGAAATCAGCAGTGGCAACCATGATGTCTCGTTTTCTTCAAAGTAGCTGTTCATACCATCACACATGATAAAATCAATTCTTGTAAACTCTTTAGGTGAAGTTCTAGGCATATATAAGCCTATACATGTACATCTATCCTTGCTATATAAGAGGGAAAAACAAAGAAACAAGAGAAATAAGAAAAAACAAAGAAATAAGAAAAACCAAGAAATAAGAGTCAAATAAAGAACTATAACAGCCCAAAACATTAACAATGTAGGTTTTCAAAATAAGGTAGAAGGGACATAACAAATTTTGTTGTTTTGCATAGGTATCTTCAAGAGTCTTACACAAATTACCAGATATATTCATGCAAAATTGATCTAATCCTATGGTTAACTGTTTTATTCCAAGAACTAATAGAATTAGTACCACAATCATCTTAGTAATCTTAAGTGTATATATATAAATCTGTATCTTTTTTCTTTTCCCTTTCTTTTCTCCTTTTCCCTGAGTTATTTTTTCCCCTTTGAGTAGTTTCTTACCCTTTCACAATATTTACTGAAGATTTTGTATCTTATTTACTCTTTCAGTTTCTTACACTAGGGAGACAACATGGTATTTACACACGAGTTTGATTTATTTCACTTGCGTATGGTCTCAAGTCACATCCATTTACTATAAAAGCTTCAATGTGGTCTTTCTTTATAGCTGAGTAGTACTCCATTGTATAAAAATACCACATCTTTTTTATCAATTCCTCAACTGATGGGTATTTGGGTTGTTTCTAAGATTTAGCTATTACAAATTATGCTGCTATAAATATGGGTGTACATATATCACTGTGGTATGATGTCTTCAGTTCTTCTGGGAATATGCCTAGAAGTGGAATAGGTAGGTCAATCCCAGCTTTTTGAGGAACCTCCACACTGATTTCCACAGTGATTGCCATCAGTCTACATTCCCACCAACAATGCATAAGAGTTCCTTTCTCCCCACAGCCTCTCTAGTACTTGTAATTGGTGACTTTCTTGATGCTGGCCATTCTTTCTGGAATGAGGTAGAATCTCAGTGTGGTTTTAATTTGCATTTCTCTATTGACCAATGATGTTGAACTTTTTTTATGTCTCTATTTGTCATTTGTATTCCTTCAGCTGAGAAGTGTGTATTCATCTCAGATGCCCATGTTTGGATTAGACATTTGAATTTTGGGAGTCTGATTTTTTAAAGTTCTCTATATGTTCTAGATTGAAGTCCTTTGTCTGAGGGACAGTTGACTAACACTTTTTCCCAATTTGTGGGTTTTTTACTCTGTTGGAGATTTCTTTTGACATGCAAAAACTTTTTAGTAAGAAAAGATCCCAGTTACTGATTCTGGTAAGTACTTCCTGTGCAGTTTGATTTTGTTCAGGAATTATCTGCAAACCCCTATGTCAAGATTTTGACCTACTTTGTCTTCCATTTTAATATTTAGATCTTTGATCTTTTGTGACTTTTAGTGCATGGTGATAGGCACAGATCTAGTTTTACTTTTCGGCATATGGAAAGCCATATTTTCCAGCACCACTTGTTAAAGAGGCTATCTTTCTTCTATTGAACATGTTTGGCCCCTTTGTCAAAGATAAGGTGACTGAGTATGTTTGTAGCTGTGGTTGTATCTTCTAATCTATTCCACTGATCTTCAGGTCTGTTTTTATTCCAGTACCATGCTAATTTTATCTCAGTAGCTTTGTAATATAATTTCAAGTCAGGGATTGTGATGCCTCCTGCCTTGTCTTTATTGCCTAGAACTGCCTTTGTTATCCTACATCTCTTCTGGTTCCAGATGAATTTGAGGAATGATTTCTCTAGATCTGTGAGGTATGCTAGTGGTGTTTTGAATGGAATTTCATTAAATCTGTATAACAATTTTGGAAGAATGGTCACTGTCACAATGTTTGTTCTTCCTATCCATGAATAAGGAATACCTTTCTATTTTCTGAAATCCTCTTTGATTTCTTTTTTTCAGAGCACTGTAATTTTCACTGAATAGATCTTTTTCTCCCTTTGTCAGATTGATTCCTAAGTATTTCATTTTTTTTGGATGCTATTGTAAAGGGTGTGGTTTCTCTTATTTGTCTCTCATTGAGTTTGTTGTTTGTGTAGAGGAATGCTATTGGTTTTCAAATGATGACTTTATATCCATCTACATTACTGAATTTGGTTATTACATATAGAAATCTTTCAGTGGAGTTTTGGGGGTCTTCTATGTAGAGTATCATGTCATCTGTAAATAATGATAATTTAACTTCTTCAATTCTTATCCTTATTCCTGTTATTTCTCTATCTTATCTAACTGCTCTGGCTAATATTTCCAGCACTATATTGAATAAGAGTGGTGATAGTAGACAGTCTTGTTTTGTTTCTGATTTTAGAGTGAGAGCTTTCAGTTTTTGGCCATTTGACCAGCTGGCTGCTGGTTTGTCATAGATCACTTTTATTAAATTGAGGTAGAGACCATCTATTCCGATTTTCCTTTCTGTAGGATCTTATCATGAATAAGTGTTGAACTTTATGAAAATCTTTTTCTGTATCTATTGAAATGATGTGATTCTTATCTTTGGCTCTATTGATATGATGTATTATGCTTATTGATTTGCATGTGTTGAACCATCCCTGCATTCCTGGGATGAATCCCACTTGGTTGTGGTGTATAAACTTCTGATGACTGGTATTCTATTTACCAGTATTTTGTTGAGAATTTTTGTATGTATGTTCATTAGGAAGATTGACCTATAGTTCCCTTTTTTGGTTGGGTCCTTCTCTGGTTTTGGTATTAGGGCAATACTTGTTTACAGGAATAAGCTAGGGAGAACTGCTTCCCTTTCAATTTCATTGAAGAATCTGAGGAGTGCTGGCATTAAGTCTTCCTTGAATTTTTTGTAAATTCAGCTGTGAATCCATCAGGACCTGGGCTTTTCTTTTTTGGTAAGGTTCTAATTATATTTTCAATTTTATTAACTGAAATTGGATTATTCAGCAGTTTTATATCTTCTTGATTCAGCTTTGGTGATTCATATGTTTCTAGGAATCTGTCCATTTCTTCTGTGTTATCATACCTAGGAGAGTAAAGATTTTCAAAGCAAATACTGATGATCTTTTGTATTTCCACAGAGTCTGTAGTGATTTCACCCTTTTCATTCCTTATTGCATGAATTTGAGTTTTTTCTTTCCTTTTTAAAAATAAAGAGTGGCCAGTGGCTTATCAATTTGGTTTATTCCTTCAAAGAACCAACTCTTTGATTCACTAAGTCTTGTATTTTTTCTTAGGCTCTATTGTGTTGATTTCTTCTCTGATTTTTATAATTTCCTCCCTTCTTTTGGCTTCAGGCTTGGCTTGCTCTTCTTTATCTAGATGTTTGAGGTGTAGCATCAGGTTGTTTATTTGTGTTCATTCTGTTTTCCTGATGTGGGAGTTCACCGCAATAAATTTCCCTCTGAAGACTGTTTTCACTGCATCCCACAGATTCTGTTGTCTATTTTCATTTGCTAGTAGACATTATTTAATTTATTCTTTAATTTCTTCTGGGACTCATTGATTGTTCAGGAGTGTATTATTTAATTTCCATGTGTTATGGAGTTTTTGCAGTTTCTTTTGTCATTAATTTCCAGTTTTATGGCACTATGATCAGATAATATGCATGGGATAATTTCAATTCTTTGGAATTTACTTAAACATGTTCTATGAGCTACTGTATGGTCTATTTTAGAGAATGTCCCATGTGAAGCTGCAAAGATTGTATATTCTGTTGTTAGGTGGAACACTCTGAACACATCTATTAAATCCATTTATTCACAAATTTGATTCAGTTCTTTTATTTCTTTGCTGATTTTCTGTCTGGTTGATTTGTCTCTTTGTGTCAATGGCGTGTTAAGGTCTCCTGTTATAATTGTGTTATTTATTTCATTTTTCATTTCTATTAATATTTGTTTTATATAGCTGGGTGCTCCCATATTTGGTGCATATATATTTAAGATTGTTATCTCTTCCTGTTGAAATTTTCCCCTAACTAGTATGTAATGACCTTCTTTATCTCTTTTGATCATTCTTGAAGTTCATGTTCCCTGCAAACACAATAGCTACTCCTGCTTTTCGGGGGAGGGGTCTGTTGCATGAAGTATTGTTTTCCATCCTCTGACTTTCAGTCTCTGAATTTCCGTTTGGGTTAGATGGGTTTCTTGATCCATTCTGCCAGTCTGTTTCTTTTAATTGGTGCATGGGGCTATTTACATTATTGGTTATAAGTGATATATATTGGCTTATTTTTGTCATGTTATCTTTCCGCTGTTGGTTCGTTACCTGTCCACTCTGTTTGTTTGCCTTGTTTAGTGGTTTTTTTTCTGTTGGTGTTGTTGAAGTCATAGTTATTTTTATGTTTATCTCGAATATCTTTCAGTATTCTTTGTAGAGATAGCTTGGTGGTCCTGAAGTTCTTCAGCTATTCTTTGTCACACAGGTATCTTATTTCTCCATCAGTTTTGAAGGATAGTTTTGCAGGATACATCAGTCTGGGTTGGAACTCGTTTTCCTTTAGGATTTGAAATACTTCACTCCATGCTCTTGTTGATTTCATTGTTTGTGTTGAGAAGTCTGCTGTGATTCTGATAGGCTTTCCTTTATAGGTGACTTGTTTCTTTTCTGTAACAGCTTTTAACATTCTGTTCTTATGTTGAATATCTGGGATACTGATTATACACCTGGGTGTAGATTTATTTTGATTATGGCTAATTGGAGTTCGATACGCTTCAGTTATCTGTCAGTTTGCTTTCCCATGCTGCAAAATTTTCAGCTATTACTTATGTAAATAGTGTTTTATATCATTAGTGTTAACATTTTTCAATCATACCTATCAATCTTACATTGTTTTTCTTTGCATCATCTTGCAACTGTTGAATTGTTATTTCCTGATTCACTGTTATTTTTAAAAGATCTTTCCTTTTCTGTTCACTAGCTGCAATCTTGTCTTCAAGGTCTGAAGGTCTAGCTTCACAGTCATTGAGGTTTTGCCAGCTTTCAACAGAATTTTGATTTCCTGGATATCTCTTTGAATCTGTTTCATGTATTCTAGTTCCTTATATTCTTCATTCAAAGTTTCAATCATTTTGCCATGTTCCTCTACTTTTTAAACTATCTTCTTTAGATGTGTTCAACATTTTTTCATTATATTTATCATTTCTTCTTTTACCTGGGAAACTATTTCTGATCTGAGTTCCTTTATAGCTTCATGGAGTCGTTTCTTTACCTCAGTTGCTATCATTTCAGAAGTTTCAGATGTATGGCTTACATTTTCTTCTATGTCCATGTCTCTTAGGCTTGTCTGAGATGGGCTGGAGGTTTGTGATTGCATTTTGCTCTTTCATTTTGTCATTTTCCTGTATTCTCCTGGCACTGTTGAATGCAAAGTCTCAGTTATTTCATGGATTGAGGTTGGCTGTGTATACTGCAGGGAGTTTCCTCAGTTGAGTGGGGGATGTTAGGTAGTATTTACTGGGTTCCTAGTGGTTCTCAAAGGCTTCCCAAATCGGGGGGTTTGCTGGGTGGATGCTCAGCACACCCCACGTGGCTCAGCAAAGCTCCCGAGCTGCTTGAGGTCACTGGGTAGGGTCTTACCAGGTTCTGAGTGGCATAGTAAGGCTGAGTGGTATGTGGAGTACACTAGCCAGGCCTTCAGCTCATACCACATGACACACCAAAGCTCCCTGGCTTCTTGAGGTCTCTGGGTGGGGCCCTACCAGGTTCTGAGCAACATATTAACACTGTACAGGTAGGTGGAATTCACTGTGGAGTAATTCAGCTTATGCCACTCAATACACAGTGGTGCCTGGCTGCCTGGGGGTCATTGGGCCCAACCAGAACCTGAGTGACAACTCAAAGGTCCAGGACCATTTGAGGATGCTGGGAGGGGCCCTTCCAGGTTCCAAGCAAAGTCCTGTGGCTGCACAGCTAGGTAGAGTTCGCTGTGGAAGCCTTCAGCTCACATGTGGTGGCTGTTGACTCAACATAGCTTTTATTAAATAAGCTTTTTTTTTTTTTTTTTTGGCAATAGGGTGTTGCCATGTTGGCCTTGGCCTCCTGAGTAGCTAGGATTGCAGGCATGCATCACCATCACTCCCATCCAAGTTTGTGATTTTGATAGGTTTGTTTTTTTCTTTTGTTCTTTATACTTTTTGCACATATTTAACTGCTGAACTAACCCAAGGATATGAAGACTTATAACCATATTTACTTCTGAGATTTTTACATATTACATTTAGGTGCCATTTTGAGTTAATTTTTGTATGTGGTGTGAAGCAGGAAGTCCAACGTTCTTCTGCATGTGAATATACAGTTGTCACAGTACTGTTTATGAAAAATCTATTTTTTGTCCTTGTTGAGAAATCAATGGACCACAGCCAATATAGATTTATTTATGGAATTTCAAATCTTGCATTGTTATACAAATATAATTTTGGTTTATAATTACAAGATTTTTAAAAAGGTATATCCCCTAATTTAAATTATCTGATTTAATAAATCTATATAGTACTTATATTTATAACTAAGTTTTAGCAGAAATCCAGTTTTAAATTCCTTTCTATTTGCTCTGGCATCTAAAAGTTGAGGGTATTAAAAAGGCTACTTGTACTGTAATATACTCTAGATCATTTTGAAAATACTAGAGGAAGCTAGGCTCAGTAGTGTACACTGGTAATCACAGGCACTTGGGTAGCTAAAGCAGGAGGATCACAAGTTCAAAGCCAGCCTGGGCAACACAGTGAACCCTTATCTCAAAATTAAATATAAAGGGCAGGAGGTAATACTCAATGGTAGAGCACTTGCTTATCAAGTCCAAGACTCTGGGTTCAATTCCAGTACTTAAAAAAACACAAAGTACTTCTTTAAAAAGCCTTACAAATAATACTGTATACACACAATTGCAATTACTGCCATCAGAAAGAAAATATTTTAGATTCAATATGCACACAATTATCTCAGAACTTTTTTTTTTTTTTTTGGGTCCTGAAGATAGAACCCAGGACCTTGCATAAGTTAAGCATTCACTCTACTACTGAGCTATATCCCCAGACACAGAAAAATAATATTTAAAAAGAGAATCAACAAATTATTACTGCTTTCCTGTCTAATTTAATTTCTTATCAATCCCTGCATACAACTTGTGTTTTACACTAGTCACTGGAATCCTACTTCCTCGGGAAATGAATGCTCTTTTCTCTACTAAAGGTTAGGAAAATATTTTTTTTTAATGGAATAGGCAATAATTTACTCTGGAATCTCTATTTTTATATTATTACAAACTCCCATTACAAGAGACTCTTTCAAAAAGACCTTAAATTTTCATACAAACTGAAGGACAGATGGTGAAACAGAAACCAGTATAACAAAATAAAGAGGCAGAAAATACATTTAATAAGCTGAAAAATATTTTCTTTTTATTTAATGTTGAGGACTGAACTCAGGTTTAGCATATATTGAGCTCTACACTCAGACATAAAAATTTTTTTAAACCAAGTTTATCAGTTAATAACAAACTCAAGAGAATTTAGAGAAAAGCGAGACTTAATCCTCACTCTGAAAAAAAAGTTAGGATAGTGTTTTCAATTTTATTTTTTTGCCTATAGTGCTTAGTACATTCTCAGGTAAAAAGATGCCACACAATACTTGTTGGATAAAAGATTGCTAGCAAAGAATGTATGGAAGGCATGGTATTTCTGGCTGTCCTTTGAACCTATTTATAAACATTTAGACCATTTCTATGTAAGATGTTCACAAGTAGTTGTACAAAAATATGATTCTCAGACAAATTACAGATTGAGAGACCTCATTTGGTAAGGAATAATTTAGCTTACTTTCACAGAGGTTAAAGAATTTCAAGAAATGACAATGCTGGCCTGAAGCCATGTTCTAAATATTGTGGAGTTGAAGACTAAATTCTAAAAAAAAAAAAAAAAAAAAGATTCCCTGATTTCAAACTTCATCAAAATGGTCATTGTTTAGATCATCTTTCTTTTTATCTTTTGACACAGGGTCTTAAGACTAAATTCTAAAAAAAAAAAAAAAAAAAGATTCCCTGATTTCAAACTTCATCAAAATGGTCATTGTTTAGATCATCTTTCTTTTTATCTTTTGACACAGGGTCTTGCTATCCAGTTCAGGCTGGTCTTGGGCTCACTTAGTAGCCCAAGCTGGTCTCCAATAGGCCATCTTTTCTGATTCAGTCATTGGTAAAAATTCAGTTGAACACGATGCATGAGGGACCACTCTCGGTCTGGGATAAATAAAAATGTTCTGCCATCATAGAGCTCACATTAGTATTAATAATACAACTTTAAAACTATAAATGAAAATGTTTGAGCTACAGTAAAAATCGGTACCAAAATTAAAATATTGTGTTGGAATACACAAATTCTTCCCGTAGCTTAGTCACTTGCAAGTGTACACTATTCAAATAATCTATTTATATCAAGAATTTATTCTCATGAGCACTAATGTTCATTATAAAACTGCATAAGAGAAGTCCATATTGTCTGTTACAACAAAAAATGTAAGACCTGATATTAACATTTTTGCAAAATAAAAGAAAAAAAAGAAAGGTGATATATTTCTTGTTCTAAATCAAAGAAGTAACAATTATAAAAGAAAACAGAATTTTAGCTCTGCATGAAGTGGCAGAAGCTTGTCGACCAGTTTTACTATAGTAATTGTGCTGGCTACTGAGGTACATCCTATTACAGTATAGCAAATGCTGAATTTTGTATTGATACTAAAGAAAAGAGTTTCTTTTCGATTTTTCATATTTAAATTTTTCAATGAAATAAAAATACTTTCATGAGCACCTAAAAAAAGAAAACTAAATGTGTCCTTTTCACTTGTACTGAAAACTAAATGTGTCCTTTTCACATGTACTTGTAAATGAATCATTTATTACATTAAATAGCACATATTCTATTAAGTCATGTATTTACCTTATAGTTGAGAAAAAATATAGTAAGATTATATTTCTGGAGAGGAGGGGAAGGGAAAGGAGAGAAGGAATGGACGTTAAGTACAGTGTGACGTGATTAAACCAAGAGACAAAACATGGTATTTTATGCACAGTCACTTGAAACCATGGGATATGATTCAGTGAACACCTGTGCCCATGACACTGAACTTGGGAAATGATTAAGACATTTCCTATGCAAGTACAAGTAACTATAAATCAGAAGGGCAAATGTGTATAAGGAGCTAAAAAATACAAGGCAGGCTATGACTATCCCTGTCACAAAAATCTATAGTGTCTCACAAGTAACAAACTGCCACTGGTTTGTATTAGCCTAAGTCCTTTATGTGTTTAATCCTCTGCACAAACCTATAAAGTGGGCACTGGCATTTTTGCATCAGGAAAGTTAAGAAACTTGCCTATGATCACAAATTAATAAAAAGGAGTTCATACACACTGTACTATGCCATGCTACCTTTCAATAAAGAAAAAGAGAATGAATCCAACAGGAGGATTCTAGTAAGGCTTTTAAAGGAGAAGTAGGATTCAACAGACAGGATTCCAAAGTGCAAAACTAGAACATAGGCAATATAATTCCAGGCAAAGGAAACAATCTGATAAAACCTAGTGAAGTAAGAAAGCATGATACATGGTTCAGGAATGGCAACATGCTGATATGGCTGCATGGAGGAATGTGAGATATGCCTGGGAGACAGTGCATCTTCAGTGACAAAGCACAGGCCCTGGAGTCAAAACATACCTGCTCTGAAACCTGCTTAACACTTGTGTTACCTTGAGAAGTTATTTAATCTCACTGATTTCCTCAACTATAAAATGAAGCAACACCAGCTACTTCACCTGGTTGCTATGAGGATTAAATGAGATAGGCATGGGACCATACCTTTGCCAAGCATCAGCTGCTCTTGCTCAACATCTGGAATAAGTGGCACCAAACAGAAACAGCAGAGAATTCATTCTGGTGGTGGCAGTAAAGACCAACTAACCATCCCTACTCTGAAAATCCAAAATCTGACGAGCTCCAAACTGAAATGTTTTGAGCACTGCTATCATACTGTAAGTGGAAAATTCTATACCTGACTTCAGGTGACAGGTTACAGGCAAAATGCAAGCCCACTAAAGACATGTAAAATCACCTTCAGGCTATGTGCATAAGAAACAAAAACATCATGTTTAGACTGAGGTCCATCTCCAATAGATCTCTTTATGTGCATGCAAATATTCCAGAATTAAAAAAAAAAAAAAATCTGAAGCAGCCAGCTCACCGCTCTGGTAAGTGGCTGTGGCCTGCAAGCCATGGCTGCTCCAGGGTAAGAACCATCAGTGTTTCCTGAGATCCACGCCATGTTGGAACTTGGGTCACTGGGAAAATAAGCAGCCAGCTTGCTGCTCCAGTAAGCGGCTATGAGTCTACTGGCGCACAAGCTAAGAATGAAACATCCATCCCCCTCCAACCTTGCTATGAGCAAGTAGGAACCAGAGATGTGAGCATCTCTTGTGAGTTTGACTGTATGCAATATAGCAAATAAAGGGGATTTCCTTCTACCATCTCTTTGAAGGCAAATATTTTTAACTGTTTTGCTCTGTTCTGATTAATGGTATTGCTCTATTCAATATTCTGGTTTATAAGTTCGGTATTTCCTTCAATTTTGCTGTACCTGATTGAAAGAACAACTATTGTGAAGAAAACGAGATATACTCTTATACCTATCACTGTTATCCCAGTAACCTGCTATGAAGTTCTGTACCAACTTCACTATACTGTCTCAATTGTCTTTGTTACATCTTGTTTTGCTGTATTCTACTACCTTCAAAATAAATAAATAAATAAAATAAAATAATAAAAAAATAAATAAAAAACAACAAAACAGATCAGTAAGGTACTGAGCAAGCTGAAACATGATAGAACTAAACAGACAATGGACTTAAAAAGCAAAAAGAGGAAAAGAAAGTGGTCTAAAGGATATAACTGCATGTATATTTAAGTGTGTAGGATTGATAACCATGTTGCTAAGTTTTTGTTGGATTATTGAACAGAACTGTTTGCAGCCTCACTGAATGTCCACTTTGTATGCTTTAATTTTGTGACTTGAACAACTATATCTAAAAAGACAGTGTATAATTTATCAATTAGTGATTTCTGTATTTTTTAATTCTGTATTGCTTCTACTCTTTTTTCTGTTTTGCATTTTTTTCCTCTTTAAATAAAATTTTTTTAAAAATCTGAAATCTAAAAGACTTCTGGCCCCAAGCATTTCAGATAAGGGATACTCAACTGTAATGTCTAATTCAGAGATTAGCTTATCAAGTCTTCATTGAAATCTCAAGCAAAGAAATCTCTCCTTTGTTTTGACAACTTTGTTCAGACCTGTACAATATCAACTCCAAGTCATTATTCATGAAATCATTAACTTCCTTGAATTCCTGTCAACCCGTGCTCATTATGACCTCACTATACTCGCAAAGCAACATTTTTCTGACGTGTTCCAGCCATCCCGTCTTTTGTATCTTCCTTTTTTCTTGTCATATATCTATATAGATTTTATTCTTTACTTTTAAATCTGTCAAGCTTTTCTGAAATAGCTACTGCAAAAGTTGTTCACTTTGGAAGGAAAGCTGTTTTAGTTTTTATTTTTTTGTATAAAAAGCAGTTGGCAGCTGCTAGATGATTCATAATTCACTCTTTCCTCCACCTGCTTACCAAGGGCCTTTCTTATGTCCTTTCATTCTTTGCTGTTTTTCTTGATATCCCTTGGAGTCAGCAAGGAACAAGCAAGTATCTGTCCCACTGTTCCAAAGAAGGGATTGCTGGAGTTGTTCGTTTCAGAGGGTGCGCCCTGCTTCTATTAGACAGACAGCTGCTGCAGGCACCTTCTTTCCCAGTTGACTCTCATGATGTTACACTGTTTGACTTGACATCTCTTCCTCCTCCTATTATGGTTAAAGTTCTGACTTATCTTAATTTTGATAAAACTAAAGTATCTGGCCAGGCATAGTGATGCACACCTGTAATTCCAGCACTTGGGAGGCTGAGGCAAGAGGATCGAAAAGTTTGAGGCCAGCCTGGGCTACAAAATGAGTTCAAGGCCAGCCTGAGCTATATAGTGAGTACCTGTCTCAAAGAAAAAAAGAAAGAAAAAACCCACCAAATAAATATATAATAAAGTAAAATAAAGCTAGAGCTTTGCTTTACTCCTCCACCCACTTTCTTTTTTGAGACAGGGTTTCACTATGCATTACAAATTGGCCTTGAACTCACTATGCAGCCCAGGCTGAACTGGAATTTATAGGAATCCTCCTGCCTCACTCTCCCAAGTGCTGGAATTACAGGCATGTACCACCACGCCTGGCCTGAGTATTTGTTTTATATCCTCTTTACTGTTCTGAATTGGTTTCCAAAATTAAAAGATATCAGATATCTTAATTCTGCCTCTTATTTTTTTTTGCCTCTGATGCTGCAATCCAATATTTTAGAGATTACTATTGTCCTAGTACATGTGATAATATCTGCCTTGCTGTATTGTACCAAAAATCTATGATTCTAAGTGTCTGAATAAGAACACTATTATGTTCGTCTTTCATCTGGGGTTGCAGATACACTACTAACTTCTCAGGAACACAGAAGCCATTTGTCTGCACTGGTACTTCTTGGGAATAATATTTAGGCATGTTAAACACAAAAACTGACCATTTCAGCCTTATCAATCATTTAATGTATGTGGACTGACAAACAAATAAACAAATTTTATGAACTGCTGTTACTAAACAAAAGCATAAAACTTTTGAAATGAAAATGTTCTCACCTGGATCTGATTCCTCAGCTGCTCTGCTTCCTGCCTCAGCTGTTCCAGTTCACTCATCCTGTCAATTTAATTCAGGAATTACCGGAGGAGGAGAGCAACTGTTAGAAAGGAGAGACCGAGAGATTCAGTATTCCATTTGCATCTTAATCTACTTACAAAATGCTGACATATAACAAACATTTCAATTCTTCCAAAAACTCAAATTAAATAGTCAATTGTTACTGGAACTTAAGTAAGTTAGAAATACAGATCTAGATTATTCAGAGAAGGGTTTTTTGAGGAACATGGATGGATGTTGTCAGTACCAAAAACCAAGTCACTTATGTCAAACTCTTGCAAAATGGAGACAGAGGCCATGAAAGAGCCCACAAATGCTCATAAAGGAACCATCTTAGGAATTCCTCAAAACCACAGTATTCTAGATGAGCCACATGTGCAAGGAAGCTTGCCCAGTAACAGCTGTCTTGCCCAATCAGCTAAATACTACTCCTACAAGTCCTAGTTTCAAAACAACCTACATGAACTTGTCCCTTTTTTCTTAAAAGTTTCTCTGCTCTAACCTTATCTTGATGTACCTATGGTCCCCCAAAGCACACAAATTTACTATTCTAGGGAAAAACCCTTGGTTTTGGAATTTTGGTTTTGTCATTCATTTTAGGTTGATAGTGAGCAGAAGATGGAAGCAAAATCTTGAGCTGAGTGTTTAAGACTGGATTACAGGAATTAGAACTATATAAAAGTCCAGTGAGAAATACTTTACAATAGCTCAATGGGAAGCAATAAACATCTCCACTTAGGTGTCTATATACGCACCTCAAACTTACTACTTCAAAACTGAATCCCACAGTTGCCAATCTTATTTACTTTTAAATAACTTCTGAAGCTTAACCTTTTCAAAGTTCATTGTTCAAGCAAGGTGAAAAAACAACTGAATCCCATCCCATCTCTATCATATGGATGGCACGTCCATCCTCCAATTGCTTAAGCTGAAAATCTTGGAATCCTCCTTATTTTTTTCCTACCCTGTCCATCTAACCCATCAGCAAATAATATCACTTCTTCTTTAAAAATCATCCAGGATGGCAACTTGAGCCCGTACTCATTAGTGAAATAAGATACACATGTGTAAACACTGTATTGTCTCATTAGTGTGAGACGCCAAAAGAAACATACATCTGTGTATGTATATGTGTATCTACATAAAAACAGTAGTTATACTACTGATTTCTCTGAGTTCACTGAAGAGAAAGATTTGTGATGATATTGTTTGGACAATTGAATGGGGATGTCTCTGGGTGAATGATTTGGGGATGACAATGTGCAATGCATGTACCATTGTTGCCCCCTGATTGATGTGTTCTGAAATTTAAAGTTTTTTTCTTTTCTTTTTCTCCTTGAAATAAAATGCATTTGGAAAAAACAATTATCCAGGATCTGACCAATTTGATTACTTCCACTCTACTACTTTGGTTTCACTTGGTCTCCTTCCTATTACCCTTAACCACTCTTCACTCAAGTTTAAATGCTGTGCAGTATAGCATGTGGTGATGCTTTTAAAATTCAAGTCACTCTTTTGCCTTAAATCCACTCAAAGCAAAGCCAAACTCTCCACTACAGAGCCCTGCACAATCTCTTTTATATATATCCACCCTGACACACCCTGCATACACATCTGACTTCCTCCTCCCTCTCATCTTCTTTCCTCCAGCTGCTTAAAAGATTTCTTGATGGTTCTTGAACATGCAAGGCAGGCTCCAGCCTTGGTGTCTCTGTATTCACTCCTCCCTTGGCCTGGACCACTCATGCCCCTGACATTTTCATTGCTTGTTCCCTTATGTCACTCAACCACTACCCTCTCAGAGGAGCTTTTGCTGACAGCAAACAGGAACCCAACCACTCTCCCACTCTAGGCTACCTGCCTCGCTTTAGTTTTCACTGTAAGAGTCAACACTGTTTAGTGTATATTTACTTAAATTGTACCGTTTTCTCCTGATAAAAATGTAAGCTCACTGAGGCAGGTTCTTTGTTTTATTCTTTGTTACATGCCCAGCACTTAAGATGCTTTGGTCTCCAGTAAATAAAATGATCTGAAATAGCTTAGGAAATAAAGGAAAATTCATTATAATAAATTAGGATAAATCACAGTACCAAAAGAAGGAATATTACCATTTCAGAAGCAGATGAGAGACTCTTTTATCACTGTCTTATTACATCAGATTTTTCAAATCAAGATTCAATTAAGGACTACCAATACATTTGCCCATATCCCTCAAGGCTCTCCGTCTAGAACTATCCCCTTCTCACTTCTTTTTCTCTACGATGCTGATTTAATAGACAAAGACCTTTATTCTTAGAATGTCTGATACTGGGTTAACTTCTTTATCCTCTATGCTGAGTGTAAACTGGAAGTAATGTCTGCAGGCTAGAATATATCCAGGTTTGATATATGGATTTAGCAAGAATTCTAGATGATGCTACCACTTCACACTACAGTGCATTATAATAAACTTAATGTTGTGTTACTATTAGTAAAGCTAATTCTGGTCAGTGTGTTTGGGAGTTAATAATGCAGTCTTTCTGCTTTAATGTTCCCCACTTTCATTCAGCAAATAATCTGTGAAGTCTCTGGTTTTCAACTGGATGCTTACCATCAGCACTTAAACACACCAAGTCTCTCCCTTGCAGGGGATGTGCTGCAGCCATGGTTCAAATGGACCCAGCTCATGTCGACAGTAGACCCTAGCATCATCAATGCACTGCTTTTTGCAGGCATGCAGAGTGTAAGAGTCATGGGATCAAGGTAGCTTCCACCATATTTTGAAAGAAAACTTCAGTAGCTGGGTGATATGCTGTGGGATTAGGGTCCTGGTAGCCCCAGAAGGGTGGTGTGTAATGCAGATGTGGGAATAAAGTTGTAATGGATACTCAGCAAAGGGAAAAATACCAGCAATGTGCAGTGCTCATGAGGGAAAGCTGCAAGCAGCAATGCAGACCCCACCCAACAGAGGGCTATAACCAGCTAGCAAGGCTGGAGGATAGAGCTGCAGAAGCCCTTCAGAACCCACATCCCACCACACTGTGCAATGGATCCAGATAAGAAGCTTTAGGATTTAGTGTCTGTCTTGCTGAATTTTGGTCTCCTTAATATTTTTCTTATTCCTGCCTTTTGGAGTAAGAGTGTTTAACCAGTACCTCTCCCACCACTGTATTTTGGAAGTATGTAACTTTCATTTTGATTTTTATAGTGGCTCAGAGTTGATTTGCTTGAATCTTGGAAAAGACTTGGACTTTTAAGCAATGTTGAAACAGTTAAGACTTCGGAGACACTTGTGGATGAAGAAAATGCATCTTGCATTGTGCAATGCACATGTACCTTTGAGGGTCAGTTGGAATGATATGGTTGGGTAAGAGTCCTCCCAAGGTGCATATACTTAAGGTTTGGTACCCAGGGTGGCTGCTGGGATGGAGGGAATCCTTCAGGAGATGGGGCCTTCTGGAAGGCCACTAGGTGTGAAGACAAAACAGGTTACAGCTGTCCCTCACTGCTGCCACCCCACATCTGGTAGATTCCAGCCCCACAATTGCCCCTAAATGGATCTTTGTACTTTATTTCTTTCTTTTGTTTTTGTTTCATTTTTTCCCTATCTTTCGCTCTTTATTTTTATTCTTTTTTCTTTTTCTTTCCTTTGTTAATTTTTCAATTCTTTATCAGGATTTTTACCTCACTTTTCTCTTCCCTTTCTCATCTTCCTTTTCTCTTTTTCAAGTTTTACTTCTTTTAGTTTCCTTTTGCTACTCCATTATTACTATTATTACTACTAAGTACCATTGATTTTTAGCTAAATTTGACTCTATGTTATTATTGCTGAATTACTTTATATCTTGTGGGGTTTTTTTGGAGAAAGGTTCTTGCTACACAGTTCAGGCTGATCTTGAGCTCACTATATAGTTTAGGCTGGCCTAGAACTTACAGTGATACTCCTGCCTCAGCTTCCTTAGTGCTGGGATAACCAAAGTGTACCACCACATCTGGCTTAGAGGTGTTGCTTTTAGATATTTACCGTATGTCGCTAATTGGTTTGCCTTTGGGCCTACATTAATATTACAGATATCTTTTCTATTGTAAAGGATGGTATAGTTGCAGCTATTATTGACTGCTACCAAAAGTCAATACTGGTTTGTCACTATTATTATTATTGATTTCTATTGTTATTGGTGGCATAACTGTTTAATTGGTTTTTATCTGTTGCTTTTAATTGGTATATCAATACGGCTGGTTTGTCTTTCTGTTGTCTACATAACTGTAGTTTCTTTTCTCTTCTGAATACCTCAGAATAAGCTTTGATACCAAGAAGACCCTCAGATATTACACTGAGTAAGTTGGAGAGGGTATAAACACCATAATGTAGCCAAACCCAAGGACACATCGCAGGGAGACAGAATCAAACTAAAGAGATCTCTACTGTAGTGAGAGCTTCTCTACCTCAGTTTATCTTCAACCCAAAATGTAAGAACAGTAGAAACTTGAGAGACCAGGGCAACAATATGCCCCTCAAACCCTAACTCTCCAAAGCTAATCTCACAGACACTGAAGTAGAGGACGCTATAAGCAAAGAACTAAAAAACCAAATGGTCAAAATGTTTGAAGAGATACAAGAAACATAGAAGCAAATGCATAAGATATTTAATAAGCTCAAAGAGCTTCTTATAGCTTATAAAAGACTTTTACTAATCAAATGTTCAAACAATCTTAAAGAAGAAAAACAATAAACTATTTGAGGTAAGAAAAACAATACAAGATATGAATGATTACTTCAGAAAAAAACCCAGCAAGTATGAAAAGAAAGGCACACTAGGCATGGTGGCACGCCTGGAATCTCGGTACTCTGGAGGTTAGGATAGGAGGATTGCCATGAGTTCAAGGACAGACTAAACTACATAGGGAGAGCCTGTCTCAAAAAAAGAAAAGCAAAGAAAACCAGCAGAGATGGATGATATGAAAAATTCAATGGAAAACTTAGGTAGCAGATTTGACCTATGTGAGGATGGAGTACGAAAAACAGAAGACAAGGTAGATGCATTAGATCATAAACTCAATGATACTCTAAAAAGATAAGATATCATGCAAGCTGGATCCAACAGTTGTCAGGTGATTCAAAAAGAAAAAGGAAAAAAAAGCTGAGTTATAAGAATAAAAAAAATTAGATGATGACTCAAAAGGCATTAACAATTGATTCACTGAAATTGGGGCAAAAAATTTTCAAATGTAGGGAAAGAATTCAATATTCAAGTATAAAAAGCATACAGAACCCCACCTAGCGACAACCAGAAAAGAACCTCTCCTCACATATTGTAATCAAAATTCTAGAAATTCAACAAAAGGAAACAATACTAAAAGTGTTAGAGAAAAACAGTTAATAATATATAAAGGCAAGCACATCAAAACAACCCACAGATTTTCTCAGCATGAGCCTTAAAGGCAAGTTTTCAAGCCCTAAATATCAACCCAGACTTTTACTTTCTAAAAAATTAGCCTTCAAAACCAATGAAGACTTTTTACAGAAAAGTTAGATGACCACTAAACAGTATTGCAGAAAATATTTAAGAGAATCCTAGACAGAGACAGGGAGGCCACCAGCACCAAAGAGCCCTAAGGAAAGTACACATCTAACTGGGAGCATAATTAAACAAAAGGAAAAAACTAAAAGAATCAGCACTCAAAAAACAATGCCATGATATGATTCAATAAACACAACAATAACTTTTAATGTTACTGATCTTAATTCCCCAATTAAAAGACACCGACAGACTGGATAAAAAAGGAAATGCAATCATATACTGCCTACAAGAGACATGCCCCATTCAAAAGAAAATACACAAACTACAAGTGAAGGGATGGAAAACGATTCTCCATTTTACCACAGCCCTTGCAAGAATAGCTATTTTTTTTCTTTTTTTTTAGTTCATGTTTGCAGTACATAATGATTACATTCATTGTGGGGATTTGGTACATGTACTGAACACATTTTAATTGATTTTACTCCCCCATCCTTGTCTTATTTTCAGACACAGCTCACTTGAAGCCAAAACTGATCAGAAGAGACAAGGATGGCCACTCCATACTGGTAAAGGAAATGACTTACCAGGAAGAGTTAACATTGTAAATATCTATGCACCAAATGTCCAATGTCAAATGTCTGTGTACTCAACTTTGAAAAAGGAAAACTACCAGATCTAAATACAGAGATCAACACAATCATAGTAGCCCCATCACAATTAGATCAACCAGACAAGGAACAGCAACAACAAAAAAATCAACCAAGAACTATCATAATTAAACTATACCATCAAACACATGGATTTAACAAATATCTCTTAAGAGTTTTTGATCCAACAGTAACAAAATACATATTTTTCAAATAGCTTTTTTTTTCAAAACAGACCATACCTGGGGCTGTAAGGCATGCTTAAGTAAATACAAAAGAATTTAGATAATCCCTTGTATATTATCAGATCATAGCAGAATAAAGCTAGAAATCAACAGCAAAAGAAGGCAGAGACTACACTAGCTCACAGATATTAAATATGTTATTGAATAATAAGTAGATCACAAACAAAATCAGGGAAGAAATAAAAAAATTCCTAGACTCAAACAATGAAAGCACAACATACCAAAATATATGGGACACAAGGAAAACATTTCTAAAACAGAAGGTTAAAGCTATAAATTCACCTGTGAAAAATAGAGGGGCCCCAAATAGCCTAAGGAAGGGTTATTTTGTCCTAGAAAGACAAAAACAACCCATATCTAAAACCAATAGCAATTTTTTTAAAAAAATTAGAAAAAATTAATAAAATCCAGACTCAAAAAGCAAAAATAAAGAATGAATCAATGAGATGGTCCTTTGGAAAAATGCAAAGGGAATCAAAAGATGGGGGAGACTGGAGGGAGGGAAGGGAAAGGGAAGTAAATGGATCAAGATGAGGCAAGTATATGCACCAATTTCCCCATGATGAATGTGTTTATGAGGTATTACAAACATACACTAATGACTACACATTTCACCATCACTTACTGTCCTTCTTCATTAAGAGCTTCTGGCGAGATTTACCAGCACATGACCTATTTCTTCATGTAGGATTCCCAGTTCTTCAACCTCATTTGTATCTAGCAGAGTTCAGCTAAATTTAAGCAGGCATGTCGGAAAGGATGCAGCCCGTTACTTGTAAGGCAAGAGGCAGTCTGAAAAACATTTCTAAGCTGCAAAACCAGAACCCTTGTGATGCCTGTGCCAGAGAAGTGCAAACTTTGTTAGGGTAAGGTCAAGGCTGCCTTTCCCCATCCTCCCTCCTCTTTCCTTTCTGCTGCTAAAATGTAAAACTTTTCATTCTTAAAAAAAAATAAAAGAATTAGCTTTGTCACTTGTGAGAACATATTATATAGATTCTGTATGTTAATTTTCTTCTCATGTAACAACTGTTAGGTTTTTTGGGTTTGTTTGTTTGTTTGTTTGTTTTTGTATTGGGGAATCATACTTCACGCTTACCAGGCAAGCACTTGTACTGTTGAGCTAAATCTCTGGCCCCAATTGTTAGTTTTCTAAGAGTACTAAAAAATGTGAATCTAGCATAAAGTCACAGATTACAAACTATTCCCAGATAAGCCCTGTTGAATAAGCCCAGATAAGCTAAGGGTTGCAAGGAAAACAATTATATACAGGACACATAATTTATAGTATTATTTTATGATAGTCACCCAGAGTCAACTACAAAAAGCAGAGGAAATCTGTCCACACACTAACAATCTAGGGAATCCAGCTGAGGGCCTAGATCCCACAGAAATGTCCTGCATGAGTCCTACTGAAAACCTAGAGCCCATGACAATGCCCCCATGAGTTCAACTGGAGGCAGAAAGCCGATGACAATGTCACACGCAAGTCTCCTTCATGGATCTGTGATGGGAAGGCCCAAAGGTCAGTGGTGGAAGCCAGAAGGTCTGTGCCAGTGGGGTGAAGGATCTGTGTTAGTAGGTTGAGGGTTCTGCACTGCAGCCAAGAAGAGATGCTCAAAATAAGGACAACAGGTCCAATGAAGAGTATCCCAGTCATCCTCAGTGACAGCCAGGTCCTGAGCTCCTCTGAGGATAAGAACAGGTGAGTTTGTATCAGGAAGCCAGGGTGACAACCTTCTCCTGGGAGAACCAACAACTCCAAACAATACCACTACTTAGGAGAACCTACAACGCTACTCTTTTTCTCCAGGTCTCCTTTTTATGCGGGCAACTTTCCTCAGGTGGGCCATCCACACTTGGCACCACGCCGATTCAATTCAGCTGGTATTTAAATTGACCACCAGTTTTATATCCACCACAAATCTAGATGCTAAATCTAACTAGGGTAAAACGAGGCCATAAAATGCACCAGGTGAAACCTAACACAAGAAGTCTTCGTAAATTATGTTCGTTTATTTTTTGTTTTTTAAGACAAGGTCTCATGTAGTTTGGGCTAGGCTTCAACTATGTAAGTCCGGGCTGGCCTCGAATTCACAGTGATCCTCTTACCTCCGCCTCAAGTGCTGGGATTATAGGCCTGTGCCACCATGACCAGCGGTAAATTATGTTTTGAAGGTGAAGTCCCAAAGAAATTGTCAGACTGTGTGTAGATGTGTATGTATATAAAATTAAAGTGTAATAAAAATTTAGACTTCTTGGGAATATTTTTGCATCAAGTATAGTTTATTAAGTAGCTCCTTCAAACTGTGTACCTGCAACATGCTCAAATTCTGAGAGATGAATTCCTCTATGGGCACTTATATTGATTAATAGAAAGGAAAATCATCTTTCTACTGGTTGCTTTCCTGCAGCTCCTTTGTAACTGCAGTTTAACAAAAGATGAAGATCAGGAACATGGCAAAGTATTTTTTAAAACTCCAACCAATATGGGGAGAAACAGAATGTGAAAATTAAGGTGGATGAATGAGGAGAGAATCAGTAAGACAAACAGTCACCCACTACTGAAGAAACTTCCCTGGGTCCCAGTCAGGCTGACCAGGTGCAGCATAAATCAGCTCAGAGTCTTCCATAAAGCTTAAAGTAATCAAGATGTCAAGGGAGTAATCCAAAAAAATAATCTCTCACTGACTAGACTTTCCTTGAATTAATGAAAAAGGGAGCAATTATAAACAGAAAGAAAAGTTTTCTATCTGTACTTTTTATAGGTGTAACAGAAAATTGAGTAGGATTTTTCTCCCAAGACCCCTATCTGGTGCATGGGTCCTAAAGCTGGAGACAAAGAGGTATCAAACATGCTTTAAAACAATTCCAATGTACAAAAGCAAAAAGCATATGCTCCCTAACAGCATAACAACTCATAATCAACTGTACCCCAACCACATCTGCTTCTGCTTATTTTTACAATTATCCCTAAATATAAAAAGACTGAGGACAGAATGAACGGTCAGTTACAAGAGCCAGTCAGTGCAGTATGTTTCTGATGTGGGGTTTCTTCTTTGCCCCTAAGAAACAGAGAAAATGCTTCACACTTGGAAAGGACAGTTGCAAGGTAAAATTCAAATGAAGGATTTAACATTTAGGATTTTAAAACCAATTCCTTCAAACTAACAATAAAAACTACTAATCCAATAGAAAAATGTGTAAGGTTCTGGAAAACTGCACAGTGAAATTTGCAGAGACCAATAGATAAATAAAATGTTACTAAGCCTCACAAATCAGGGAAATGCAAATTAAAAATAAGATACAATTTATTTATGGGAAAGTATCAATTGCTTTCCCTCTGACAAAATATTCCACACAAACTCAAAGGGGAAGTTTATTTGCTCATTTCCTGTGTGTTAAAGGACATGGAAAGGAAAGCATACACCCTTCTAGGTCACAGCCTCAGCAACCTACCTCTTCTAACCAGGGCCCACCTTCGAACACATGACACTTTTGGAAGACATTTTTAGATCTAAAGCATAGTATTCCAGCCATGGTTCCCAAACAGTTCATATCTATCTCATTATGTAAAATGCATTTAATCCACCTCTAAGAGTTGCCAGTTTCAACAGTTCTAGCACTGCTTAAAAGTCCAAATTCAAAGTCTCTTCTGAGACTGAAAGCAAACTCTTAGTTGTGAGTCCACAAATAACGTTAGAGGATAAACATTCTCAGACAGGAAGTGGACCAAAGCAAAACTAAAACACAGCAGGACATGTTCAACATGGGACAACTGGTGGTGAGATGTGAGCTACAAAGGGCTTGGGCAGCCTTCTCCCTATGGCCTTGCTGGCTGTAGCCCACATCGCCTCTCTTTTGGGCTGGATCCACCTGTTTGCTGCCTGCAGTTTCTTCAACAGATGTTCCACATTCCAAATTCCTGGGGACTCCCCCTGTATCTTTGGATTCACTCACAGTTCCATGCATCACTCTCTCAGGGGTACACTGCCCGATCTTCCACAACTTCCTTTGAAATCTGGGTGGAAGCCTCCATAACCCCATACCTCTTATATTCTGTAGTCCTGAAAACCCAGCACCATGTGGATGATGCCAAAATCTGTAGCCAGCCTGAGCAATGCCAGGCCTCCTTGAACCACAGAGACAGAGGACTATGAGTGCCTTGATAGCAGAGCTGAGGGGAACAATGCTCTCAGTGGCACTAAATGAGCAAGGTATCCTGGGGCTCTCTTCTTTTTTTTTTTTTTTTTTTTTGGTCTTTTTGAGAAAGGGTCTCTCTATGCAGTTCAGGCAGGCCTTGAGCTCACTTTGTAGCTTGGGCTGGTCTTGAACTTGCAACGATCCTCCTGCCTCAGCCTCCCGAGTGCTGGGATTAGAGGCGTGAGCCACCACATGAAGTCTTTCAAAGGAGTTTATGTTTTTACACCCTTGGGCTTGCAATGAATAGTTAGGCCATTTCCTGAGTTGCCTGTAAGACATATTTTCTATAGTTCTGATATGAACATTAGAGTTGCAAGTTTTCACAGGTGTACTGTATAAGACAAATGAATCCCACTTATGCACCTTCTCCTAAAATGAAATGTAAACTGGGGACTTATTGTACTTGGCTTCTTTTTAATGTTAATCTTTTTAGCAATCTTTTTCTACTTGGCCCCAACTTTAAAGATGCTTCCCTTCTGTGCAAGCTGCACATTTTTCAAATCATAAGGCCCCAATTTTGCTCCTGATTCTCACTGTAAATCTGGCTAAACACAACAAGGAGTACTCATGCTGCAGCCTGAACACAGGGCTTCCTCAAAGTGTTCCCTGTCAGATTAGTCTATCACCTTCAAATTTAATCTCATACAAAGACTTGAGACGTGGACAAAACACAAATTCTACACCAAAATGAAACATGCATAGCCTCTAACACAGTTTCAAATAGAGTTCTTAGTCTCAACTAAAGCCTCGTGAGCCTCACTTAATTGTCCACATTTCTACCAGCATTCTGGTCTTCTGAGCACAGGACTGCTCATCAAGCCCTGCTTATATCATTAAGACTTTCTACCCAGCATCTCTGAAATTTTCCAAATTTTCTACAACTTGGTTCTAAAAGCTTCTAAACAATGTGGTCAAGATACAGTCCCAGAAATGGCCCTACTGCTGGTACAAAGGAAAGTAAACATTATGTATTGCAAACATGTACCAAAAAAATGAAGGGAGCAAGAGATAGACAGGGGAAAAGAGACAAAAAGGAATTAAGGTGTATTATATGTATGTACCAGTTCCCCAAAAGCAATATAAGCATTATGTATTACAAACATGTAATAATAAAAAATTTTAAATTAATACAAAAGAAAGTTATATGTAGACTTCAATGATATTTTGTATCACTGGTACCCATGCTAGCCTCCAACTGCTAGGCTCCAGGGACCTTGCTGCCCCAGATGCTGGGAATAATGGCTACAAGTCATCCAGCCTAGTAAGCTGAGTATATTTATAATTAACTCATCTCTTGCAACTGAAGTCCACTGGGAACAATAAACTAAAAAAATTAAAAAGAAACCGAGGCTTAGACAAGTTCAGTAATTGCTTAACATCAGAGGTTGAGTTGGGATTTGAATCCAAGAATACAGATTGTGAAACCCAGGCTCTTAACTACTTTGCCATTTGCCTCTTTTCAAAGGACATCTCATTCAATTTGCTGAATCTGCCCAAGAATCCTCCCTTCTAAATTTTATTATTTTGGCTTTCATGATCTCACATTCACTCATTCTTGCACTTAATTTCCTTCTCTATATGTTTGTGGACCCTTTGCTCCATTTGTTTCTTAAATTTACGTTTCCCAGGGTTCTACCTCAGCCAGCTAATTCCCTCCTTGGAAAAAAGAAAGAAAAAAAGGAGAAATACGTAGCTATTCTTACCTTCCTTAGAAAAATCAAATGGGTGCAATGTAACAGTCAAGGGATTCCACAAACAGTGATTTTTGGAGTAGGTCAGATTAGAACTATTTATCACCACCAATCTTTGAAGTGGCACTGAAACTGCAAAAGCAATTTAATAATTCAAATTATTTGATATACACACACTTTTACTTTCAATTACTGTAACTTTTTTTAAATTAAATTTTAAAGGGAATAAAATAGAGCGACAAAATAAATCACAACAGTGATAAGACAGTAGGAAATCTACAATAGTTACTCTACTGCATACTGTTGTCCTCTAGTTGCTCAGACTACTAGCATTAGGCTTGCAAAGTCAATCAATACAGTTCCTCCAAATCAGCTGGTTGCTCAAGGGTGTGTGTGTGTGGGGGGGGGGGGTGTTCTCTCCCCAGTCCGCGTGCCGGCTGGCTCACAGGCAGCTTAGCTTTCTTCCTTTACTGTAACTTCTTGACTAAGCTCTTTTCTTTTCAACATGAATATTTGATTCGGTTAACACATTTTAAATAACTCTACCATATAGTGAAAGCATTGTTAAGCTGAACAGAAAGCAGAATATCAGTTATCTCGTAAAAGTTCAGCTGTACCAGTTAACAAATATCAAAAGACACCAAAGAGCCATTGTACCCAAGCCAATTTGTTAAATAAAATGGAAAAAAAAAATACAGCTGCATAATTCAAATGGCCTTCTCACTCCACATCCTAAAATGTCCACAGAATTTTTACCAAAGCAAGGCATTATGCAGAACATACAATTATACCGCTGTGTTAAAGAGCAGCTATTTTAATCTCTACAAGACAAGGAAATCCAAACCCTTCTTAGCTACTAATAATTTTCATATTGATCATAAAAGCTCATACAAGGCATGAAGGAGTATTTTAAACTACTTTAAACAATTGAGTATAAACTATTTTCACTTCCAAAAGCATTCATCGAAGAAGTTAAATTTGTTATTAATTTTCTAACACTCTTACTTTTCCCTTTGCCATCCAGTTTGTGTCTCTTATACTTTATAAAACAATTTTTAAAAACCATACTGAAGTTGGTTGAAGTGAGCACACCCATAATTCTAGCACTTGGGAGAATGAAGCAAGAGAATTGCAAGTCTGAGGTCAGCCTGAGCAAAACTCTGCCTCAAAACAAATTCACAACAAAGAAATCAGGAAAGGCAGTGAACCAGATAAGGCATTTAACGTTTTTATTATCATTCTTAAGGAATTTAAAAATAAACACCCACTACAACCCAGGTATTCCACAAATAGGTATCTTCAAAAGTATTTCTTTCTCAAGAAGTTAGCCAAAAATCTAGATCTGCACAAAGCAAGTGGTAAGGGAGGAAAAGAGAAGTTGGTGGTGCACAAATAGCAGCAGAAGGCATTGTTTTTACTTTACAAGCACATATTATCTTGAGCATTTTTAAGTATCTCCAAAGTAAAACAACTCAACTTGTTAACTGCAAAGAGTCTGTCTGCTTGTGTTCCAGGAAATGAAGGCACTGCTGCCTAGTCTGTTTCCCTTCACCTAGCTGTTATGTTCTGCCACAGTTTATTCCTTCACCAAACATTTATTGAATATACCAGGAACCAGGGCTACATATGAATGCAATTCAGACCCAGGTCTCAAGGAATTTAAGCCTAAAAAAGAAAGACAAACATATAAATACCTACAAAGGCAGGTCCACAATCCATTACCCTAAGCCTTAAGGCCAGATATGTTTTAGAATTTCAAAGCTTGCAGGTTTTAAAAATATGTGCTCACACCAGTTGTGGTGGTACATGCTTATAGTTCCAGCACTCCGAAGGCTGAGGCAGGAGGATCACTACAAGTTCAAGACCAGCCTGGACTACATAGTGAATTCAATGCCAGCTTAAACTATACGGTGAGACTCTGTCTCAAAAAATGAAAATCAACAAATGCGTTCATTATGTATGGCAAAATATACAAACAGGACTCTGGGGTAGCACCTTATACAGTTGAGAATTAATATTCTACAGCAAAATGCAAGCATTCTTATGGTAGGTAGGGACAGACTGGAGACAGCTTCAGATCACTCTGTGTCACACAATGATTCAGGTTATACAAGGTTTTACCACTTAACAATTCATGAAGCAGGGGGTGCTGTACTTTTCAGAGCATTCTGCATTTCTAAATTCTGGGTAACAGATCACAGTCCTGTAATACATATGAGGAGGATTACCTGGCACAAAAGCAGGAGGACAGCTAAGTGTAAAAGACTCCCTTGGTTAGACAACCACAAGCTAACATCTACTGCAGACTTAGATGTATGCTTTACTCAGAGCTCTTCATAGTACTCTTCAGTCTTTAGATCAATCTCATTCTATGTAAGCACATACTCCAGACCCACTGCTGACAAACTTTAGTTTCCTTAGTGATTAACTGCCTACCATGTACCACTTAAACATATAACCTCGTTTACAGAATTCTAGTATATAATATCTAAAATTATTTTATTATAAAAACTGGTCACTCTAAGGCTTAACTATCCTAAATATAACATACACACTCTGCGTGACATGCCAGTTAAGACAACAAAGCCTCATTCAGCTTTCACTGCATTACTGGGTTTCTAACTTCACTTTACCAGACAGTTAAAGCCAGATTTTCATGCCTAGGTAAACGTGTTTAAATGGTAACTTAAAGATGGGGGGAAGGGGGGGCTGGGGGGCTGAGTTAAGCCACTGCTAAATGCTGCAACACAAATATATAAACAATCCTATGTGAAACCCAGAGACTATTTCTTAGGGACCAGTCCCTTTATCTTTGTCCCTCTCAAAGTAGTAGTCTCACTTTTTTTCTGCTCTAGAGAAACTAACAGAATCAACAGATTCTTAAAACTTATGACAAGCTAAATGATAAGAGAGTAAAACAGCAAGGTTTCTAAAATCATGACATAAATGGTGAGACTTAATGTTTTGGAATATTCATACACCAACTGTTAGACAAAAATTAAAAACAGAAGCCAACAGAAAAGCAAATATTGTACACCTATATGACCAAATACCGCAAAACTATTAAGAAGAGAATGTGAGAGGTCAAGTACTGACCAGCAAAGATACCAGCACTAAGAACCCCAGCAAATCCTTTTTCAGACATCAACAGGAAGATGAGCATCATGGCGTGTGCTTTTCCTTTCTGCAGTAAACTATACAGTAGAACTAACCCCACAAAAGCTAAACTTGGGAAAAAGACTTTCAAACTGTATACTGCCTTACTACTAAACAGATATTAAGAGGAACTGCATTATTTTAGCAAGTAAATAGCAAATAAGTTTCAGAAATCATACTTCATGTGATCTCCATTTTGAAATACATCAAATGGCATATATATATATATGTGTGTGTATATATCAGCAATTTTGAGAGAAAAATCTTTCCCATAATGCACACTGGGAAAATGCTATTGAGGAACACATGCAGTAAACTTATCAAGTATTTATTTGTTCCTAACTATTGCACCACGGGAACTCTTCAGTGCCTGTTCCGTCAACTGGACACGAGCAGGAAGATGCTAGTGAAGATAATGATTAAGAGGACTGCCTCCATTACCCAACTCCTAGGGTTTGAACACTGGCTTCTCCCACTGCATGTCTAAACCCACACTGGTAAAGCCAACAAAAGTTAGTTGAAATTATTACCACATTTGAGAAAAAGAGGTCCTTGAACTCAAAGTGGAAGGAAATGTTAAAAATATTTTAAGGAAAAGTGTATACTTAAGCCACGATCATTTTCAAGTAATCAAAACATTTTGGATGCGTTAGCTCTACTTTTTTCATTCTAAACCATGAATGTCTTTAAATCTATTGCCTATCTTCTTTTAATTCTTCCCAATCATATTATGATTAATAGTGAAATTATCTAAAATTTTAAATTCAAGTTGGTTTAATCATCTTAAGTATCCAGTTTGTGATCTATCAAGTTTCCTGTTGGTTTTCTTCCTATGGACTGATTCTATGCATTTGCTGTTTATTACTGCTACCTCCACCAGAGGGCAGACAGAAGGTGAGGATGTGAAACTCTCCAAGTGGGTAATTTACTGGCTTTCAGAGAAGCTTGGGCAGCATCACAGCCCTAAGACTTTAAATAGCACTAACACTGTACGAGTCTCTGGAAACTGTCTTGTCTAGCTGAAACGGCTTTAGATAAAATATAGCAAAAGAACTGGCAAATTTAATTAATGAATTCAACCATTCATTCAACAAACACCTAAGTACCAAACATGTGCCAAGCACATTCTAGGCTCCAGATTCAGTCGCTAACAAAACAAGCCAGTTTCCACTGCTGTGATACTTTATTCCATATCTGTTTAGGAGATATACAGTAAGCACATAAATTATATGTGCTTAAAGGGTATTGGGAAGGCTATTTTTAAACAACATAAATTGAATAAACTGAGGAATGAGCCACTCCTTAAAAGGGAAAAAGCATTCCAAGCAGAAGAAACAGTAAATGCAAAGGTCCTGAGACAGAAATGAACTTGGCTGGCTGGCTCAACAACAAATGGTATGGCTGAAAATGAGTGAGCAAGGCAGTGAGAGGCAAATGAGATTAGGGAGGTGATCACGTAGGCCTCTTGTAAACATGTGGATTCTCATTTCCTTAAGGCCAAATTCCCCAGATTTGGCTATTGGGAGCTCCTTCAATCCAGCTCCAATATCCTTTTGATATGCCCTATCACTTAAAAAAAATTTTTTTTCTCACTCTGTGGCATGAAATGTTTAAGGCTCATCTTAGACTTCTCTGCTCTAGCTCTAAAATCAGCCATACAGATGTGGGCATTAGTTGAGTTTACTGCTACAGTACTCTGGAGTTACTGCTCCTCAGCTCTGTTATCAGACAAGAGGTAGGAAATACACAGACGTATGTATATATGCACATATTTTTAACTATGAGTTCACACGAACCCCACATGCCACTAATCCTAATCCAGCACAAGAGTCTGCTGCCTTCTTCCATTCCCTATTTTCCTTTCTTTTCTCCTACAGTGAAAATCTTATGCCAGGCAGGGATGTTGGTGCACACCTGTGATCCCAGCAATTTGGGAAGCTGAAGCAGGAAGATCGCAGTGAGTTCAAGGCCAGCTTAGGCACACAGTGAGTTCAAAAGCAGCCTTAACCATCTGGTGAGACTCTGCCTCAAAAATAAAACAAAACAATCCAAAAAACCCTATCAAGTGTCAAGTATTCATGTGCTCAATTCTATAATGTACATGAAATAGTTTCAGAATTGGTATACTTGCGCCATACAAATAACACACTATCACAAAGTTCAAGGTTTTCAGCTCTTTTTACCGTTAGATTAATAAAATATGGTCAGAGTCCTGTGTTCAAAACTTAACTGACTCTTGTTTTCTTAATCCTTCTGGAACTTTAAGTTATTCAGTGAAAGTTGGTTCATTAGGTGCTATTCATTTGTATTCAGCTTTAGAGTTTAAAAGGAAAGAAAAGAAAAAATTTGGAGTCCCTCCCATCTTGTTAATTTTATTTTTGAACACAAAAGACAAACAAGTTTCCATAACTCAAAACTATACAAAAAAGTATTACAGGCAGCTGAGTTAGTCAGAAATATTATAGGCAGTGAGAAAAGGTTGGGTCCTCGGTGGAGCCAGTGCAGACACCAGGCAACTGTTGGGGAAACTGACGCCTTTGGCTGTGGACCACGCCTTTGGCTGTGGACCACGCCTCAAGACAAAAGGCCAAACAAATGCACCCATATCCTGAGGATTGATACCCTAAATAGTTCCCATCCCCCTAGGAAAGAGTCACTGCTTAAGAATGCCTGCTTTCTAAGTGACTCGCTTCCCCATTTGCCCCTAATGTAATAAATTTTACCTGAACTATTGATTTTTTTTTTTTTTTGCAGTACTGGGGATTGAACATGACCTTGTGCTTATCAGGCAGGTGCTTATTATGCCACTGAGCTAAATCCCCAGATAATAATAATAAGAACTATTGATCTTATTAGCTAACTGTAGTTATGTCCCACCTTATGCCCATATGCCTTGTGAGCTCCCAGTCTTCCCCCACCTTGAACTCATGGTTTTACTCTATAAAAGTCCCTAGAAAAGGCAGTCTTTGGCAACCTGCTTGGGACCCCTTCTGTCTCTCTTCAGACAAAAACTTTCTTTCTCTCAATAAATATATTCTGCTCTTACCTCCCTTGTTCCTAAAATTCATTCTTCGATTTTAGAGAACATGAGCTCCTACCGGACACAGTAAGTCAGGAGTTTCATTCCCCTGTATCAAAAGTACATCATTCCTTCTGTTATCCCGGCTTCCCAGGCTCCTACTACACACCCTGTAGAGTTCACTTGCTTCTGGTAATCTCAGGTTTTTATTTTATTCTGTCAAAAAATTAAGGCTTTCTCAAGATGAAGCAGAGGAATAAGACATTCACTGAAGTAGAACACTGGATCCAAACAAAGTATTTTTTCCCTTTGGTGGAAGATACAACAAGCTAAACTGTCAAATGGAAGAGGCAAGGGAGAGGAGATAATTACAAGGCAAATTATCTATCAACATATTTCCTGGTTTAACCTGAGGGATATAAAGGGTTCCCATACTCCAAAAAGTTCTCAACCTGTTCATAACCTTCCAGATTACAGTTGTAGATGCCTCAAGAGAACACACATTAAAATAGTTATTATTGTGAAAGGATAAGTCATCACCACCTATTAATTTTAACAAAATATATTCTGCCCAAATGAGAAGGGGGTTTTAAACTTTGAATAAGGCATTTAACCAGGAGAAGAGGTAAGAGGAGGATATCTGGTGTGAGGCTCTGTACAGTTACATGGATAAAGAGTACCAATCATGCTGCAAATCAGCACACATCCTAACATGTCTTGGACACTTGCGCATATGCTAATGAGTAACTGAGGTACACTCCTCTCGCCCTGGCACTAAGTTACCCTGACACACTCTTGTGGGAAGTGCAGTGACAGGTCTTGCCTTCAATCCCAGTTGAGTTACTTAACAGCTACGTGGCCACTGGCAAATAACCTTGCATCTCAGGCAGGCTTCCTCACCTTTACAAGTGTCTAGTCTCCTTTGCCAAGTGCTTGAGACATAATGAGTGTAGCACTGCCCTCCGCCCCTGACAGATGTGTAATAATTCCTATAGTAAATCTAGATTAAACTAGTCAGCAAAATCCTAAAAAAAATAAAACTAAATAACACACCCACCGGCTTTAATAAAGTGCCTGAGAGAAGTGACACTATCTTAAGCAGTATTTGGAAGGTAGAAAAATATCCAGCAATTTCAATTCTTAATTTTAACGTGTTAAAAATGTGCTGACATACGTAAGCACCGATGAAATAATTCTACAGGTCAATAAGGACCAACAACTCAGAATAGCTTCTTACATAACGTCTGTGGATGTACAGAGAAGAGCCTGAATGTATCACAAATCATATTAATCAGTTTTATAATCTTAAGTGCACATGCAAGAATGCAGACAATGTTCAATAAAATATTTTAAGTTATTTCATTTTCAAATACATCTACAATCCAAAACCCAACATGAAAAATCTTTAAATGCTCTTTAACCAAACCCTGAAATAACCTACACAACTTTCAACGCCTAGAATCAGTGATAAACCAAAAGCTCTACACTGCAAACTATTAAAATATGCAACGGTAGACACTCCAAAATATAGTTTTAAACGTACATACTCTGACCACTGGAAATGACTTCCCCGTCTTATATAAGCAGTATGTACCCTCTCTTCTAGAAGGTCACAATCTCAGTTTGCAACATTTTGATGGACTGACTGATAGATAACCAATGATTAAATTTCCTGTGTTTTAAGAAAACTTTCCAGTGGGGTGCTTATAATTCACAGGCAGGGTCGTTTAGTGCCTGGTTAAGGAGAAAGACATATCCGCATCTTTTACAAGAAAAGGAAAGGGAAGGACTGGAGATAGGGGAAGAGAAAGAGAGATGCAAAATAAAGCACTGTTTTTGTAAACAACTGAGAGCCATGGTTTTAAACTTTTGGAAATTTAATGTTTCTCGACCGAAGAGCAACAAATGTCAAAGTGAGGCGATCATTTGTGTTCCGAAGTGGAAAACGATGTAGACAAGACAACCAAGCACTTTCTCATATACCGACCTTAGAAGTAGTCAAAATCCATCTCTTTCTCCCCCACTGGGTATTGTATCAGTTAGTTCTAGAACAAGTTAAGACCGAGAACAAGGACACGTTTGGGCCCTCGGTGGGAACTTCGGTGGGCTTCCCCGGCGCTGCCACCCCACAGCCCTCCGGGGCGCCGCCGTCCTCGGGCGAGCGAGCTCGCGCTCCGAGAGCCGGCGCGGAGGCCTGCGGCGCGAAGCGGAACCCGGCGCGCGGCGGTCTGGACGCCCGTGGGCGCCTCACCTCCCGGAGCCGCACGCCCGCCCCGTCCCTCTCAGGTGGCGGCCGGAGTCCTGGGGGGCCGCCGCGCCGCGCCTCACGCCCCCTGCGGGCTGCCGGGGGTCCCCTGGCGGGCGCCCCGACCAACCCAACCGCCGCCCGCGCGCCCCGCGCCTACCTGAGGGAGCTCAGGCCCACGTCGGCCGCGCGCTGCCCGGGTCCGCTGGGCGCTCGGCTGCCCCTCGAGCGCGGAGCCGCTGTACAGAGCGCAGCGCAGCGCACCACGGTGGACACAGCGGCCGGCCACACCCAGCGCTCCCGCCCAACTGCAACTCGCGGCCGCGGGGCCCGGCGGGGACGTGGCGCGAGGCGCGAGGCGCGGGGGGCGGGGCGCCGCGGGAGCGCTCAGCCGGGAGCGCGCGGGCAGGGCGAGGGGCGGGAGGGGGCGCCGCGCGCGAGCTTCTGCTTCCTATTCTTTCCTCTCGTTTCCTGCTAGAAAGAGAAGAAAAACCAGTCATTCCGGGGCAGTTTCATTTTCCTAGCGCGGCCCCCGGACGCCCGTCTAAGTGGCGTGGCCAGTTTCCTTCCTGACGGTGCACGGGCGCCGCTTTGCTGGAGGGCGGGATGGAGGGCGGGATGGAGGGCGGGATGAGCTAGAAGATCTTGAGATCCTGTTTAGGTTTAACGTTCTAAGATTCTAAATGTAGCAGAGGAAACTGAAGCCTACGGTCAGATAGAATTGCCCTGTAGTCCCAACTCTGCCATCACTTGCAGTGTGACCAGGTTCCTGCTCCAGGCCTAAGTTTTGTTGCTGGCCAAAGAAGGATACTGATATCTGCCACTCGCAAGTGTTGGAAACACTAAATGCAGTGATGTTTGTACAGAGCCTGCCTCTAAATGATCAGTTCTTGGAAGTTACTGTTACTATTGTCACTGATGAAAACCGGAAGGCCTTCCAGATAACCCTGCCAAGTAGCTCTTCTGTGCCTGAGCTAAACACCACATGCATCTCAATAGACTGGCACATTTCTCTGGGTGTTTTATGTTGAAAATGCCATAAAATAAATGCATCCATCCAATTTGCTTCCTCTGAAGTCAGAACCGCCTGGGAGCATTTTTCCTCTCCCCACCCCCATCTTTCTTTTGAGTTAATTCCAGTTTGACAGGCTGTTGCTATAGCATTCCTCCTCTGACGTCAAACAATTTAAAGAAACAGCCCTAGGTAACAAAAACTGCAGAGGAGTTCTTTGTGGATTTTTTGTGCTGGGGAAAAGTTTGAACAATATCATAAGAGAACTTTAACACCCCCGCAGCCTTCCATTCCCTCTCCTTTAGCAGGTCCCAAAATCATCTGTAATAAATCTATTCCTACCTTAAATGAGATGACGCCAAGAGAAGAACATTCTGATTGCGGCTATGGAGAAAATGTAACCATTTTGAATAACAGCCAAATCATGACAAAAATGGAAACAGTCGAGGTACTAGGATGACGAAATTATGGAGTTTTTCCTCCAACTTTCCTTAATGTTGGGTGTTTTTTCTCCTTAAAAAGGACAAATGCTAAATCTACTTATCAAAGTGCCAGAGACCTGCATAGTCTTCACCGGCAACTGTTTATATCCTGCAGTGATCAAGTCCTGAGTCTTATTACTGTTTTTAGGAGGATGTAAAGGGATATTCTTAGGTAAGGACCGTCTGTTAAGTTCAAGACTGTCTGCTTTGTTATACTGTTATACTGTTCTACATCTCAAAATAACCTACATAAATTTTATCCCCATTTTACAGATAGCAAACTGAAGCTCAGTAAGATTAAGTAATTACCTAGTCACACAGGAAGTGACAGAGATTTTAGGTGGCCATCTCCAAAGCCTATTTTTTTTTCCTCTCTTGTTCTTGCGTATAAGACTATGACAAGTGGTTCATTTAATGTTATGTGTTGAAAAAGTTGCTGGTCCTGTATAGGAAAACTCAGTGGGAAATCTGAGGTACTCTATTCAGGAATATTAAGAGGAACAGAAATCAACAGCTCTGAAACAAACAAACAAAAAATCAAACAAGAATTTTACTGATATTTGAAGATCTGTGACTAAATGGTGATTTTTGGCCATTTTGAAAAATTGGTTGTGGCCACAGGAATTACTGGAAGAATAAAGTCCAAGTACAAAAGAAAGAAATTTTAATTATCCAAACTGATCCATTTCTTCAGATATTATAATTCAGTTTTGCTACATGTGCTAATTTTTTTGTTTTTTAAGAACACTTACTTGTTAAAGACAATCCTATACTGCAAATCTCAAAGTGGAGCTGATGAAAAGGATTTCAATACCAGGAACAATTCCCTAAGAGCACAGAAATGTCTGTAAGTGATTTAGCAACTGTCATTTTCCCAGTGATAATGAAATCAACCTATAAAGAGAGGCATACTATTAACAGTTTGACACCTGCTGATTGTGTAGACAATTGCAGTGAGAATTCTGCTCCTAAAGATTAAGCCCAGTGATCTGGTTTGGGGGCCACTGGGTGATATTCAGATTTCTAGCGCACCAGGCCCATGTGCTAATATCCTACTCTGTTACCAGGCATAAACCTGGGTCCAATAGACCCATCCCTTACTTTTCTTTAGCTAACATGGCCAATATTTGTATTTAAATTTGTATTTTAGCATTATAAAAGATAGCTGTGTATCAGTACCTATCCTTGAGGGACACAGGAAGAAATCTGTGTTAACGTACTTGGTATGATGAGTGACAAGAAGTGTAGACATGTGCAAAGTAGCAAAATAAAACCCACCTTTATGCTTCAGCTGTTTTTGCTTTATGTTTACCCAAGCATCACAGAGGGTCCAATCACCCACACCACTACAGAATTTTTTTTTAAAGTTTCCTTTTCATTTTTTAAGATAGAAGTAGCCCAGTTCAGTACAATGGCATATGTAAAACCAGATGTGAAAGTTTTGGAAGAGGTCAGAATGAATCATCAGATTACTCATGCATGGATGATGAAGATCCATTATGGTAAACTGCATGCTTTCATAACAGAAGAGTGATGTGCCTGGATGATGATGATGACAATGACTTTGATGCTGGCCGTGTGAGCCAAAGTTTCTGTGACAGTGAAAGGGAGTACACATAGACTGATACAGACACAGGGAATGCAAAACTTCTTGATCCTGATGAGGAAGAAAACAGCACTGTGAGTACATATTTGACTAGTTGAGATGTTGCTAAATGGCTACACAACCAAATGGAAGGATCCAAGGTTAGAACTAGGTCTGAAAATACAGTGAGGGTGAAAAGTATTGGACAGAAGGCCAGCACTGCCATTCAGTGTTGGAAATGGCAACAGAGGAAATCCTACAAGATGCTGTGAAATACACAGAGGTTGAACTGCAAGTGAAATGTTCTGTATGCACCAATAGCCTTACTCAAAAATGTATTTATTATGACAGTTCACTGGCTGAACTGAAAGCATTCATAGGTCTGCTGTATTTAGCACAGATTTCTCATGGTGATCGCAGGAATGTAAAAGACTCATGGAAAAGCAATGGGTCAAAATATGGCATAAAAATGTATGCCTTTGTAGATGTGAAGACTGATTATGCTTTTAATTTAGACAATTATCATGAAACTCAGTCATCAAATCCTTATTTGTATGGCAATAAACCAATGATGTTGTGAACAGACTTGTAGTTTCCATCTCCCAGACTGATCAGAATGTGACACTGGACAATTGGATTACTAGTTTCCAACTGACCTTAAATTTGCGCAGCACAGGTTGGTCAACACAGGAACTGAACACAGGAACAAAGCAGAAATTCCTGATGAAATGTTTCAATTTCCAAATGGAGAATTGTATATTACAATCTTTGGATTTCAGAAAGCTATGACATTGGCCTCCTATATGGTAAAGAAAAGCAAACTGATAATGCTGATGTCAACATTTCACCATGATGGAAATATTGATAGGGAAACCTCAACCAAACAGGAGACTGAGATAAAAACCTCCAACAACAAAACAAAACATGGAGTAGATGTTGTTGATAAGTTGTGCAGCAACTATGATGTCACTTCAAACACAAAGTGTTGGCCATTGATTGTGTTTTACTTGGTCCTAAACATGTGTGGCATAAATAATTGGAGAGTTTACAAAGAAAATAACAAGTGCCAAATACTACAGAGAAATTTTCTTAGAGGATTGGGACTAGAACTCATTTACAGCAGAGGAAACCAAATGTTCCTGCCCAGGAAACTATGCAAAAAATTGTGGAGCACACACGTGTGCTGATAAGTGCATAGGCAGGTGTAACATCACAAAGAGCTACTTTGAAAACAGGAAAACAAGGAAGATGTCAAGTATGCCCTATGAGAAAGTACAGGAAATCAAAACATGCATTCTCAACGTAAGCAATACTTGTGTATGGAACATGCAGTTGTCATGTGTGAAGACTGCCTTCGGTGTGAAGGTTGAAGCAAAGCTTATTTTTGTGATAGAGTTCTATTGATATTTTCACTGTAGTTCAGAAATTTATTTCTGATGTTATCTTTTAGGTTTTGTGAGGAAGTGCACAGGTGATGTGGAAATATTGATGACTATCCTAAATGCACAATACATATGAAGAATTTAATATTTTACCTATATTTTATGTTCCTGTTAACTACACACTGTGTAATATAATAAGAACCTCCTGACAAGACAGTATGACCACTGAGATGTCAAGTATGTCTTGCAAGAAGGCCAGGAAAGCAAAACATGTGCTGTCAGTGTAAATAATGCATGTGTAGAGAATGTACTGTTGTCATGTATGTAGACAGCCTTAGGAGTGTAAGTGATTTTTTTTGTATATTGTATTGGTATTTTCATGTAGTTCATATGGGAATTTATTTCTGATGTTCTGTTTTAGACTTCGTATACCAAAAACCAGTCGATGTTAAAAATTTTGATGCTTTTCTATAAAAAATAAATATTAAAAACTTAATTTATTTTTGTGATTTTTTTCTGTTAATAACTCATTATTTGCTATAATAAAACTCAAAATATAATTAATAATTCATCAATAGAAATATTCTAAAGAATATTGGTGACTTGGTGACAAAATCAGTCTTATGCTCCAAGCTTAAAAGAGACTGATGAGGTCCCGGCTAGAGAACTTTAGAAGTGGGAAATAGAGTAGAACCACTCAGGTATATATTTGTCACTCTATATCCTGTACTTCAGGTTTCTGGACTCTGTTCCTGGGATGAACAGGGCAAAGTAGAAGGAATACTGAACTCTGTCTCAGAAAACCTGATTGAGAGCTTAGGCTGTGATATTAAGTAACTGTGGAGTTTTGAGCACATCATAAACAGCCTGCATTCTGTTTTTTTTTTTCCCATTATATAAATTGAGGATGCTGAATTCCAGCATGACTGGCAAATAGTTCCGATGTACTGCTTAATAGTATGCACAAGACCAACAGAGGACACTAATCACTCATGCGCTCTTTCCCTTTAAGCCTCATCCCACCCAAGAATTCTAAGCGTCACATTTTAGGGAGCTACTTTGATCTTTTTGTTCTGTTAGTGCATAAAAATATCCTGTCAATTCTCTATTGCTCTGTAAAAGCCACTCCAAAATTTAGTAGATTAGAACAACAGTAATAGAATGTGTGTGTGTGTGTGTGTGTGTGTGCGTGCGCGCGCACACGTGCATGTGTGTGTATGTATTTCTGGGGATCAAACACAGGGCCTTATGCATGCTACACATAACAGCCATCATTTATTTTGCTCTATGAATATCCCTGTTCAGGGTTTGGCAGCTCGGCAGACACACTCCTCTCTGTTCTCCTCTCTTTTATAAAAAAGCATCAGTGACAGCGATTATATTCAAGGGGGCTCTCTCTCGTGGCTGGCAAGTTGGTGCTGCCTATTGGCTGGAAGATAAGCCAGGTGCTCAGGCAGGGAATCAGTTCCTTTTTCCACCAGTCTTTCCATGGACCACTCTGAATTTCTCACACTGTGGAGGTTGAGTTCTGAGAACAAGTGTTCAACGAGAACAAAGAAGTGCGTAGCATCTTACCACTTAGCCTCAGCAATCAAACACAATGTCATTTGCACAGGACTCTCTGGGTCTAGGTATTCCAGGCATAGAGACAGCCTTTTCAGAGGGGATCACACTTGTGCCTCTGTCATGCTCAGCAAGTGCTCTACCACTGAGCTATATCCCCAGCAAGACACAGTCTCTCGGTGGAGGAGCAGCAAGGTCCTGGAAAATCATGAAGGTATTTTCAGCAATAAGAGCAGCCAAGCACACTCACCAATTCCAAATTAACCTATGAGAATCTAACAACCAAAGATTATTTCTTTCCTTTCTCTCCTCTCCTCCCACATAGCATCAATTTTATTTATGCTAATATGCTGTCAGTTACATTTTCAAACAATAGAAAACCTCTCGCTTTCCTTACTAATTTTTTTAATATTTTTAATTTATAGTTTAAATTTACATTGTAAAAGTGTGCACGGACTTTTTCTTTTGGTGTGCACAGCTCTATGATTTTAACATATACACAGATTCACTTAAGTATCAGTACAATCAGAATAAGAATGCTATGAGCCAAAAAACAAAACAAAAACTCCTCATACCGTTCCTTCTTCCCATTCCCCTAATCACTGATCTGTCTTCTGTTTTATCTCTTTAAAAATATTATATGAATGTAATCATATGGTATGTAAAGACTTACATAATCTGGCTCCTACTATCTTTCCAGGCCACTTTGTATTACTTTCCTCTGTTTTCCATCTCACTTAGTCTTTTTGTTCTTCTGAGAGCAGGTTCTTTACTTTTTCTGTCTTTGACACTGCTGTTCCCCAAATTGGATTCTCTGTCCTGCATCTCAGCTGTGCAACTCATAAATGGCAGGTATTCAGCTGGGAAATGAGCCTTGTTTAGTAGTAGAGATCAACAAGTTTGTAGGTAATTCTAGTAGGGAGGGGATCCAAGTAGGTGGCTGGTTTATCTTCATGAGCATTGCATTCTGCTGGAAGGACTTCTTCAAATCCACCCCTTCTTTAATTAGCAACCGAACAGTAGAAGGTAAAGAGAGAATACATGCAGTATTAAGGTATTATTTTATGCCTGTCTTAGTCATTTTCTAACAGCTTTGAAAGTTCTTAAGAATTAAATTTAATGATATTGTAATTTTAAAAATGATTTTCCACTAACGCATGAAATACTCTGATAGCTGTCAACAATATGTCACTTACCTTCAGCAATGAAAGCTGAGAATGAATAATATAATAACATTAATGGTTTCCTGATAAAATCAGCTGGTTCAGTCTGCTACCAAGCCATTTAGCATGGACTTCAGGATGTGCTTAGCAGGTAAGAAAAGATGAAAAGGAGCTCTGAGCATTAACTTTTACTCTCAACATTTTCATTCATTGGCAGAAATCCCATTCTCAGTATCAGAAACAGCAAACTAATAAATATACCCTTTAGAACAAAACTCTAAAGGAATGATTTATTTTAATTTTTATTTTTTTTACTTATTGATGGCTTGTTTGTTTTGTGACAGTCTTGCTCTATAGTTCATGCTGGCCTTGAATTCTATGTCACCCAGGCTGACCTCAAACTCCCAAGTGATCCTCCTGCCTCAGGCTACTGAGTGCAGGGATTACATGTGTGAGCTACTACATCCAACCTGAAGAAATAATTCTGAAAACCCATTCCTGCCCCCCAGGAATATTTAATAGAAAAAGGAGTCATGAATTTCAACTTCCTTAGCCATTTTTCTGGATGGACCATGATATCTAAATCATGTTTCTGAAAGCTCGTTTAAATTTTTAAAATGCCAAGTGAAATTATTGATAGAAAGTTACATGGAGGTGAAATATATAATATATTAAAATTAAATTCTATATGGTTTCTCCATTATATAATTATAAAATTATGTCCACTTTATAGTGATATATATATAGAGAGAGAGAGAGACAGACAGACAGACAGAAAAGAGAGAGAGAACTATTACATGATATTTGTTGCCAAAACCCCAATCTGTGGAACTCCCTCATGTCCTGTCACACTGTATCTGCAGCGTTAGCACAGCACCTGCAGGTAGTAGGCATCCATGAATGTTCTGCAATCCATATTTTCTCAGAGAATGAATTAGTGAATGAATGCAGAGCTCTAAGGGGAGTCGCTAAAAGCTGATTCATTCATCCATCCTTACAGATTCCATGAGCTCTCAGACAAAAAGTTGTCTTCACAGATATTCAGGAACAAACATCATCAGACTAACAAAATGCTGGATCCTGTATCAGTCCTTCTAGGGCCAAAACCTAGTCCTGGTATGTTGATCGCGGGTGAAAGTAGGGTGGAACTTGGGTTCATTTCTATGTTTTTCCTTCACTCTGAGGTAACACGAAGGGCTGAGCTACCTTCACAGCATTTCATGTGCTGTGAAGAGGGACAGGCAGGCTGATATAACACTTTGCCGTCCAGAGAACAGCAGATGACCAGAGCTTCTGGGACAATGCCCTCTCCAGAGACAAGGACGGGCAGGAGAAGCCAGCTTCTTTCACAGTGTGAGCTGAGAGTGCTAATGCCTCAGTCTTCTAAAGTGCTTTTTGGGAAAACCCAGCCCTTTGAATCTGAGCCACAGCATTAGTAGAGTCGGGATAATTAAACATGAACTACTTTTCTCTCCTTTAAAAGGAGAGGAGTGACCAAGATTTAAACCAGACATCTGAAAATAAATATCTAAAACATTCTAGAAACGGGGTGCAACAAAAACATTTCCTAACCAAAAAAAAAAAAAAAAAAAAAACCTTCTCTTAAGCAGGTTTTTGCTGAGCATTTCTCCTTGAGATATTTTTTACACTTAACATATATTTAAGGAGCATTTAGGAGACAGCATTTCACACTATTTACAGCAAATTTATAAGGGGATATTATTATGTCCATTATGCAAGGAGGTTTCGGCTCAGAGAACTGAACGTCCTGCTCAAGGTCCTGAGGCAGCTCCAGAGGCTGGGTTTGTGGGGTCCAGGTCTCCTCCCTCATTATCCCTCTGTATCCCCCATGCACAGCAACCCTCCAAGTTACCCCAGAAATTACACAACATAAGGAAAAGTGTGCTTTCTTTACCAATGAAGCTTTAAAATCCTTCAGCATCACTGCAGTCTCTGGTTTTCCTATATTGAACCAAACATCTAATAAAGGGTGAAATTGACATATGGATCTGGAACTTTCTGATTCAGTGCTTAGGTGTGTTCCTGTCCCTGCTCTTAGGAGCCTACTCTCCAACAGTTACACATTTACTTCCACTTAGGTTTTCATTTTGACTATTTCCTTCTCAATAAATCAGGGCAGAAGCTCTGTTTAATGCATACCTCAGAAGTTTTCTTATTTTTCCATTTGGATCTCATAAAAACACACCAGATAAATGAAGAATGTAACCAACTCTCCACTCCCCATTCAATTTTCCTGAACACTTACAGAAATCCCAAAGGCTTCACAATTTTTTTTTCCAACTGGAACCATCAATTAGCTCTCTCGATTGTCTCTCCCATCCTTCCCTCTTCCTCCCTTTCTCCTCTGCTTACCATGTTCCTCCCATTATGCTTTCATTAAGATGACATTGAATTCTTATCCTTTCTACAGGGTGCATATCCTAGCTTAAAAGCTTGAAGTAAAATGACATCAATCCTACTTTTTTCTGTAGTGTGGCAGTATTGCTCATTATAGATATTTGTACTTCTCAATCTTTCTCTCTGAGAATTTCATGGATGTTCTCACCCAAAATGAGTCAGTGTTCTAGAATTTATGACTTCGAGTAGCAAGTATATAAATTGCCTCATATTTTAAAATTTCATTTTTTCACAAAGAAAATTCTAGTAAACATCACTTTTTATAAACATGACTTATTTATAATTAAGACAAGAATTCAACCAATTGGCATTTACACAATTAGCATCACATAAAGATAAATACATTTTTTTTAGAGAACAACCCTGCTATAGCTGCACAGCTCTCTGCAAGAAGGTTCCCCTTTAAGTGACAATGAGTCAGATATGTATTAACTCAGACATGACTTAAAAAAAACTTCGTCATCTAATGAGTAACTATTTCATTCTGGTTTGGCTGATAAAGCAGCACTCTAAAAATAAAATTTATTGTAGACTGTTCTTTTCTTTCATTTAAAAAAACAACTTCAAAAAAATAAAAACAAAACTTTTTAATTTTGCCTGTTTGTATACCCAAATAATAAAGAATTTTTTAAAATGACTACAGATGTTCTACTTTGGGAGGACTTAATTGGAGGATGGTAAGCTAGTAGTTTTGGTCCACAAGATGTTTAAATGTTCCAGATTTAATTCTCTTCCATGACATGAGAAATTTTCACATAGGCAGTGATTACCCAATACATCTAACCTTCTAGACCAATTGTATTTTGTTGCATTCAATAGCATTTATTAAATTCTGCCTTTTGTTTAAGTTGTTTGTGTTAGCATGTAAAAAGTGAGTGTATTAAAAAAAAAACTTAGCAATATAAGCCAAGTCGATGCACCTTATCTCTTGAGGGACCAAAAATGCTTTCTGGTGTTCCTTGCCCCAGTCCATATAATGCTACTGTCAAATTTATTTTCCTAAAACTCAACTCTAAGTCAGTCATTTCTTGGCTAAGAACCTACAAGTTTCTAGTTGCTTACAGTATTATATGTTCTTGCATTACCTGGCACTTCCCATAATGTGGTCCTGAACGTGTCCTTTTTAGCTTTATTTCTGTGACATTTTCCAATGAATCTTGACTCTTCCTACTTCTGAGAAGACATTCTGGGATTTCCCACTATTCATGTGCTATTCCCATGAACTAGAATGCCTCATACAGAGACCTATCTCAAACCAGTTCCACAAAGTCAGGTCTGATCTGCCCACTCAATACCTCTCTCCTTGTCTCAGATCTTCGCAGTATGTAGTTATCCTACACTTACATGCATGTGCCTCTACTGCCTGCTTTGTCTTAAATTATAAGTCTGCATGCTTATTTTATCTCCAAGATTTGAAAATAAACATGGCATGTTTGAAAGGATGTGAACTATGAGGTTGGAAAAATGTAAGTTTATGTCCTGCCTCTCTCTATGAGATACGTGATTTTGGACAAGTAACTCTCCTTCCTGAATTTCTTTTATTTCTTCTATAGAAAAAATGACTGATTCTCTTCTTCTCTCATGTTTAAATTATCACAAAATTACTGTAAGGAAAAAGAGTCTGTCCAGCGACATCGTGGTAACCATTGTATTGTGGTTTTAAATCAGGTACTATGTTCATCCTATTGTTTTGAATGACCCCATTTTTTTTTGTATTTTTTTCTTATTACATTTTATTCATTTCAAAAAAAAAAAAGATTCTGTCCAGTGAACCCAGCTCTATACAAACCAAAAAGATGACAAAGATGGGGATAAACCAGGACTAATTAGTGGAAAAAGACAGAAAGTTTGAACTGAAAGTCTAGAAAATTCTGAAGAAAAAGAATATGTGTTAGAGATGTTTAGCTAAGAAAAGAAAGCCAAAGAATAGCTTTGTTTTTAATTTCTCAAAGGGCTTTTATTGGTGGTGTGTACATTCACTGTCAGGAAGCAGTATCCTTTAGTCACTCAAAACAAAGCCCATGGAAATCAATGAAAGGTCAACTCACATTCCTGGGAACCTGTCTTTCCTTCAGAAATAAGTTTGGGAGGGGCTGGCTTGTAGAGTAGTGGTAGAGCATGTGCTTAACAAACATGAGACCCTAGGTTTAATCTCTAGCGTAATAAACAAAAATCAACAGCACTAAAAAAATCAGTGGCACACAGGACATACTGAGAGACTACGGCATCTTGTTTTCAAATCACAAGAAACTTATCCTGTTCAAGGATGACTTTCTGAAATAAACTTACCATCTCCTGGGCAGGAGAGGAAAATACTGTATATATTAATAATAGTTAAAATAGCAATCTTGGACATTTTTCAAGTATTTCTTAGGAGCCAGGCACACTACCCTGTGCTTAGGAATCTTATCTTGTGTAATCATCTCAGTAGCCCCGTAAAGTAGGCTTCATTTTTTTCATATTACAGATGAAGAACCCAAAGGTATTAAGAGATCTTGCCCAAGAACAATGAGGTTTATATTAATTATCTTTCTAATCCATCATATTAATTCTCAACAACCCCAAACTGTCTTACAAGTTAGTAAGAAGTTGAAGCTGACTAACAATACCAGGTTGTGGGTTTCCATCAGCAAATTTGCTGGGAAATCAGGCAGCCCCATTGAATCTAAGTACTCTGTTACTTTCAGCACTTCCTGGAGAGCTGATTATTTGTACTCCAAACTGTTGTCCTTCTTAACAGCTACAGAACCTCTTCATTTAGAGTAATCTATGGAGCCTGTTAAAAAGGCATACTTACAGTCCCTCCCCAGTACTATATTATATGTACTTGCAGTTTTCTGAGAATACGTCTTAAATGTTCACACATACACCCCCACAAGTATGGAGGTGATGGATGTGTTAATTAACTTGTGTAATTGATATAGGGAAATGCAACTCCTAACCTACTATGTCTGGTAGGAGCTCGTGTTCTCTAAAATCGAAGAATGAATTTTAGGAACAACGGAGATTAAGAGCAGAATATATTTATGGAAAGAAAGCTTCTGTCTGAAGAGAGACAGAAGGGGTCCTGAGCAGGTTGCCATGGACTCTGTCTTTCCAGGGACTTTTATAGAGTAAAACCATGGGTTCAAGGTGGGGGAAGACAGGGAGCTCACAAGGCATATGGGCGTAAGGTGGGATATAACTATAGTCAGCCAATAAGTGAAAGGATTTTGCCCTGGAAAAAGTTACAGGATATTACAGTGGTGGGAGGCGGGATCAAGGATCCCTCCTTCACTTATGACAACTTTTTTTTTCCTTTCCCAGTGGCGTGAGAAAGGTCCAACTCAGTTCCTGGGATGTCATCTATGCCCACCCTAAGCACCCCCCCCGCCCCGTCAGAGGTTATATATATATCTCATGCCCCACTTTCCAGTCAGAGAAAACACCAGGCTGCCTATGGTCATGGAGTTTTCTCCATGTCCTTGGAATAAAGGCTATTTTTACCACATATTTTTCTCTTTCATTGCACCAAAACCTATCAATAAGATCAATAATTCAGGTAAAATTGATTACATTAGGGACAAAGGGGAAGTGAGTCATGTAGAAAGCCTGCATTCTTACAGAGCAGTGACCCTTTCTTAAGGGGATGGGAACTATATGGGTATCAATCTTCAGGATATGGGTGCATTTGTTTGGCTTTTTGTCTTGAGGCCTGGTCCACAGCAGGAGGCATCAGTCTCCCCTGCAGTTGCCAGGTGTCTGAACTGAGGACCCAGCCCTGTCTCACTGCCTATAATTTTTTTTTTTTTTGGTACCGGGGATCCAACTCATGACCTTGCGCTTGCCAGGTGGACTAAATCCCTGGCAATAATTTTTGTTGTTGTTTTTTGCAGTAATGGGGATCGAACTCATGACCTCACACTTGCCAGGCAGGTGCTTAACCCACTGAGCTAAATCCCCCTCACTGCCTATATTTTTAACTAACTCAGCTGCCTGCAACAAAATCATTTCACAGTGTATACGTATGTCAAACCAGACTTTGTATGTCTTAAAAACATGAGAGGTGATTGAAGAATATAGTGCTTGTTTAGATTTTTGAAATTTAATTAGAGTAAAACATGTATTGACACTAATCTCCCTCAAAATACTTCTTATCTCATTGTTCTTGCCACTCTCTGAAGAAGTTCTGGTTGTCCTTTTTCATCAATGTCTTTAGTGGCATGGTTGCTGCTGCTTGGATTCTTAGTGTTTACCTTTCATGGTCATTTTGACTTTGGGGAATAGCCAGAAGTCAACTGGTGCCCAATCAGGTGAATAAGGTAGATGAGGCTACCCCATAATGTTTTCATGAGCCTGCTTTTCTGCTGGATGGCACTTGGGAATAACATTCACTTTATGTTTTATTAAACCACACCTCTTAAAGACACTCATATTATTGTATTTATCAATTATACCCAATAAACCTGAAAAAATAAAATAATTATTAAAGAGTAAAGAGTAAAAAAATATTAAAGAGTAAAGAGCAAGTAGAATAAATAATTTTTGATTTGAACGAATACTGGAAAGGCTTATGCTACAAGTTACAGAAGTATACTCTCAAGATTAGTATTGTACTGCTATAGAAATAGATGTGTTAAGATCTAAAAGGCATATTACTGAGTGAAAAAAAGAACTGTAGAATAAGTACAAAAACATTAATCTCAAACTGGGCATGGTGGTGCACGCCTGTAATCCCAGTACTCAGGAGGCTGAAGCAAGAGGATCATTGCAAGTTTCAGGCTGGTCTGGGCTACATAAGTTCAAGTCCAGCCTGAAGTATGGAGCAACATCTTGTCTCAAAAAACAAAAACAAAACAAAAATTGTTAGTCACACAATAAAATGTCAGTAGTAAAAAATAACATGGCCTGGACACAGGGTTCAGTGATAGAGTACTTGCCTAGAATGCACAGGGCATGGGGCTTGGCTCCTGACATTGCAAAATAAGTTTTAAAAAGTAAAATTAAAGATAATATAGCCCCTAGGTTATGTAAAAGCATATTAAAAGTTTGGAAAGCACTGGTTTATAAGGTGTTTTATGAGGATTCTAAAATCCTGAACACTAGAAAACCACTTTTTCTTTCTTTTGCCATCACAGTCTTACTCATTTGGGTTTCATTAGTATCCAGTAGTGATTTGGGCCATGGTTTTAGAAAATGCAAAACTGTTCTAAAGTTTATATGGTCACAAGACAGTTCTGAAAATGAGAGCATCCTTCCTGCTTTACCAAAGTCAAGGAACGACAGCCTGTAACTCAAAGTTCTCTCCTACTCATCTATAGCTGATTTGGGGGAGGGGGTTAGTGTCAGTGACATAAGAGAAACTGTGAGATTGTTGGTTAGCTTTCTATTACTACAAGAAATACTAAAATAACCACTGTCTGAAGACAAAAGGTTTATTTTTGGGGCTCACTGTTTCAGAGGTTTTAGTTCATGATCTGTTGGTCTTGTACCTCTTAGGCTTCAGTGAGACATAGCAAAAGAGCATAGGGAGAAGAATGGCTCCCTTCATGGTGGGGAAGCAAAAGACAGGTTTTTTGGCATGGACGGGGCCCATGGTCCCCTGTGATGGCACATCCAGTGGTCAAAAGACCTCTTACTATGTCCCCACCTGTTAAAATTTCTATTACCTACCAACAGCGCCAAGTTGAGGACAAACGCCTCTGACTCGTGGCCTTTGGGAAAACTTAAGATCTGAGTCATACTAGCTTTTGAGGATGCAAAACAGAGATACAACTGCTACCTGGGTTTTAGACTCATCTAACTGATTAGCATAGCCTTTCTGCAGACTGGGTGTATGTATTAAGAACATGAAAATTCTTTGACTTAGAAATGATACTGTTCTAAGACTATGCCCTAAATGAATCATTAAACATGTACAAAAAAATTTAATAAAAATGTATGTGTGCTATTATTTATGTTAGCAAAAATTATAAACACAATAATGGAATGGTTAGCTAGATTATGATATAGCCATATGATTGAATCATAGGCAGCCATTCTAATTTTAATTTTTGATTTGGGAAAAGTTGATGTAAAAGTAAGCTTACCGAAAAAAAAAATGCAGGATGATTTCAATGTTGTACAAAAATATTTATTTGTAAGGAAGAAAATGAAAAGATATAACAAAATATCAGCTAGTTGTTGCTCAGTTTAAACTGAGAAAATCCATTTATTATTTTTAACAGTCACTACTTTTTCTATAACGAACATGTATTATTTCTATCATTAGGGAAAAAAATTTGAGTCACACCAAAGTATATACTTGGCACTCATTAATTACTGCTTCTGATTTCAAGTCTTGAGTTGGACAAGGAGGACACTTTTGATGGAACATCTTAGCACTTTTTTCTATCCAACTGCTCTGATTTGGAAGAAGGGCTCCTTTATGCACAGCAAATATACTCTTTGACAATGACAAAAGATCGACTACAGACATCACAGCCCTTATTCTTCTGCTAAATTCTAGGATACAACAGTAATTTTTTCCATGGTCCAAAGGACATTTATCCTACTGAAGAAACTTAGAAATAGACCTAAAAATTTTGGGGGAAGTGGCAAAGATAATAGTCTTTTGCCCCCTTCACCCAATTACCAAAAGAAATTATTTCATCGATTTTCTTCTTCTTCTTTTTTCCAGAGTGGGGGGAGTACATACAGAGCCATTTCAGACCCCTGAGCATGCCAGGCAAGTGCTCTATCACTTAGGCTCAAATTCCTTTATTCTCACAGTATGAGATTAGTGCTGAGAAGCAGTGTTGGTTCTGAAAGCAGTTTCACAGTTCTTTCTGTTTCTCTAGTTTGAAAACACGGAAATATAACTTTTTTTCTAACTTCCCATCCTTCACCCTGAGTCACAGATGTCTGAAAAGAAATCCCAGCCTGTTTACTGTGTAAGTTTCACTGCCATGCATCACCCTGTAGCTTTAGTTTCAGTTCAAGAGTGCATTTGGGCTACATTTCTCCCATGATGAGGAATTACCAGCGACTGGCAAGTACTCTCTTTGAGTTTAAGTGATATAAAGAGAGGGGAGAAGTAAAGTAGAAAAGACAGTCATGATTGATAAAACCTGAAGACTTTCTTGTCACCTTTGTATGCTGAGGCTTTATCAGCTTAAAAGATTGAAGTTTGAAATAATAATAGCTTATTAAATAACATTTGCTTGGTGATGTCATATTAAAAACACAGGATTTAAAAAAAAAAAGATGAAGAAACTAACTACTGATCTTACCAGCCTGTTAAAGGTAAAAGTACCACAGCATGGAGAGAGTGGATTCACACTGCTTACATTTCAAGCACAGTTCTTCCACTGAGGAGCTGTGTATCCCTGAGCAACTTCCCCTTACTAAATTTCTCATACCTACTACAGATAGCCATTTATTCACAGCATCTGAGATTCCCAACCATTTTACTTATGTTAGCCAAGAAATCTTTAAAACAAGTATTATAATAATGCTGATTTACAAGACACGAAGGTATACTTCCAGAACAAGTGCTTCTCTGGTGTCCATTTATTTTTAAGTGTTTGGAATTCTTTTCTCCAAACTTGAATTTCCAGAATATTCACCAAACTTCTTAACTGCCCTGCCTTCAGGTATAAGCCTGGGATCAGTGGACCCATCTCTTACTTTTCTACTCTTAAATGTGTTTTTCAGCATTATTATTATTATTATTATTATTTGATACTAGGAATTGAACTCAGGACCTGGCATTTGCCAGGCAGGTGCTATGAATTATATCTGAGTTATATCTCTGGCCCTTCCAGGGTTATAGAAGCTGAATGTGCATATCAATACCCTTCCCTGAGGGTCACATGAAGCAATCCATGTGTTTACCTACTTGGTGTGATGAATGGCAAGATGTGTGTATGTGTGCAAAAGTGGCAAAATGGGATTTGTTCCCACCTATAAACTCCACCTAACTGGCTTTTCTTATGTTTATTTGAGCATCATACAGGGTCCAGTAGACCCACACCACTCCTGAATTTTTTTTTTTTTTCCTTTTGGTACTGGGGATCGAAGAACTCACTAACTTGCGCTTGGCAGGCAGGTGGCTTATGCCACTGAGCTAAATCCCCAGCCCTCCTGAATTTGTTATAAAAAATGGTTTCCATTTGAGTTCTTTGGTAGAAGCAACCCAAGTAAGTACAATACAACAATAGCACATGAAAAACCAGATTTGCAAGTTTCAGAGCAGGTCAAAAGTAAATCATCAAATTTCTCATGCATGGATGATTAAGATCATCCATTATGGTAAACTGCATGCTTTCATAACAGAAGAGCGATGTGCATGGATGGTGATGATGACAATGATGATGATGACAATGACTTTGACGCTGGCCGTGTGAGCCAAAGTTTCTGTGACAGTGAAAGGGAGTACAAATAGACTGATACAGACACAGGGAATGCAAAACTTCTTGATCCTGATGAGGAAGAAAACAGCACTGTGAGTACATATTTGACTAGTTGAGATGTTGCTAAATGGCTACACAACCAAATGGAAGGATCCAAGGTTAGAACTAGGTCTGAAAATACAGTGAGGGTCTTGCAGGGGTGAAAAGTATTGGACAGAAGGCCAGCACTGCCATTCAGTGTTGGAAATGGTAACAGAGGAAATCCTACAAGATGCTGTGAAATACACAGAGGTTGAACTGCATGTGAAATGTTCTGTATGCATCAATTGCCTTACTCAAAAATGTACTTATTATCACAGTTCATTGGCTGAACTGAAAGCATTCATAGGTCTGCTGTATTTAGCACAGATTTCTCATGGTGATCGCAGGAATGTAAAAGACTCATGAAAAAGCAATGGATCAAAGTATGGCATAAAAAAATTTGCCTTTGTAGATGTGAAGACTTATTGTGCTTTTAATTTAGACATTTATCCTGAAACTCAGTCATCAAATCCTTGTTCATATGGTAATAAACCAATGATGTTGTGATCAGACTTGTAGTTTCCATCTCCCAGACTAATCAGAATGTGACACTAGACAATTGGATTACCAGTTTCCAACTGATCTTACACTTGCTAACACAGCACAGGTTGGTCAACACAGGAACTGAACACAGGAACAAAGCAGAAATTCCTAATGAAATGTTTCAATTTCCAAATGGAGAATTTATAAATAGAAATATTCTAAAGATGACAAAATTAGTCCTATGTTTCAATGGCTATATCTGCTTTTCTTCAAACTTGTGTTCATCTCTGCAACCATTCAGGGTATTTAATGTTCTATGCCCATTACATGTAGAAGTTGAAAATGATCTGGGAGAAAATCAAATGAGTGCTTCATTTATCAGGCCAAAAACCCAGAACAGGGATAATTTAGCTTTATTTATCCAATGGGAGGAGTACCTTAAATGGAAGGAAAATAAACGAAAAAGAAATTATCATCATTTGCCCTGATAATGAAAGAGTATTTTTTCTAATTCCCATAAAGACATCAGTGATCCAGCTGACTAGTTCAACTAAAAAAATAAATGAAATATTTAAATATACAACAAATAAGGTATATATTAGCAAAAATACTTAGCTTAAACTTCTTCTTAGGTAGCAAATATCAGGATTATTATTGTTTTCAAATGTTCATAAGAGCCCCAGCATCCTTTAGAAGTACTGCATGTTCTTAGATCACATAATTAGTTAATTTTAAAAACATAAGGAAACCTAAGGATAATGTGGAGTCTAACTCTTCATTTTATACAGGAGTGGTGTCATCAATGGAAGAGACTTGCCAAAGGGAATCAGAGTCATTTGGTATCTGCATTCAGATGGTTTTTTCCCCTCTGATAACAGCAGTAGTGACTCGCAGGTGCATGGCTCTGAACATGTTTTTACAGGCTGACTCTTTAACCCTCACTTTTCTCACTTCTCTTCATTATAAACCAGCTTCCATCTTTCTCAAGCTCCTGGCTTCTAAGAGAGGCCTGAGAAATTATTTATCTCCTGAACAACTCATGTATAATGCACATCCACATCTATTACTGAATACTGTTATCAAGTATAGAGGGGTTTGGGTTACTAATCAGACTCTGTGTTGATATTTGTGCAGAGAAGCAAAATTTACTGTTACACGAAAATATTCACTAATGAAACGACTGGTCAAATATTAGATATTTAGCTAGTGTTTTTCCCTTGCTGATTGCTTCTATATCTCAATGTCTCACCTTGATTTTTAGATGTAATAAACATCAGCTAACATAATGGGGACAAAATGTAAATGATTTCAAACTAAATTTGGAAATCTTATTAAAGATGCTAATAATTCCATGAAGCACATGTATGTAAAATTAGTCCTGAGACAAAAAGTATCTTACCTTTCTCCTAATTCTTCCAAGGTAGCCAAAACATTGATGATGAGGAGATGGGAAAGTTAAACTCTTTAATTAAAGAAAAACGATGACATTAGCACAATAATAAGTATATTTTGTTCATTCAAATTATCCCATAACAAAGTCAAGATGTAACTTATTCTAACACTTGGTGCATAGTCTCAACTACAACCAAAATGTTCAGAATAAGGTGAAATAAGTTCATTTTTGTAATTTGTTTCATTTAGAAATAAACTTTCAATCAAATTTTTACTCATTTGTCACAAAAGTATGGTCTCCTACTTTGGTGACTTTTTGTGATGCCATAGATCCTCAGAGAAGTAAGCTTTGCATATCTAGGTAAAGATTAGAATAAAGGTTAGATAGAATAAATGTTAGCATAAGTTATCTCTTGAGTGGTGGTGTGATTATTATTTTCATCCCCGAACTTTTCTAAAGTTTTCAAAATTTTCTAGCAATGAGTACACCATGCTTTTGAAATTTGCAAATATTCATTCATTTCTGAGCACTGGTTAGTATTTAATGTATCTTTCCCCACATGGCTTAAAGCCACCAGGACACAAACCCTCGCACTTTCCAGCGGATCCTCAGTTCTTCCTGTGAAGGACCTGGCTTTCAGATGACAGGGCACACTGAGAAGGTTCTCTCCTCAGAACTCTGGAGGAGCTGATCACATCAATGATGAGAGCAGCTCCGGTCTGGATGTAGGAAGTGCTCGCTCCCTGCCTAAAGTCCACAATCTGTCGAAGTTGGGTAGAATCTCTTGTTCCTAGTGGTAGTGCCCCTGCCATCTTCTCCAAAGTAATCTGGGAGACATCTGTCGAAGTCAATCCTGTGGTGATGCATGTCACCTGCATTCCCGTTTCCACAATTGCCAAGGCTTGGATGGTGCAGAAGCATCTATATCACCCTCAGTCTGGATGGTGCTTATGTAGCCAGAGGATGGAGAGAGGCCTCCGCCACGTCTCCTGAGATCTCAACCAGAAATAATGCTTTAAAAAGAATTCTTCCACTCTGACTTGCCATAATTTTCCAGCAGCCACCAAGGCTTTGCTGCTTTGAAGCTGCAGTTCCTCTATTCAAAGGCCATTTAAATTTTTCCTTTATTCATTATTTCCTTTATTTGTCTATTTTCCTGTGTATAACGTGCCTCCTTTTACAAAGGAGCTGAATATTTTTCACCCTCTAAATCCAGAATTCTATGACTGACAACTTAGGATATGGAAAATACAAGAAAACTAGAAATAGGAGTTAAAAAGTTAGGACTGATAATATTGTAAGTAAATGGTAGCAAATTTGTAAGTGATTAATGTATACTGTAGTAGCCAGTTTATAAGTAAGTAGGATAAATTATAAATTAGGAAGAGGGGAAGGCCCATAAAACACAAGTTTTGGGGAAAACTATACAGTTGTTACAGTTCAGCTTTCGGTTTCACTTTCGTTTCTTAATTCTCTGGGGGATGTTTTGTTTTGTCGCGGTGGAGACTAAGTATGTAGCTGAGGCTGGACTTGAACTCATTATGTAGCCCAGGCTAGTCTCAAACCTCAGGTGATCTGCCCACCTCAGCTCCCTGAGTGCTGGGATTACAGGTTTTGCCATACACTCAGCTGTAGGGGGACTTTATGCTAGATTTATTTGATGACGCAATTATTGAGATCAAAATGGCAGAGGACTTTTTTTTTTTTTTTTGGTACTGGGGATTGAACTCACGACCTCACACTTGCCAGGCAGGCGCTTATGCCACTGAGCTAAATCCTGGCCCCAGAGGACTTGTTATAAGTAGGCAATTATTTCTCATTGCTACTAAGTATGGCCTATTATTAAGGCTGAAAAACTTTTACCTTTTACCAGATAATGGTTTACATAATCTTTTGCTACTTTCTGTAGATTATTCAGACATCTGATTTCCATTTTTAAGAAAGTTTTCCCTTGATACTGACCTAGTAAAGACTGAGATGCAGACTGTTAGATGATAAAATTAAAAGATTACACAAATTTTATTATAACCAATGAGTTTAATTGTTTATTCTTCACCATTCACTATAAGATCTTTTTAGTTTCTTAATATTGTAGAATTTAAAACTGAAGAAAAGAACATTAGATCATTTCTAGTTTGATCTCCTTATTTGGTAGTTATAGGTATATTTTCTGTATTTTAGTTTCTTTTTTTTTGGTACCAGGGATGGAACTCATAACTGCAGGCTTCCAAGGTAGGCACTTATGCCACTTAGCTAAATCCCCAGCCCCTGTATTTTAGTTACTGAAAATTTATATAGTATAATTTTTTTAAATTTTAAAACAAAAAATGAAAAAAAGGAAAAACGATGATACAGAATTTCAAAACAAAATAATAGGAAATTAACAATGTTAATACATTGAATATTGTTACCTTCAAAGTAATCGTTCAGATTACAAGATATAGACATGAATAAATGATGAAAGCACAAACTGTTCTTTGGGATGAACTAACAAAGGTTAGTAGTATAATTATCTACCATATATATTATATATAATCTTTTCTTTCTTTTCTCCTATCTCAGTTCTTTCCTTTTTAGCAATTTCTTCCCTTTCACTTTCACAATATCTATTGTGCATTTTGGATCTTATTTACACTTTCAGTTTTTACACTACGGAGACAATACAGTATACTTTTTGAGTGTTAATAAAATGAACACATGTCAATACGTTAGTCAGCTTTCTATCACTGAGACAGAATTCCTGACAAAAGAAACTTAATAAAGGAAAAAGTTTATGTTGGCTTACAGCTTCAGAGGTTTGCATTCATGGTTACTTGGTTCTGCTCCTTCTGACCTGTGGTGACACAGTACATCATGGAAAGAGCATGTGGCAGAGGAGGCTTGTTCACCCCTTGGTAGTTGGAAAGCAAAGAAAGAGGACGCTAAGTTTCCAACATTGAAAGGCATGCCCACTGCTGACCAAGATTTGAGGGCAAGCTCACCAATGACTGAGCTTCCAGGATATGCCCACCAATGACTGAGCTTCCAGGATATGCCCACCAATGACTGAGCTTCCGGGGTATGCCCACCAATGACTGAGCTTCTGGGGTATGCCCACCAATGACTGAGCTTCCGGGATATGCCCTCCAATGACTGAGCTTCCGGGGTATGCCCACCAATGTCTACCTTCTTTACTCTAGGCCCCATCTCCTAAAGTTTCCATGACTTCCCAATAGCATCACCGGCTGGGCATTAAGCATTTAACACGTGGACCTTTGGGGTACATTTTAGATCCAAACTACAGCACCATGATTTTTTTTCCAAATCCATTTTATTTTAAAGAGAGAGAGAGAAAAGAAAACAACAAAAAAATAAAACAAAATTTCAAAACACATTAACCGGTGATACATACACTGTGCATTGTTGTCTCCAAATCATTCTCCAGGAGCACAAGACCTCTGCATTCAATTGTCCAAACAATACCAGCACAAATCGTTCTCTTCAGTGAACTCAGAGAAATCAGTAGTGAAACTATCTCAACTATCTATCTATCTGTCTATATATATATATATATATATATATATATATATATATATATGTTAGCACCATGATTTTAATCAATTGATAAAAGAACCAGGAAGATAGTAGACCAGTCCAAAATGAATTAGTTTTTTTTTTAATTTTTATTTTGAAGGTTGTAAAATACAACAGAACAAGACAGAACAAAGCCAAATGAGACAATGCAGTGAAACTGGTACAGAACTTCACAGCAGGATACCGGGATAACAGTAATAGGTACCATAGTGTATTGCAATATCTTCACAATAGTTGTCCATTCAAACAGGTATAGCAGAATCAAACCAAAACCAGAACATTATAAAACCTATCAAAACAGAATATTGAATAGAGCAAAATAATCAGAACAAAGCAAAACAGTGAAAACAATATTTGCCTTCAAAGAGATGATAGAAGGAAATCCCCCATGTTTGCTATATTGCATATGGTCATCCTCCCAAGAGATGCTCAGACCTCTGGCTCCCAGTTGCTAATGGAGGTGGGGGACATGAAATATTTGATTCTCAGCCCACATGCTGGGAAGCTCAGGGGAGATGCTGACTGGTTCTACTCCTGGTTCACCTGCTGCTTGCTCGCGCCACAGTTGCTTACTGGGAAGGTGGGTGGGTGGCTTTCTTGCTCAGCACCTTAAGTTCCAACATGGCTGGATCTCGGGAGACACTGACTGGTTCTCTTCCTGGCTCACCCACTGCTCACTCGCATCACAGCTGCTTACCAGGAAGGCAGGAAGTTGCTTTCTTCAGAAGCTAGATTTAGATAAGAAACTTCTAAATCTAGAAAGGCCATGTGTATAATCCTTGGAATTCTTCTGATAGAAATTGTCTCTCAGCAGGATAAATACAGTCAGTCTTTAATATTTGTATTTTCCATATCTGCAAATTTGCCTACTCACTAGAATTTATTTGTAACCACAAAATCAATACTGAAGCCACATTTGTGGTCACTTAAGTACTTGAACTGGGGAACAAACTTTTAAGTAGCCTAATGCACACATTCCTACCTAAGATTGCTAAAGGTTATTTTACCTTCTTTTAACTACAAATATTCCCTTTGTGGTCTATTTAGTGTTGTTTTTTTCACTTATGTTTTTATTCTTGGTGATTTCACTGTTTAAATGGCACAGTGCTGAAACAATCTAGGGTTTGAAGTGTAAGAAAGCTGTGATGTTACTTACAGAGAAAATCTTGTATTAAATAAATTTTGTGATGGCATGAGTTATAAGATTTCTGGTAAGGTCAGTGTATGCATCAACAATACCTATATTAATAAGGAGTCTTTAAATAGAAACACACATAAAACAAGATTATATGTTTATCAGCTGAGTCTAGATGCTCACAGGAGACAGACTAACTTTATTTCCTATAGAAGCAACATTTAGTATTTGTTAATCCAGTGTTCATTGTTACTTTACAAGATGTAACTACCATGGTTGACTCCATTTTATCTGTAAATTAATCTTTGTCCCTTCAGAATTATGAAATAGTCCTGTAAATAGAAAATCAAACCCGGCTCTTAACTCCAAGAATGCATTTTTCTTATGCATTTCCAAATTTCAAGTAATGATTCTAGCAATATTTAATTAGCTTTACAAAATACCTTGACCCCACTAAAGTTATCTACTCTTTCCTTCAGTTATAAAGTATAAAGCAGAGCATACTTATCTGCTAATGTTTTTTTTTCTGCTAATGTTTTTACCACTGCTAAATGGAGTACACTTTCCTCTCTATCAGAAATGTCCTGCCTTCCAATTCATAAAACTCAATGTCATATGTTCTAAACATTATCACTGTAAACATCATTTTAAACTTTTTCATTGACTTTTATTTTTGATACAGGGTCTTACGATGTAGTTCAGGCTGGCCGTAAGCTCACCTGTGTTGTCCAGGCTGGTCTGGAACTCTCAGTGATTTTCTTATCTCAGCCTCCTGAGTGCTGGGATTACAGGCATGTGCCATCATGCCTACCTTCACTGATTCTTAAATTTCTTTGTGATATCCTTGTCTTTGGAAAATATAATGTCAGTTCTAGAATAATGATGTCATATTTTTTTTCTAACCCAAATGTGAGATGATTTAAAATATAGTAATCTTCTTAGATTTATTTTTGAAATATTAGAGATACTTATTTGGGAACTATTGTTAAGGATAAAATCCATTTGAATAATTAAAAATGCTTGTAGTAGCATCAGAAGATGCTTTGTTATGTTCTATCACCAGTTGTATGATCTTTAGGTGCATCACCTAGTTCTCTGTGCCTCTTTTTCCTTGTCCCTCATTTCTAAATTCAAGCAGTTTTTTTCTTCTATTAGTTGTCACTTTATTGGGAGGCTGGCAGGAGAGGCAAATAGTCTTCATCTTTTAGTTTCCTGGTCTCTCTCTCTCCCTCTCTCTCTCTCTCTCTCTCTCTCTCTCCAGACACATTTTTATTAACACATGTGATTACATTCATCATGGGGAGTTGGCACATGCACAAAACATATCTCAAAATTTTTTTAGCAGTGGCAAATTTCATTTGAAAAAGTAAAAGTGAAGAGTGAGGAAGAAACTGGCTCTTCAGATCAAGCTTGGACTGAGTTATGGTTTGTGTCTGGGTGGTCCTCCAAGCCTCATGCAGTCATGGAAGCAACTGAATCTAGTGTTTGTGATTGGTTCATTGTCTAGTGCTGGGATTGGCAGTGTGAGTCTTGCACCTGCCCAGGGGTGGAGCTGGAATACAATATCAGGGAAAGAAAAAGGTGTGTTTTTTCCCTCTTTTGCCCTTTTGGCTCTTGCTGTTTGTGGCCATTATGAAAGGTTGCCCCTCAGCCACGCCACCCTTCCTCCATGAACAGTGAGCTAAATAAATCTTTTCTTCCTTCACTTTGGATGTCAGGTATTTTGTCTCAACAATGAGAGAAAAGTAACAAGACAGACTGAATAAAAGAGAACAAAGCTAGATAAAAGTACATCCTGGCAGTGGGGTAATGTAAGAAATCCATGATAGCCAGCTCTTAGCATTTGTATCTTTTTATACAGTCCAAATTTCAAGGAAACCCATGAGAACTTCTATGTACAGGTCATGAAAGGCAGTGCTAGAATCCCTGGCATCAATCAGGTCTAGGCCATACTATTGAAAATCTGTTCAGGTTCTCTCAAGAAGTCTGTGTGTGAGGCTTTGAAAATCTGCTCAGGTTCTCTCAAGAAGTCTGTGTGTGAGGCTTTGGAAACTGTTCTGCACATGTGCTTTGGGACTTTGAAATTATGTCTACTTCTCCAGCCAGTTTTGGAATGCCCTAATTTCCTATGTCATTTCCCCCAAGAGACATACAATCCCCTAATTCTTTATGAGGTGCTGAGAGAGGTGTCTGTCTTTTTTTTTTTTTTGGTACTGGGGATCGAACTCATGACCTTGTGCTTGCGAGCCAGGTGCTTAGGCCGCTGAGCTAAATCCCCGGCCCGTCTGTCTTTCTTCTATAGCTTCTTTAGATGAAAGGGACTGTAAGCCCTACATTCTGGGGACCATGTGTTCTTCAACTGCTTTGGGCTTCTGTGGCTCATTAAATTGAAGAAACAAAAACCTATCATCAGACATTGAGAAAAGAGTTAATGACATTGAGTTTCACTGTTAGCCAAATATGAGACTTCCTATAGTAGCCTTGGAGTCTTGCTTTTGGAAAGATATCTCAAAGCCTTCCAGTGGCTCACAGGAATAGCTTTCTCCTTTGGGGTGATCTATTTTTCCAACAGTTCAGATGGGACTGGCTTTCTTTTAGAAAAATGAGTGAGATTATCTGTCTCTGCCACCTTTACTGAGGGAGTGAGGCAAAGATTATTAAGCAGCCTTCTATTTTGGCTTTAATTGGTCAGCAAGTAAGGTTCCTTTTAAGTTTTTACAAGCACTTGGGTTCCAGGATGGACAGTAGGCCAGGAGTTGGCAGGATTCCACTCCTATACATTTGGATAGCCTACTGTACTCAGGCCAAATTAATGAGATATTGTAGAAACTTCATGGTCTCTGGGTCTACTACCATATCAGAGGATAAAAAAGGCCTCTCAAGTAACATCTCAGATGGGCTCATACTTAGACCAGTTCGAGGCATGTTATGAACCCTTGTGAGTGTTATTAGGGGCAACTGGAATCAGGACTCAGATGTTTCTTAGCAAGGTTTTGCCAGAGCTCACTTTAGAGTCTGGTTGGTTTTCTCTCTTTTCAGAAGATCGAGGCCTACTTCACATGTAGGATTTTCATAATTTGTCATGATGTCCCTTGAGGAAGCACTAGTTCATTTTCTAATGAACTCCCTTTTTAGTTCCCCTTTGTCCCAAGGCCCATTTTTCTTCCTGGGGAGTGTAGACTAGTTTTAATGATTCTTCAGGAACTGGGAATAAGGCTAAGGCTTTGACGGGCTGTAGGGCTGTCCTTCTTGCTTCCCTAACAGCCCTTTGATTTCCCAAGGAGGCTTCAGACATGTCTGAAGTGAACAATTTCAGTGAACCTCAGCTCCTCAAAGTTTTGGAGGGGCCATGGCTGATGTCCTGTGTGCTTACACAGGACTGGGAGGTCACTTGTTCACAAGAGTGGCTAACTTCTGAGCCTGCCGGCATCAAAGAAGCAGGCTTAATAGTAGTGCAAGTTTTTATAATAACCTCAGAGGTTCTAAGAGCATGGCCCGAGTTATTACCCTTTTAACCACAGGGAAATTTTGTCTCCAGGTTAGCTCTAACCTGATGGGGATTCAGGACTTCTAATCTCTGCCTCAATGTTAACTTGGCAGCTTCTTTAATTATTACAGCTGCAAAGATCTCTGATTAGTTAGTCCCTGGATTACAACTGTCTATAGATCCAGAGTGGGTATTTTGGAGAAATTGAAACTAAATGAAGTAATTCAGTTGGCTCACTCATAATCTCTAAGATTACCTGGGGAGATAAGATTTCTTAGAGAAGATGGTGACGTGCATGGACAGGGGCATTGCAGGCTCCTTGGGTCTCTTCAGTTAATGAGGGCTTGGGCTGGTCTAATTTCTCTTGGAGCAGGGACAGTCATCTTTACAGTGCCACGAGTGAGGCCCATTGGCTGCCTCACACTCAGATCAGGGCCCAGGCAGTGGCTTGGTGCAATTTCATGCCCAGTGTCCAATAACTGTTTCCCTGGCTATCCCTGGGAGGGTTTAAAGCATCCACAATTGCAATAGCTGGAATCTTAGCCTTTCTCTTTTATCTCTCCTCTGGCTCCCAATTGTTGAACACAGGAAAGGCCATGTCCAGCAATTGGGCCTTAGGTATCTGTGACCCCATCTAAAGTTTTTGTAGTTTGTACCAAATATCTAGGGCTGATTGATCAACTATTGCTTCTCCCTTCCTGGATGATGGTTCTACATTAGTATATTTATGAAAGACTCAACACATCTCTATATGTCCCTGTAAGAGCAGCAGGCATATCAGATATTCTTAGGTCTCCCACTAGTATTATAGTCCTAGTTTGGTTCTGTTGGAGGGGGAAATAACCTTACCAGGGTGTTTTTTTCCCTTTTTTGGAGCACACTGCTCATTTGCATAGTTCTCAGTCTCTTGCACATCTTTGATCAAAGAAGGGACCTGGTTTACTGGTCTGAGGAGATGCAATCTCCCAGTATCATCAAACATCAGAGAGACCCACGTGCCCCTGAAAGACAAAAAGGTTCTAGGATAGCCCTGACCTCTTAGTTTTTAACCCTTTCCTGTAATAAAGAGTCACAGAAGCCTGTATATGAAGGATTTCATCTCATCTTGTTTGTTTCAAGCAGAAAAACAGTAACTGGGGAATACTCTCAAAATTTAAAGTACCAACCTATATCCATCTTTTGTCACCTCCCAGTTTAGATTGAACTCAAATCATATTGCATTAGTTAGATAAGCTGTTTTCATCTTAGATTGCAAGGATCAAACCCTTACCATTCATTAAAAACACAGCTCAGCGGTAAAGTCTGTGAAATTCATGCGGTAGTGATGTCCAAGAGGTTTCCCATTGGCTTGGCTTGGGTCCCTGTGTTGCAGGGAGCCCAGTTAGCTGAAACTATTATAGGCAGTGACATAGGGCTAGATCCTCAACGCAGCCAGTGCAGACACCTGGCAGCTGCCGGGAAAGCTGACACCTCCTGCTGTGGGCCAGGCCTCAAGACAAAAGACCAGTGGCTGAGGATTTAGCTCAGCGGCATAAGCGCCTGCCTTGCAAGGACGTGGTAGGTCGCGAGTTCGATCCCTGGAACTGATTAAAAAAAAAAAAAAAAAGACAAAAGACCATACAAATGCACCCATATCCTGAGGATTGATACCCTAAACAGTTCCCATCCCCTAGGAAAGAGTCGCTGCTCTGAAAGAATGCCTGGTTTCTATGTGACTCGTTTCCCCATTTGTCTCTAATGTAATCAATTTTACCTGAACTATTGATCTTATTGGATAACTATAGTAATAACCACCTTATGCCCATCTGCCTGGTGAGCTCCCAGTTTTCCCCCACTTTAAACCCATGATTTTACTCTATAAAAGTCCATAGAAAAGACAGAGTCCTTGGCGACCTGCTCAGGACCCCTTCTGTCTCTCTTGAGACAGAAGCTTTCTTTCTCTCAATAAATATATTCTGCTCTTACCTCCCTTGTTCCTAAAATTCATTCTTTGATTTTAGAGAACACAAACTCTCTAAGAGGTAAGAGCAGAGAGACTGAAGGAAATGGGCCTGGTTCCACTGAGGATCTAGCCCTATCTCACTGCCTATAATATTTTTAACTAACTCAGCTGCCAGCAACACCTGGTCTCCAGTACCTGAGTTTTACTCCTGACTGGCTATGCCAAAATGTTATTTGGTATCGCCTTCTAAAAGCAGCTCACTGAATAAAGGTTACTGGGTTTTGGGTTGCTTGCCTCTCCTCTGCATTGGACTCCAGGTAGATCCTTCTCATCTGAAACAAAGAATTAAACAAAATGAGCAAAACACAGTGGTAAAGATTATTTAAAAAGTAAAGAGTGAAGAAGAAAATTATTCTGCAGACCCAGCTTAGGCCAAGTAAAAGAGGAAAAAAGCGAGATAAACGTACACCCTGGAGGAAGCAGGGCAGGCTATTCTGGGGAAAGCTTCAATTCTTTTTGAAATCCTCTTCTCCCTCCCCCCATTTCTGTCTAAATTGAAGCTGATAACTGCCTTATTATTTAGGAATCAACCAAAAGTGAATAAGGAAAAGTAGGTCTAATGAAATCCCAGGGATTAAGAAGTGCAGGTTATGCTGAAAGTTGAAGAAAATTGGAGAAATCAGAAGGAACAGTTTGTGAAAAGATCCATCTTGAAGACAGTCTGTGCTATTTAGAAAATTGCAAACTCAGTGCGAATGGAGGGCTAAACCAGATGATGGTGATCATGAACTGGGATGTGGGTCCTACTGTCTGTTTTCTCTCCACTAATTGTAGACATTTTTCAAGTCAACATGCTTATTTACTTGATAAAACTTCTTTTATGTGTACGTTTAACTGCTTACTGTATTCTCCATCTCATATAACGATATTAATTTGAGAAATTCTTAACCTTGCTTTTCTAATTCTCAGTATTGTCATCAACATTTGCTTAATGTTGAAGACTCTTGACATAATAAGCAAATATAAAAAGAAAAATTGCCCCCCCTGAAATAAGCTGGTTGGCCATCATAATATTCCAAATGGAATTTCAAGGGGACAAGTTTGACCCTATTTCACATGTTGTGACAAAGTGCAATCATGCTGAAGCCTGAAAGAGAAGACCAGGCAGGAAGATGTTGAAAACCCCATTTTAAAACATCAAGTTTTACCTCAAATTCTGTAAGCTGGGTGCTTGAGCAAATTGCTGCACTGCCATAGACTGAATCACTAGGGAACACCAAGGCTAAAGAAACAGTGTTTGGTCAATAATTAGGAAGTTGTCTTTCCTTGCCCTGTGAAAGGTGAGCTTGTGCCTACAAAAAAGAAAATAAAAAGGAAAGCATAACTGTTTAAACATTTGGCCCCATGAAATAATTATGAAACTGAAAAAAAAAACTGGCATAAATCAAGCTGGAGAAATTGGACTTCAAGTTAGAAAACAGTTCTATTTAAAAATGGCTCTTTCTAAGGAAAATTTGAAAGACAGAGAAAGCTTTCATCCAAAACATGAGACATTTTATTATTTCAAAATCTAACCAAGCTCATTTGAAATAAGAGTCATTTAATGCAACATGTGCTTACTATGAATGTCTTTAGACTTGGAAAGAAAAATATGGAATATTTAATATGCCAGTTTCTACACTGTTCAACAAAAAAAGCATACTGTTAACTGTGATAAATATATGAATGACATGTGAAGGAAGAAGGATTATACTACCACAGTTTTATCACCTTACTGTTTTAGAGAATTAAGTGCCATAATCAATTAATACTGTCTTTTTAAATGGTTCATATATATGTGAATGCCAGATATTTAAATCTGAAATGCCAGTTCTAATTATAAAATATGAATTTCAGCTATGTGACTATTCTATGACCTAGTGTTTGTGATTTTTGAAGCACCTATGTTCATTTTAATTTGAAATAATTTGTTTTTATTGAGAAATCATTACAAACTTTAATTAAGTAATGTAAAACATTTAATAAGTCTGTATCAATTAAAAGGCACAGTACACATTAACCTTTAATGGTGATCATCTATTTTTGTCCAAAATTTAAGCATTTTACCATGAAAGTCATGTTATTAAATTTGACTACTGAAGTAAAAGATGGAACATAATATTATGAAGAACAGAGGCAAATGTATCAATTCCATAGATAAACATACTAATTCCTTATTGCACCTAGTTCTGAGCCTCCTGGGAACCAAAGAATAAAGAGAAATACAAGTTAAATAATTCTTACAAGCAGACCAATGAAAGTATGCTATTTTTGTAGGTAATCTTTTCCTGAAAATAAATTCTAAAAGTATGTAGAATTAATGCTTATTTTATATTTTATGCATGCTGAAGAATTTGCATTCTGATATGATTTCATTCTCTCACTGAGCATTATGTTAACCTAATTTTCATTTAATGAAATATAGGCTCAAATCTAGTGCTCTTTGTATATGCCCTGACTGCTTTGTCAGGGTCATTTAAACTCTATAGTAGATCAGGACACATTTTAATGACCCTCCTGAAAACAGAACTGTCTTAGTGTGGTCATTTCTTTCAATTAACCTTTGCATAAATCAAGGCTATCCATTTAAAAAATGACTTTAAAAGGTTCAGTTGTGGATAAAATGAAGTAAGCACAATTCAGTCTGTTCACACATTGAATACAACTATATAATGTAGAATAAATGCATGAAACAACTATTTTAGGACTCTGAACAATAAATACAGAAGACTGTTTGCAGAAGAAAATTGGATTTTGAGTTATGGTTGAACTTGCAGTGACTTTTGTATTTTTTCTTTCAATATTTCCTAACCTCAGCTCAAGGCAGCCCTATACATAGAAATATGGTCAGAAACCCAGGCAGGTCAGTCATCTACTCAAACAAAAATACCAGCACTGTAGGATTTCAAAAAGGCTCAGATCCTTATAATAATAATAAAAAAAAAGTCAAAACATAATCCAAAGTAACTCAGCACTGGAAAAACAAGTAAAATCTCAACTCTTGTAGAAAAGAAAATCAACAAAGACAAACACTGAAATGACATACACACTAAAATTTTATCCAACAAGATTTTATAATGTCCTACCAACTGTTATAAAAATGCTGTAAGAAGTAATCATGAACACTCTTGAAGTACACAAAAAACTAGATATTCTCCACAAAGGAATACAAAATATAAATGTGATAGTTAACTGACTGTGAACTTGTGTAAGAAATGCCCAACTAAATAGATTCAGACAGAATGGTATAAGGAAGGCTGATGCTTCTGTGTCTTGGGAGGAGTGCCAGTCTTTGCCTTCAGTTTGGATCTTGTCTTCAGCCTTCCATAGCAGACCCTTTGGCCTCCTGATATGCATTCACCTGAGGTACTGCAGTGAGCTCCAGGACTTCCACTGGATCCTCAGATCTCCAGTGTCCAGACAGCCCTTTCACACTCTTCCACAGCTGACTCTGTGGGTGGCCATTGTAAAGTAATCTTGTAAATTCCTATATAAGTATATCTTGCATTAAATCTGTTTCTCTGGTAAGCAGTGATTGATACACTCAAGAAAAACTGAATGAGAGGGGAGCTAAAGATGGCCGATAAGTGAGCAACAAAATACAAAGGCTCCTGGGAGAAACAACTCATATGCCAGAATAAAACATCCTGGAGAGACCCAGATAGAGGGAGATGGATCCTCTTGACACAAGAAGAAATTAAAACATAAAAAAGCTCGTCAAACACGCAGTCTTGGGGCTACAACTGGAACAGCTAAAATTAATGGACACAGTGTTTTCACTGTGACCCGCCAAGTTTGCGCCAGCCAGAATTTGCAAATTTGTGCCAGGTGCCAGAACCACCCAAACTCGTTCTTGCCGCCACTCACAGGAGCCACAGCTGTGCTGAAGTCAGGGGTTGGTAAGCCCAAAAGAGAGTAAAGCTGGCAAAGGGACCTTTAGTAATCCATTGTCAGTGCTGGGAATGAGGACCCCCTGCCATGGGAAGGGCATGACCAAATGGGCGACAAGTTGGAATCAGGCAGAAGGAGCCTGAACTGGGAGCGATAGTGACTTCAGTTGGTTGCTTCCTCCCCAGAGCAGATTTGTGGGATTTGCTTGGACTGGGCCGCACCCCTGGCCGGGACCCAATGAGCCATACCAAATCAATTCCCCTGCGCCTAGCACACACTAACCTGGTGAAATCCCCTGGTGGGGAGGGGCCAGAATATGCAGCCACTGCTTACATCTCAGTGACAAGAGCAGGCAGGACAGGGCAGAGGTCCCTCGCCAGTGTGCTTTGGAGGAAACATGGCCAACAGGGAAGGGGGCTGGGACCTGCACTGTAAACTGTGTGAAGGACTCCAGGACCATGACAGGAGAGAGAGGCAGGAGGAGGACCCCAGCCCAGAACTCTGAGAGCACTGATCCAAGAGAGGGAAAAACAAGGGAGACTGAGGGCAGCAAACATGCAACATCAGGCATGGCTTCAAAAGACATTAAGAGATATCTTTGGGACCTTGTAGATGAGTTCAAAACTGAAATATTAAATCAGGTAAAGCAAGATATGAGTAGAGTAATAAAAGAAATGCTCTCAGGAAGCATCTCTCAGTAAGACAAGATGCAAGAAGGGAGGAACACAAAAAAAGGAGAGAAACATTCAATAAAGAATATGAAGAAAATATAGAATAAATGAAGCAGATTCAAAGAGATTACTAGGAAATTAAAAACTCCATTGAAAGCTGGTAAAACGCCTTAAAAGAAGCTAAGCATAGACTATGAAAACTTGAAGACAAGTTTACAATGTGTGATCATGAAAGGAAAGTTCTCCTAAAAATAACAAGGAAACAGGCAGTAACAATACCAAGGCTAGAAGATGATACGAATCTACAATTTAAGAATAAGAAACATGAATGAAGAAGCAGGAAAACATACAGGTAAATTACAAAGGCTATTCACGGAAATAATTAAGGAAAACTTCCCAAGCATGGGAAAAGAAAAAGACATTTGGTTATGTGAGGCATACAGAACTCCAGCCACCTACAACCAAAACAGAGCTACACCCAGACATATAATAATCAAGATACCAGAAATTCAATATAAAAACAATATTAAAAGCTGTCAGAGAAAAAGAAACAGATTACCTATAATGGTAAGCCCATCAAGATCATGGCAGACTTCTCAACACAGACCATCAGATCAAAAAGAGCTTGGAGTGAAGTATTACAAGCCCTGAAAGAAAATAACCTCCAGCCCAGATTGATATATCCTGCAAAGCTGTCACTAGAAATTAATGGAAAAACAAGATGTTTCCATGACAAAGAGGAACTGGGGAATTTGTGATCACCAATCAAACCCTACAGAGAATACTGAAGGACATTCTAGAGAGAGAAAAAAAACCCAGGATTTTAGGAACAGTGGCAGAAAGGCCTCAATGAGTGGGGCAGGCAGTAGTGTGAAGGAAAACTAGACAAACAAAGGCAGAAAAATAGCATAGCAGAAATGAGGCAGAGAAGGATGGCTAGAATCACTAACATAGATGGCCTTGATACACTATATTGTTAATAGTGCACCAGGATTTGAAATCCACATTACTCACTGTGGCACCCTTTTCCTTCCATGCTGCATCCTTGTCCATCCACGCCTTGCGACAAGGTCCATGGGTGGAGGAGAGCGCTTCAAGGAATCGCTTCTCCATGAAAAGGACACCGCATGTGGGAACTGGGCACGGGGATCTTGGAATGTTTTGTACTGGTAATTGTAATTTGTTTAATTCCTATATATATATATTTTCATGTAATACTCAATGTGAAACCAAAAAATAGAAACTCCAGAGGAGTTACTAGAAACCCTCTAGATAACCCCTTTGTGAAAGCTAATTGTGAAATTTTACCTTCTGTGAGTAGTATGAGAGAGTTTATACAAAAGCTTCAAATGAAAGAGCTCATGGAGGAGCATTTACAAAATTCCCATGAGACAACTACCCTTGATCCAGGGAAGTTTCTCTATCAGAAATTACAAACTAAAGCCCCCAAGAAACCTTTTACCTCAAGTGCCTGACCCCCCTCTGCCTTACACAGGGATTTATGATAAGTATGGGCAAAGAATAGTTAATATCAAAGGAAAATGGGCCAAATGTAATCAATTAAATTTCATGGAAAGGTTAGCTAGGAATGGGCCACCCTATTGTATTAGATCAACAGAGGATAAAAAACATTACGTA